>CM076149.1:30795000-30815000 GCA_038025085.1 Tetragonia tetragonoides | reverse complement strand
CATGCACACACCAAAAGTATTAATGCTTAAATGTTCTATCACATTTCAGATAGTAGGAATATGTCTTTCATTCTATCAATCCTTGAGATGATGAGCCTCAATCTCTCTAGTCATTGCAATGACAAGGTCACACAAGCTGGTAGGATAAGGTCCATTGTCGACTAACTTCTCAAATTCAAACATCCACTTCACGGCAGTGATTTCACCCCTTGTTATGACTTGAACTGTGATCGTGAAGTTCTTGTACTCATTTAGCACATCACCTTCTATGACTTTGAATCTCACAATCTTGTTCTCTTCATCTATTTCTTCCACTAAATCTTTAGCAACACATTTTTTCCCATCTAATATCCAGGAGCAATAATAGTTTGTTAGTTTGATGATGAAATCACATTGATAGATCTAATCAAAAGACTTCTACATCATTGATTGTTGACACATATTTGTAACAAGTACCTTTAGAATTTGTATGTTTGTATGGTTATAATTTATTTAATATACTTTGAGTTTATTATCTATAACAAAATTTAATTATGAATTATTAAATAAACTTAGAACTGATCTTAAATAAGGAGGTTTGATCAAAGCTCGGTGAACCCTCGGGCTCGGCTCGAGCTCGGGTCAAACCGAGGTCGAGCCGAGCCCGAGCCTACAATGGCTCAGCTCGGTTGACTCGACTGGCTCGTTTCATTTCATTTTCCTCTCTATTTTGAATAAGACCATTAAATATTTTATAGAAATTCATATACTCTATTTTTTAAGATTTTCTCATTTTATAACTTGTAAATGAACATTTGTACTCGAATTCAATTGCAAATGTTTAAAATCGATCTATTTTTTATAACATTTTTAATGGGGAGTGTGAATTCGAGTCGAGCTAAACCGAGTTGAGCCCAATCATGAGTCTAAACCGAGTCGAGCCCAAACCTTAACTATTCCGGCTCGGCGAGCTTAGAGTCGAGCCCGAGCGAGCCAAAACAAACCGAGCCGAACTTCGAGCCAGGGGCAGCTCGGGCTCGACTCGGCTCGTTCACACCCCTAGTTGTGTGAGACCAATTTACAGAATAATGGTGTCACTATTCAGATATATAGGAGTCACTTAAGTCGTGATCCTTGTTGCACTAAAAAGTGACCCTCAACTTACCAAAAATTACTAAGTAAAAAACCATATTAAACAAGAATTTGTGGTATGGAACCCATGCAAAAGGGAACAAAACACCTAAAGATTATATCAAGGCGCCGGGGCGAGAGACCAAAGACAAAAACTCCAAAAAAAACACAAAACAATGCCTTAAATCTTAGAAGCAACTTTCAGAGGAGGCATTGACTTTGAGTTTTAAACCTAAGCACCCGTTGCACTATTATACATTTGCACACAAGAGGTTGCAAAATTGTACAAAAAAAAAAAAGCAAATTTATATGATAAGTAATGATAATTAAAAAAACAATAAAATAAAAATAAATAAATAAACAAAAACAAGATAAGTAAATGAATGTAAAAAATAACCAAAATTAATAATAAATTGAAAGAGTGAGCATATTTACCTACTGTATAGTCCCAAGAAATGACAGAGCCAACCTTGCCAAACTCACCATCATGTAATTCACATCCGTGAATACTATCTGGCATGATAGTGGAGACATGATGGGGTTTAGCACTAAATAGTTCGTGAAATGTATCACCACATGACTTAATGTCAACCTCAACTTCAAACTTGCATATTGCCCCCATAATTGTTGAAATAATACTATTTGGCTATCAATTTGGAATTTGGTTGAGGATAATTGCTTCCCAAAATTGTTCTTCTTTTATAGATGTACGTGAACTAGATGGTCATAAATATATTAGTATTTTTATTACTACTAATGCTACTATTTTTTAGATAAAAATGATTTTTGATCGTTATTTTAATTATAACGTGATAGAGTAGATGAATCATATATACAACTGGCAAGCGACATAGAAATCATCGATGAGAATGGTTCGCCACGTTATCGTCATTATAGATAAGTTAATCATTAATAATTAGCCTAAATATTAATTATAATTAGTGCTAGAGAAATGGGATAGAAGTTGTAGACTTGTAGGTCCTTTTGATGAATAAGAATTTCTGTGAATAATTTATGAATAAAAATGTAAGTTGATATCATGTAAGTTGAATAATTCCAGCGCTAGCTGCAAACAGGTGTCATATTACTTGAAATGTAATTTTTTTTTTTCTATCCTTTCCAGTTTTAACAAAAAAAAAAAGAAGATAGTTTAAAGATACGGCACAAATCTAATTATTTATTAATGTAAATACCTGGAAAAATCTAATCATGATAGCCTAAAAGTCCATCTGATGATTTGGCCCAAAAGAATGAGAAATCTCTACAATTACGTGGTGGTATTAGTTAACGATTAACACAAAATGATTAAAAGAAATGTTAGTTTCTTTTTTTTTTTTTTTTTTTTTGATCATAGAAATGTTAGTTTCTTGAGTAGAAGCGATTTTTTTTTTTTGGGTGTGGATTATAGGTTCACCTTATACCTTTTGGATCAAGACTAATCCTGTCTACAAAGGGGTAAAGTCCTTCACACAAGGGTATTCCATTCCCAAGCTTCCAACTCTCATCTATAGGGCATGTTTTAGTGATCCCATGGTATTTTCTGGAAGGTATATATATATATTTGTTGTTACTTTTCGTGCATCATATAGGAGTAGTTGCAAGATAGAGACCTTAGGTTAGAGATATGATATCGGGAAAATATTATGAGAATATATTTTCCCCATATATTTAGAAAACAAGATATATATGATATTATATGTTAGGATATTATACTAGTGATCTAATATATTTAGGAAACTAGTATATTTAGGATATATTAATTGTGCTTGGAGAATAAGTTATTGTACTCTATAAATATGGAGTCTCTCCAGTTCAATAATAAGAAGCAATATTACGAGCTATTATATTTTATCATGGTATCAGAGCTTGTTCGATCCTGAGAACCTAAACACAAAAGCTTCCGCTATGCCGGTGGTGGACTGTTGTCCGTCCGCTACCGGACAACCCCAAACATCCCAAGACCAACCTATTTGATTTAACATTTTTTTTCCCTTTGATATGCTGGGTTTCCACGACACTATTGATGGATCTAAAGTGATCCAATATGACATTAATTAATGGTTATGATGAATGAAGACTCGCATGCAGTGGGCTTCAAAAGATGGCGGAGCTACTGCCCGTTTTTGCAGCAGTAGATAAAAAAAGGTGTTCATGTGATATACAAGATCACCTTGATGATGATAATGAAATTGATCGACGACCATGGATGGCGCCAATTTGAGAGTATTGGAGGTAGCGACAAGAAGTTGACTTTTCCCTACTTGATGATATGTGAAGATTCGACGTACAGATCGAAGATTCACCTTTAATTACTTGTGAAGACTCGATCGCGCAAATCAAGTACTCACCGACCAATGAATTGCAAAGACTCCATCGCGCAGATCGAGGACTCACCGAAGACAAGGACACTACTTATTGTATTGTTCCAATCGTAGCGTTCGTGATGCCCTGCCGCTACGATTGCGGGAGGGTGTTAGAGATATGATATCGGGAAAATATTATGAGAATATATTTTCCCCATCTATTTAGGAAACAAGATATATATGATATTATATGTTTAGGATATTATACTAATGATCTAATGCATTTAGAAAACTATTATATTTAGGATATATAAATTGTGCTTGGAGAATAAGTTATTATACTCTATAAATATGGGGTCTCTCCAGTTCAATAATAAGAAGCAATATTACAAGCTATTATATTTTATCACCTTATGATAGATGTTGCTGATATGACTTAAGATAATGAAAATTTTCTTATTTTTTCATGTAATATGTCGGCCGGGTAATTGAAGACTATGGACATTAAGTTATTGTGACAGATATTTCAATGTATGATGACACGACACTTTTGATCAAACGAACACGTAAAGAAGCTCTTGAAAATGGACAAACCCGACCCTTCAGATGCATGTAATTTGATGATAGATGGGGCACTCTTAGATGTGTTTATGTAGCAATAATATTTTGTAGTTATGGGTGTTTAAAGAACTTGAGATTTTGATTAAGATCTATAAGTACAAACTATGGTTCACATTTACTAAGTGTCCTACATATGAAAGTGTATATCTTGCTGACTTACTTGATCTAAGTGTCGTACTTGTGAAACCAAAACCTCTTTTTAAAGGCGGCTTTATATATGAGGTATCACTTTTAATTTTTGTTTGGAAGTTTTTACTTTCTATTTACAGAATTACAGTGGTATCACGTTTTTGCTCAATAGTATCACTACTCATGAGGCCGCCTCATATATGAGTTTTTGTGCTTGTGAAAATACTAAGAGATTACATACAGAGCGCTGATCGAGAGATTAAGCAAGTGATTAAGGGTTTTTGACATAATATTCAAATCAGATTCAGAAAATGCTATTGGATGGTGCAATTCATGGCAAGAAGGCCCCTGGAATGTCTGTTTTGAGTTGAATTTGATCCGTATAATACTAATTGAATGTCCATGCTTCAAAATAGTTCACAAGATAAGAACAACCAACTGTGTTTCAGATGGATTAGGAGTATTGAATTTTTGGCGTGGTTTTAATTTGATTGGCTGTATTGTGGTTTTCTGTTTTTTTCAATACAACTCAAACACAAGAGTTCCAATCACTTATCCAACTCTTTCTAGAAGGTGGAGATTATGATTGTATGATTCTATCATGATTGTGTACTTTGACGTTCTTCTTTTGCGAACTTTTTTTCCTTGTAATTGATTATTGATGAATTAATGCAAAACGCCTACTTATAATAAATAATAATAAAAAAGAGAGATTGCAGACAATTGGATAGATAAGGACAAAATAATGTCGTGTTAAGGCATCAATGGTTTATGTTTGTGAACAGTTCTGATATACCATGAGTGAACTGGCATTTTGGGTTATAGTGGTTATTGAATTATATTATAGTTATGTTTTGGTGTTTCAAATTACTAGGATTTTGTTTAAACTAAAAATAGGTAATTTGACACTAATCAAACGCATGCTAGGAACAAATTTCTGCGACGAGTCCTCATTAGTTTATGAAAAAACTGGGAAAATTTAGGAGGATATGTTTCTTGCCCGTATTAACTATAGTGAAGGATTTATGGATTGATAAATCAAACTCGTAACATTGAATTGGTCGGCCATTCTGTGAATTTTATAATGGTCTTTAAGATCGATCAGTAAGACATGCTGAGAAGGGATACATATATATGTAAGTAGGGAGACAGTGGTTGCAATGCTCCCATGTGTCGATGTAGTCGGCACCGTTCCAGACATTTTAGAGTTTTAAAGCGAAATAAAAATAAGGGCTCCTAAAGTATCAATAACTTGTTTTAAAGTTAAAATATTAACTATAAATTTATAAAAAAAGTATAAATATCTACAAATTAACAATAATACTCTTTTATTAACACTGAAAAGTGAAAACTACTGAGCAACACATTCACGCATGTTTCTATAATACAACCGTTAATTATTTTAATAAACTCCTAAGTTTATGGGGCCCTTTTAACAATGGGCCCTAGGCGATCGTACCTCTTACGTACCCCTATGAGACGGCCCTGGGTGTATTAGTAGGAATTACGGGAACACTATGGGTGTTGAACCCATTGTGAGATTTTATGCGATGGGAATAGAGAGTGTGATGACCATGTATGCATTAAGAACATGACAATGTGTGGAAAACATGTAAGCATTTTGTAGTTAATTGTCTCCATGGTTAATATTTTGAACGGGTTCATTTTTTACTATGTATGAGACTTTCCGCTTCTTGGCTTTCCAAATGCTTTTTTCTGAATTAGTGAGCTTGAGAATGTCGATGTAATTTTGGGCTAAAATATAGAGGAATTAAACATAAAGGATACATAGATATCATGTTTGCAAATTATGAGCAATTAGTGAAGAATTGGACAAAATAAATGAGTTCAGTTGGCCACTTTCTCTCTCTAGACTTTTTCTCGCTGAAAATGTCGTGAGGCCATGGGTAACGGCAAGAGAGGGCGGCCTAGGAAAGCTCCGGTTACTGATGATAGTGGAGGAACAATGAATAAGGCAAAGAATCCAATGACGGTGAATGCTAAGAAAACCAAAGCTATTCTGCAGATTCAAGGGATAACCCAGATGGATCTAGAGGAGGCTCTTAAGGTCTTGAGCGCGAGAAAGGGTACTGCTGATACTATGGGTGGTGGTGATGCTCCTCGATCTTCCTCGAATTCGTCTTGGGCAGATGAGGTTGACGAAGCAGAGCAATCCCAGGTAAACCTTAAACCAATCTTTAAATCACTGTAACTAGTGGTATGCTGAAGAAGAAACCTAGGGTAAAATTTAATTTATGTGATATAGCTGATGAGGTGAAGTACTAGAGTTCTGCTGTATATTGCTATTTGATTGGGGGTACACCACCAGCTAGGGTTATAGAAGACTATTTTAGGAGTATTTGGGAAAAATGGGGTATAGACAAGATATCTGCAATGCCTAATGGAGTTTTCTTAGTGAGATTTCACACAATTGAATCTCAAAAAGAAATGTTACACGAAGGACCTCGGGTTTTGATGAGTGAGGATTATACGTTATATTTTGTCACACTTCACTCTTGTTATTATGTTTATTTAGATAATTTTATATGTTTTTAGATGCATTTAGTTCTTTAGTTCGTTTTTACTGCTTTTGGTTGTTTTTGTGTGTAGGTAGTAGATTTTGGTCTTGATTCTATGATGATTCGAAAGAGTACTCGATGTGCGAAGACTTGGTGCGGAGATATGAGCTTAAAGATGTTCAAAACATGCTTCTAAAGAAAGACACGAGCTGCCCATATCTTTTCACATGAGTACGAATTTGCACTTGTGAAGAAAATCAACCAAGGAGGCAAAATTATGCTCACAACCGTAGACACGGCCAGGTCGTGTCTTTTGACACGGCCGTGTCTTTGGCCAGCACGCGCGCGGACACGCCGGACAGCTTTCTCGACTTGGGCTTTGTTTTATTTTCATTCTTTTTCTTCCCATAATTATATATGGAGACTTTTAGGGTTTTTCCTAGGACCTTTTGCCTCTCCTCTTTGAGAACTACTTTGAATTGGAGAAGAAGGGAAGATCAAGAACATCATCCAAGCATTAGATTTTTCTTGAACTTTAATTGTTTTGATGAATTCTATTGAATCTTTGTTGTTAGTTTTATTAATTATTATGAGCTAAACTTCTTATAACTAGGGCTAAGGTATAGCCATCCTTTTTAATGTAGTATTCTTAATATTATAATTCCAAGATTTGATTTTTATTGCATGTGAGTTTATGTTGTTGTTCTTAATGCAATTGAAGGTTTGATCACCCTTTGATTTGATTTATTGTGGATGTATGAGACTGAGAAGTGATTATATGCACTAGTTCATAATAGCAGAAACTGAGAATTGAACGAAATACTGAGAAGTACAAACGTGATTCTTGCAATTATTTTGTTCTAGGTTTTTATTGTTCTTAATGCTTCTTGAATTGTTTAAATCTATCTAGAGATAGCATAGGTTAATAATTTAAGTTGGATTCAATATAGCTTGAGAAAGTATATTGAATAGTTAAGAAAAGCCTTGCCTCATGTTATTAATTTCAACCTTGGAAATTATTTATTAGGGATTTACAAAGAACTGGATTGGTGAACCCAAAACCCTAGTGTTTTCCTCATATTAATTGATTTGATTATTTACCCAATTGTTTAGTTTAGTTAATCTAGCTAGTTATTTTAGTTTAGTTCTTAATCCAAAATCTTAAATTCGATTTTCTAGATAAAGTTAGGGTTTTCATTATTTTAGTACTTATTCACTCTAGTCCTCGTGGGAACGATACTTGACTTACTTTCTTTATTACTTGTGCGACTGGTATACTTGCCATAGTTTATTTTTCACGCATCAAGTTTTTGGCGCCGTTGCCGGAGACTATTTTTGAGTAATATTAGAATTGAAAGATCCTATTTTTAATCTAGAATTTAATTGCTTAGTATTTGTTTTATTGTTATTACTTACTATTGATATTTATTTATTTATTTTATTTTAGTTGTTTTCTTTTGTTTTGTTAGAATTGATTAAGTTTAATTAGAATATTTGTTAGTGTGTTGTTGTTTATTTTTCATTTACTTGAATTGCAAATTGGTGTGTTTCTAGTGCATGACCCGTACTAGTAACAAAGAACTAATCCCTTTTGATCCAGAAATAGAGAGAACATTTCACAGGTTATAAACAGCGAATTTCAAAACAAATCATGCCGCCAGAAGAGAACCAAGTTCCACCTAATTGTTCTTTAAAGGACTATGCTACACCCACGGCGGAGGGTACTACTTCTAGCATTAGAAGGCCAACAATTCAAGCGAACAATTTTGAGATCAAACCCGCCATCATACAAATGATTCAGAATTCTGTCCAGTTTGGTGGTTTGGCTCATGATGATCCTAATGCTCATATTGCTAATTTTCTTGAAATATGTGATACTTTTAAGCATAATGGTGTTAGTGATGATGCTATTAGATTGAGACTGTTTCCATTTTCACTTAGGGACAAAGCTAAAATTTGGTTAAATTCCTTGCCTGTAGGATCCATAACTACATGGAATGACATGGCTCAAAGATTTTTAGCTAAATATTTTCCCCCATCCAAAACTGCTAAAATGAGAAATGATATTACTACTTTTGTGCAGTATGACACAGAAACATTATATGAAGCATGGGAGAGATATAAAGACCTGCTTAGAAGATGTCCACATCATGGTCTTCCTATTTGGTTACAAGTTCAAACTTTTTATAATAGTCTGTCTTCTACTAATCGTTCTATTATTGATGCAACTTCAGGTGGTACTATTATGACTAAAACTCCAGATGATGCATTTGATTTTTTAGAGGAATTAGCTTCTAATAGTCATCAATGGCAGTCTGATAGAACCCCAGTGAAGAAAACTGCAGGAATTTATTCAGTTGACTCATTTACTGCAATAGCTGCTCAATTAGAAACTCTAACTAAAAAGGTTGACACTTTGAGTACTTCTTGCATGCAAGTGCCGGGTCTTCATTGTGGACATTGTGGAGGACCGCATGCTAGTACTCATTGTCAGGTAGGGAATTCTTTCTCTCAATCCAATGAGCAAGCTAACTATGTTGGAAATTTTGGCAGGCAGAATAATCCTTCTTCCAACACTTATAATCCTGGGTGGAGGAATCATCCGAATTTAGAAGAACTAATGTCTAAGTGCATCACTGCAACTGAGACTAGATTTCAAAATCAAGAGGCTTCTATTAAGAACTTAGAATTTCAAGTAGGACAGATTGCAAATATGATGTCTGAAAGAACTCAAGGCTCCTTACCTAGCAACACCGAAAAGAACCCAAAGGAACAAATCAATGTCATATCCTTAAGAAGTGGCAAAGAACTTCCAGAAGTGCAAAGCAAGAGTAAGAGCAAGGTAAATGAAGGAAAGGAAGATGATGACAACCAAGGGCATCAAAAGGTAAGTGAGGAACCTGTGCAACAATCGGTTCCTAAACCTCAGGTAAGAATTTACACTCCTCCTATTCCTTTCCCTCAAAGATTGAAGCAACATAAATTGGATGCACAACTCGGTAAGTTTCTTGAAAATTTTAAGAAATTGCATATTAATATTCCGTTTGTTGATGCTTTAAGTCAAATGCCTAAATATGCAAAATTTCTAAAGGACATTTTGGCTAATAAAAGAAAATTGGAAGATTTTGAAACAGTTAATCTTAATGAAGAGTGTTCGGCAATTTTACTGAACAAGTTGCCCCAAAAGCTAAAGGATCCAGGTAGTTTTACCATTCCTTGCACCATTGGAGACACCAATTTTAATAAGGCTTTATGTGATTTGGATGCGAGTATAAATTTAATGCCTTGGTCAATTTTTAAGAAATTAGGGTTAGGAGAGCCAAAGTCAACCACTGTATCCCTTGAATTAGCTGATAGATCTGTAAAATATCCAAGAGGGATAGTTGAGGATGTGCTAGTAAAGGTCGACAAGTTTATATGTCCTGTGGATTTCATTGTTTTGGACATGGAAGAAGACAAAGATATACCTCTCATTTTAGGTTGTCTTTTTTTAGCCACAGGAGGTGCATTAATAGATGTACCACAAGGAAGATTAATTCTCAAGGTGGATGATGAACAAGTGACATTTAATGTTTATACGACCACCAAACATTCTCCTAATGAGATAAGCCTTGTTTTAGGATTGATGCTACTGAAAATGTTTTTGATAAGCTTGTGTAGGATCAAATAGCAAAAAGTATCGAAGTGCCATGTCTTGAAGCATCGAAGCAGATCAAGGGAAAGGATGATCCTGGATGAATTTTTGGGAAATAGTCAAGCTAACGACTATAAACAAGCGCTTTTTGGAGGCAACCCAAACTTTTTATTTAGTTATTTATTAATTTTCTTTTGGTTTATTTTCTCTTTTATTTATGTTTTATTTTAGGCAACCAAGTGAGTAACCTAAGTATGTTTTTGCAGGATAAATCTTGTAAGGTGCAACTGAGACGAGTAACACAAAGGCACATGTTTTTATTACATATGACTTGATCTTGTGAGTATTGTTTACCACTTTTCCTTATTCATTCTTATTCAATACATTGAGGACAATGCATGATTTAAGCATGGGGGAATGGTATACATGTTTGCGGTTTAGTACTTGGGTGCCCTAGATTTGTCTTTTCTGTCTTGTTATTTTCACTTGTGTTTTAGTTCAAAAAAAAATATATATATATATATAAGAAGAAGAAAGAAGAGCAATGATCCTCCATTGATGATTTTTAGGAGGTCTCATATTTAGTTAATTGGTAGAATACTTGAAGAATATGTTTAAAAAAAAAAAAGTGTTCTAAATGAGTTTTGTGAATCTTTGAGAAAGTCATAGCATGATTGTGCTTACATTTTGATGGTTTGTGGCTAGATAGATTGTTTCCCTCAATCATAGTTGAAATATAAATCTGTAGTAGACAAAAAGCTTGTGAGACATTGAGCCATCGGACTGACATATTCATATCAGTCTATATATTTCTTTGGTGTGTGTATTCTCCTGTGAAGTGTATCTCTAGAACTTGCATTTATTCTCTTTGAGGCTACATTGACATTTGTATGCATTAAAGTGATTGAGGCATTCTTTTGAATTTAGCTAAATAGCCAAAGGCCTACCATGTGATTTAATTTATCCTTTGTTCACCCATGTTGAGCTTTATTTGACAGTTGTTCTTTGTACAACCCACATTACAAGCTTATGACCAAAATACATTGTCTTTACCCAGTTTAGAGCTAGCTAATGGAGCATTGTGTTTCTTTTTAATTATTGTGTGGTTTGAGAATAAGCATGGGGGTGTTTGAGAATGAGTTGGTTTTGGTTAACATAGAATATGTGCTACAAATTTCTATGAGAGTTCTATTGTATAGAAAGGAAAAAACGTAAACAAAAGAAGAAATTCAAAGTTGGAAGTTGAAAAAAAAAGTTGAGTTAGATTTTAGAAGGATTGCAAATAAATTGGTTGTAGTGTCCGAAGGATGAGTATGATGTTGGATTTGGTTTACTTTCTCAAGGTTCTTATCAAAAGTTTGGAGGATGTTTGCTTGTTCCACTAGCTCTTAAACTATTGAACTACATTCCCAAATGTTTCCTTCCTTAACTCTTAAGCCTCATAACAACCCAATAAAGTCCTCATGATTTTTGTGTGCATGTTGTCCTATAGTAGTGGAGAATTGAGATGATGTGCAAGCTTATGGTAGATCACTCTCATTGGGAAGAATTTGAGCGATATTTATAACCTTTCTAAACACATGAGTGTCAGTGTTCCACTTAACTAAAGTGAGTGTCTACTGATTTTGTCTCACTATGTTTGAGGGTGGGCAAGTGGTAAGATTGTGTTGTTCGAGATGCTTGTACATGATATGCTATGAGGTTCGAATTTGCTCTAATGATGATTTTCAACATTGATTTTGATTGTGTTTTACTTGGCTGAATGAAATTCTTCGAGGATTTTGCTAATTAATTGAGCTATGAGAGCCTCTACTTGAGGGGTGGTCTCTTATTACATGCTCTCCATTTGTGTTCTTGTTTTATTTTGCTTGGGGACAAGAAATTGTCTAAGCATGGGGGAGTTGATGAGTGAGGATTATACGTTATATTTTGTCACAATTCACTCTTGTTATTATGTTTATTTAGATAATTTTATATGTTTTTAGATGCATTTAGTTCTTTAGTTCGTTTTTACTGCTTTTGGTTGTTTTTGTGTGTAGATAGTAGATTTTGGTCTTGATTCTATGATGATTCGGAAGAGTACTCGATGTGCGAAGACTTGGTGCGGAGATATGAGGTTAAAGATGTTCAAAACATGTTTCTATACCTAGCATGATATCTACATTATGACTACTGGAAAATAAACAATTAGGCAATTAATTTAATTTGAGCCCTCAGGAATTTGTACTTGAACTGTAGGCTATATTTGACAAGAATAGTAAAAATATATCTCAAATTTTAGAAGAAAGAAGGGGAAGCTCAGGAGTACTTAACTGAGAATAGAGGTTGCCAACTGTAGGCTGTTTGATTTGAACTGATGGTGAACGGTTGTTTATATAGGAGAGGGAGGTAGGGTTGTACGGTCGAAAATGAGCTGAAAATCGGATTGGGCTTGAAAAATGAGTCGGGGCCGAATCAGAGTCAGCGCCGCTAGCGGCCCTGGAAATTTGGTCAGCGCCACTAACGGCCCTGGCCTGGGCCGCTGACGGCTGTCAGCTTTCTTGCTGGATTTTGTCTGGGCCATAGCTCACTTGTTTGCGCTTCGGATTGGATGATTCAAGGTTCATTGGAAATATTATTGGGTCTAGTTTCACAGGGCTTTGGTTTCAGGTCCAAATGTTTTGTGGATCTCGAGATATGCCCGAAAGAGTAAGGAGAGGTCAGTTTTGGAGTATGCATCAATGTTGGGCTCGTAACTCCTTGGTTGGAAATGTGGTGTGGGCTCATGATATGTCGATGGAAAGCTATTTGAATAAGGAATCTGAAAATATAAGGCTCGCAAATTAATTCAACCAAATGAACTCCCAAATAGAGCTGAAACACGGCCCACAGTATTCGGCTACATCGATTTTGGCCCTAAACTTTGTTTGGCCATAACACTTAGGTGTGGAATCGTATTTAGACACGGAAAGAAGCAATGTAAAGCTCTTGAAAGGGGCTTTTGAATTAAATGAAATGAAAGAGTGTTTGGAGGAAAAACCTGAGACCTTATCTTAACTATTAAAGCAAAAATAGCAGTTCAAGCTTAAAAATTACTCCTTTCATCATCAGCCTTTTGCGGAGAAATCTGAAGACGCTTTCTTGGCGTCTAATGATTTTGGTTTATCCATGTGTTCATCAGTGTGTATTATTTCAATTATATATATATATATATATATATATATATATATATATATATTTTATACTACCCTACAGTATGCTTGGGAGGACTCAATTATCTTCATCCCAGTGGCTTTTATTGTGTGTGAATAGAGGTCTATTTTTTTCAAAATTAGCGACTGAAAAAGCAGTTGCAAACAACTATCTGCGTCTGATTTGTCAGTCGCGAATTTTAAATTAGTAACCGTTGACTGTGGTTGCCAGGTAGACGCAAGAATCTGCAACCGCTAAAATCAGACGCTAATATGTTTCGCGACCACGGCATCGAGCCTATCAGGGTGTGGTCACTGTCAGTCGCAAATACCAATTAGCGACTGATTCGTCAAGGTCAGCGACCGATTTAGGTGGTCGCAGATCCCGTATTTTCTTGTAGTGTAGGGAGTTCAGGTGGGACGGGGGGGAGTGGGGGCGTGGCAAGGGCGTTCGTGTGGGGGGCAGAACATAGGCGAGGATGGGGGTTTGGAATGGTGTCGGGGGGGGTGGGACGCGATGGGGGCGAGTGTGGGCCTAAGGGGGGAGGGAGAGGGTGTGAGGGAGGGAGTGAGGGAGTTGTTCGACAGAAAACAAGGGTGAAGGTGCGACGGTGGGGGTTGTTGGGTGGGCGGGAGTGGTGCGGGGGAGGGGGAGTTATCGGGCAGCCAACGAGGACATAGGTTTTTGAGGAGATCGTCACGGGGATTGGAAGGCGTTTGTCGAGTGAGATGACAAGCAGGACACGCCTAAGGGGCCGGAGTGGGTGTAAGGGAATGAGGGAGTCGGGCTACAAGGGTGGAGTGTGGGGGCGTGGGTTGTAGGGCGGGTCGGGACATGAGGCGGGCATGCGGTGTTGAGTGGGATGGCAGGCGAGATGCGACGGGGGGTAGGCCAGGAGAGGTGTAGGGGGGGAGAGGGAGTTTCTCGGCGGACAACGGGGATGGGAGTGCGGGCGTGGGGATTGTTGGGTGTCGGGCGGGTGGGATGCCGGCATGGGTGGTGTTTAGGGGGAAGTTGCCAGACGAACAATGGGGGGCGGGTGCTTAGGCGGGAGTTAATATTAATGATTATTGTATTAGGTTGTCGATGGGTTTGTTCTTTTGAACTTATACAATCAATTTTTAATTTAGTTCCGCTAAATCTGGTTCTATAACACATTTTTTCTGCGGATCCATCAGATTACTACACATGTTTTACTTTAGGAAAATACTAAGCGATGTGATCTGAGGGGTTCACTTATTGCATGTATGTATCTTTTTCTAGTAATTACTCAGGCCCAAATCTGTAATAACGAGTTGCTAATGATTATCTATGATCCTTTGGCATGAACCCTAATTCGAGTGAAAAAAGGCATTGAAACTCAAGTACGTATGCGAGGGCAACTTGGCCATCCTAATTTGATATGAAATGAAAATACATTTTATTGGTAGAGTTCATGTTTGAGTAACATCCCACCATAGAAAAAAAAAATCCAAATGTAGACATTTCATATTCTCGTTTATTAATATTTGACTAATTTATTATTGCCTATTTAGTCTTCGTTCTAATACGGGCTAACACATAAAAGATAAGGTCGTTGTAAATATTGATCGGCACTAATTATTCTCTTTAGTTGCATGGTTATTGATTACTACTATACATATCCAAACATCTTATTATGTAGTTTTCTACAACTTGAGGACTTCTTTGTTCTTTTCTTCTCCTTCTAAATCTTTTTTTTTTCCAAATGCTTCTTGGTCTCGATATTTAATACATGAAATCACTTTATAATCACAAAAATGACGAAAGTACAACATAATAAAATCCATTGAAAATTATTATTTCCAAAACCAAAAAAGGGAAAATAAACACTAGCATTGCAGACACTCGTGTAATTTATTACAAGTCGGCAATCATATAGATATAATAGCACACACCAAAAGTATTAATGATTTAATGTTCGATCTCATTATAGATCAAATAGGAACAAATCCTTCCGTTTATCATGGGTTGAGATGATGGGCCTCTACCTCTCTGGTCAGTGCAATAAGGAGGTCTAACAAGCTGGTAGGATAAGGCCCATTGTCAACAATCTTCTCAAACTCACAAATCCATTTCACAGCGGTGATTTCACCCTTGGTATGACATGTACTATGATCGTGAAGCTCTTATACTCATTTAACAATTCTCCTTCTACAACTTTCAATCTCACGATCTTGTTCTCTTCATCTATTTCTTCAACTAGCTCTTTAGCCATACATCTTTGCCCATCTAATATCCAAAAACCACAATATTTTGTTAGTTTGAATGAGAAATTATGTTGATAGATAAAACAATAGTCAACAGTCTTGTCCGTCATTGGTTGTTTACTCTTGGACGATTCCAACTTTCCTCGCCCAAATTGTCGTCTCTAATTTGGGATTTTTATATTTTGTCGCCCTAATTATGGGCGACTTGCTTTGGGTGACAGACCCTGACGGATTTATTTTTGTCGTCCAAATTTTGTGCGATGATTTTCGGAGCTTGTGAGATGAAATAAACTATCACTCAAGCCTCATTTTCATGTTTGTGTTATAATGTGTTAGTTTCATCACATGATACTGATAATCTGAATAAGATAATTTCAGATAGTTAGGGCACCACATAGTACCAATTTGAATTTGGCACAAATAGGACACCACACAATATTTGATCGTTTATTTAAATAAAGTAATGGACCTTACTCAAAAAAGTGTATAACCTTAATAATATATCTAGGTCAATATAACAGACAAATGGAAATTCTCTATTTAAGCACTTCATAGACTATGGCTATATTTGGTAAAATTAGTTGTAGATTTAGCTGTTCAATTTTAATAAAGGAAAGAAATGAATAGAAAACTGCTAAAAGTTGCTACGAAATGGTAATATACTAGTTGTAATTGTAGGCGAAAGCTTGCATGCATAGCTTTCACAAAATTAGTTTTACCTAGCTGTAGTTGTAGCTGCGGAATGAAAACTATTATGGCAAACTGTTTAGTACCAGAGAATAAAAAACACTAACTGCAAGTTTCAAACTGTAACTTTTATTGAAAAAGCTAGTTGTT
This sequence comes from Tetragonia tetragonoides, assembly GCA_038025085.1. Taxonomy (NCBI): domain Eukaryota; kingdom Viridiplantae; phylum Streptophyta; class Magnoliopsida; order Caryophyllales; family Aizoaceae; genus Tetragonia; species Tetragonia tetragonoides. The sequence continues at coordinate 30,798,448 of CM076149.1, read as the reverse complement.
TGTGCCATTAGAATATGTATCTTAGAAAGACAATCATAACCTTAATGTTAAAATAATGAAAGCTGCCCTCATAGAAAAAAGAAAGAAAAATCTAATTAACGGTGCTTGAATGCTCGAGTTCTTGATATGGGGCTATGTGATGGATTCTTGTGGAGGTGGAATTTGAATTGGAGAAGGAGTCTATTTGTTTGGGAACTGAGTGAACTGCTTAGTTGTGTTCAGCTTGATCCTGGAATGGAAAGATAAGATGGCATATTCTTTGTGAGCTCTATGAGAAACGAAATAATCAAGAGATTGAGAAGGGGATATTGTCAAGGAAGCAGTTCGTGGGGTTTGGAAAGATGTAGCTCCGCCAAAAGCTGATATTCTGGTGTGGCTAGCGTGTCTGGGGAGGTTGAAAACGAAAGATAGATTGGCTAAAATGGGGTTACAATATATCTCAAACTTTGTATGTGGAACAGAAGATGAAACCTGTCTTCATCTGATGATTTCTTTTACCAGGGAACTATGGCAGAATGAAGTGGCTGACTATTTGAGGATATAGCTAGTGCGCTCCTAGGGAAATGAGGCGCATATGTTTTCAAAAAAAATAAAAAGTTTTTGTGGATCTTTTGGAAACAATCTCTCTATTATAATTAACTATTAGAGGTAAGTGGTGGGTGTCCAAGAATGAAGTAAGTGGGTTAAGAATAAGGAAGTTTACTATATTTTTAAAAAAATTAAAAAATTAAAAAATTAAATAAAAATAATGTGAGAGAGTGTAGCCAAGTTGATTATACTTTGGTGTAGCTAAGAACCATTGGTAAACAATGTACACATGGCATCATAATACCATTATTGCACACAAGAACTTGCAAGTTTGGACATAAAAGGAAGATTTAAAAGATAATTAAAGAAACGACATATAATAATAAAGCAAATCTTGTATGAAAGTGGTAATTATTTAGTTAAGCAATAGCAGTTCTCTCTCTCTTTTCTCTCTGAAAAAAACCCTAACTCCCTTTCTCTTTGACTCATCTTGGGGCTATCACCGGCATTTTCGCCGGTGGTTAGCCCCTCCGTTGTTGATTTCTTGCTTTCGATCTAGTTTTTTAGTTTGTTTTTCTTTATGGTTAATAATAAACTCTCCTCTGGTGAGAGATTGTGGAGTTCTCCGTGTTTGTCGGAGGGTCATCGAATTGCTATTTTTAGATTCGGTTTGATGAATCAAGAAGACAAGTTCAATCTACTATGGCAAGGAGATTTGTTCTTCCAAATAGCTGCAGCACGTTTCGTGCTTACCTCCGATCGTAGAGAAAAGGCGGTGGCCTCCCGTTTGCTGTATATCATATTTTTGCTATGTCAGGGCATTGTCAACTATCGACGAAGCTCATCAAGACGCCGATTTCTAACAGTGATGTTTGGATTGGTAGTCACTTATCGACGGAGCTGATCAAGACACCGATTTTAAGCAGTGATAGTAGAAATCATATTCATCTTGTTATATTGGATTTATACTTGGTTATGTTAAATTTAGATTTGTTTAGAGATATTCACCGTTGTAGATGCCGGATGGCTTTTTATGAATGAATGAATTCTCTTTCCTTCAAAAAAAAAAAAAAATGCAAATCTTGTATGAGACCAACTCATAAAAATGGGGTCACTTTTAAGGAATGTAGGAGTCAATTATTATGAGTCGTGACCATTGTCCCATTAAAAAGTGACATTCGTCTTACCTAAAGTTGCGGTAAAACCGTCTTAAATTTGTTTTTCTGATAATAAAATAATAATAATAATAATAATAATAATAATAATAATGGTTATAAAAATAATAATAACAATAATAATAATAACGATAATAATAAAAATAAAAATAATAAAAACAATAAAAACAATAACAATAACAATAATAACAAAAACGATAACGATAACGATGACGATGACGATGACAATGACGATGACGATAACAATCACAATCACAAAAACAAAACCAAAAACAAAAACAAAAACAAAAACAAAAACAAATAGTAATAATAATAATAATAATAACAACAACAACAACAATAAAGAAATTGGATATGACTTATGAGTGAGAATGAGATCGGAGAGTCGTGGTAATCCCTCCACATTTCTTGGCAAATTTGTCAAATTTGTCGTTACAAAAAATAAATTGGATGAGTAAGCATAATTACCTAAAGTATAGTCCCAACAGATGATAGAGCCAGCCTTCCCAAACTCACCATCATGTAAATCACATCCATGATAGTTGTTAGGCATGATAGTAGAGACATGATGGGGTTTGGTACTGAATAATTCGTGAAATGCATCACCACATGACTTGATGTCAACCTCTACTTCAAATTTGCATATTGTTCCCATAATTGATGACACACTATATATTTGGCTATTGATTTGGAGATTTGGGATTTGGTGGAGGAGAATTGCCCACCCAAGCTGTGCTTTTTATAGTGTGATGAATTGAATCTGATAATCTGTACTTTAATTTCATTATTTTTATTATTATTATAATTTTTATTTTTATAGGTAAGATTGTAAGAATGACAACATCATTATTTTATTATAGTTACTGCAAAAGATGGTTGTCATCTTCATAAATGTGGTGATCCGTGGTGATCCTTGGTGATCTTTATTACATTTTGTATTGTATTATAATTGGTGGTAGGATGAAAGACATGCAAGCGATTTGGGAATTGGTAGGCACGGTAGCTGAGAATTATTCGCCAAGTTGACAAGTGACATCTTCCTTGATTTGGTGATCATTAGTAATTATTTGTTTTGTTTAAGGGTAACTATTGTATTATAACTAGATCTCATCCCTCTACGATGCACGAGTTTCTTATTCAATTTTATCTTAGGTCAAAGTTAATCATGTAAATATATAGACTTGAGTAATAACAAGAAACAGTGATAAATTTTAAATCGACAAAACAAAAAAAAACAATGAACAAAAAAATTACACTTTTATATATTACGTTTTTTTCTTCATAATATTTATGTTACTTTATTTTCATTAAAATGAAATGAAATTACTTTTGATTTCTTTTTAATCACCTATGCATTTGTGACTCTTTATTACTTTTCTCTTCATCTACCCTATTCACTATCCATCATTCTTATTGATGAGGTTCAATCGCTCTCTCTTTCACGCTTAGATGAGCTCCTTTTTTTTAATTTTTTATTTATTCTGATTCTAATTTGATTTTATGATCACATTAATGAATATTTAATGCATCCATGTGTAGTTTGTAATTCAATTATACATATATACTTGATTTTGTGCCCGTGCGATGCACAAGTTCTTGTTTATCATGCATACTCCGTTATTAGAAGAAATATAATAAATTTTTTTAATTATATCCATATGTAAATAAAGTTGAATAATAGGAGTAGCAAAGAACAATAATAATATTTTTATCAACGAAAAAAAACACATTTAACAAAGAAATTA
>CM076149.1:30315000-30790000 GCA_038025085.1 Tetragonia tetragonoides | reverse complement strand
GGTGCTGTGCTGGTGGCGGTGGTGGTGAGACGGTAGCGGCGGTGGATAGTGGTCGGGGGAGGGAAAGGGTTGTCATACTCAAATTCATTAAAGTTGATGTACAGATTTATTATTTCTTTTTGTTGTTGAATCTGTAATTTGTTTACTATGAATTTAAAGCAAAAAATTGATGAATTTGTAATATCAATGTAATGAATTTGCAAATTAAAAAAAAAAGAAACAAAAAAGAAGTGATGAATCTAGACTTGTAGTATAATGAATTTGTAACCGTCTGTTAATGAAGTTGTGATTTGGTTTTGATGAATTTATAATTTTAAGTTAATGAAGCCGTAATTTTATGTTAATGAATTTGTAATTTAATATTAATGAATTTGTATTTTTTTTAATGGAGCTGTAATTTTTTGTTAATGAAGCTATAATTTTTTTGTTAATGATTTTATGATTTATTCATGACCATTAGATCATACTAATCTAAGGGCTTCTATTAATTAAGGGAGTTTATATGGTTTGTATACTAAGGAGGATTTGTATGTGACCCTTCCCTTATATATATATATATATATATATATATATATATATATATATATATATATATATATATATAATAAAGTATAATCTATTTAGTTAAAAAAATATATTCATTGATTTTTTCCCTTTTCAATGTTGAAAAATGAGCGCCATGTAGATTAAGTAGGACGCAAGAAGAGGAGAAAGAAAAAAACAAAGCAAGAAGAAAATGGGAGCAACAGGGGACACAAAAGAAAATGGGAGAGAAAAGGAATGGAAAAGGAGGGGGGAGGTGATAATAAAGTTAAAAGGTTACAAAGTCTTTTTTTGGGCAGAGATTTTTCTCTGGAAAATAATTATAGGTGAATCTGCACATTTTTTGCATTTTTTAATACTTAAATGATACCCACATATTTGTATATACTCATGTGGTAAAAGGTGGTATATTTTAATACCATTTGATAATCCAAGAGAATATATTGCATGCAACGAGCGTTGCTTATAATACAGGATATCAAATAAAATAGTTTCTTTGTATGGCCTGTCAATCAGAAAGTAAGCATAATAATATTCAACAACAATACAACTTTTCAAAATCATAATGATGGAAAAAACTAGATTTTCTTCTTAGTTCTTACACTTAAAACTTTTGACTCCAACCTAGAATCGTTTAAGCACGGGGTAGGTGGCGGGTTTCAGGACAATCCAGCAACAACACAAGCCAGTTTGACCATAGAAGGGGTGCACAACCACGAATGTTGAGTTTTTGTCCATTATAAAGGCAGACTCAGCCCACGAGCAAAAAAAATCAAATTAAATCTAATTGGTGTCCAACAAAGACTTACTTTTAAACTTCTCTACTTCATGATTTAATAGAGTCACTCCTAGGTTGATTCCAATTTAAAAGATGACTTCCACCAATATACCTTAGATGTTTAGAAGCTGACTTCTACTAATATAGTTTGCCGTAGATATTACAGTTTTAGAATCAACACAAGTTTAAGTTGATAGTTGAAAGGTTAATCGATGTAATATATCCTTTAAATACGCGCCCTCACACGACTTGAAGTGCAGATAATGCACATGCTAGACATATCATGTGCTACAAGTTGCAACTACAAGAGTACACTTTACTATAAGAGCAAGGGGTTTCTAAGATTCGAACTCGAAGCCTTTTAGTCTTTACTGCTCTTATATCATATGTAGGAACCAACTTAGATAAGAGTTTATACAGATGGTTGGAAGCTAAATCAACATTATATTCCTTAATAATTGGCTTTAAAAATACCAATTTGGGTAAGAGCGTCGTTTATGTGACATGTGTCACAATTTTAGTGGCTCTTACCTTTTCTTTTCTTTTTCCTTTTTGTTTTATCATTATGGTTTTTATGGTTATCATAAAGTTTATGTACTATATTAAATGTAATAATAAAAGTTCTTATTTAATACTTGACCATTTCTTAATTTAAATATAATTTTTTAATATTTATGAGTATAAGAGCACTTAATTTGACCACTTTTATTGAGTTTTATAATTGTGGAAAAAAAACGTTTTGACGTGGCAATATGTTTTAGGGGATAAGTGCGTGTAATATGATAATGATTACATATAACGGGGTAGGTGATATTTGACTGATATTTGACTAATATTTACGGCGATAATCGTAGGTCATTTAACAACAAATATGTCACTAATATTTATTTGCCTAATTTTACCGGGATAAGGGCATGTGTGCAATGGTTAAGTATAAAATTATCATTTTCAAGTTGTATATAGTTTTTGTGTATTACATGGTAGGTGATTTTTGACTAATATTTACGAGGATAACCATAAGTTATGTGACAATTAACATGTGACTGATAATATTTATGGAATAAGTGTAGGTATATAGTATTGGGTAAGATCACTAACGTGACAAGTGTCACAATTTGATTGGACATTGATTTTTTTCTCTTTTTGTTTATATTTTTGTGAGTAATTAATTATTAACATCCTAGAGTAATTGCTATAGCCTATTCATATTCCTTTTTTTTTTCTTTCTTTAGATAGAACTACATTAATCTAAAATGTCATTAATGTCCAGCTTTGATGTTTTCAACACAATAAAAACTGATATTGAGTATAGATCAGATGATGAAAATTTGGGGGAATAGATCCACATAATATAATAAGGGTTATATAGTTATGGGTATAAGGATTGTAACTTGCATGTGTCACATTTTGATGAATTACATATTATTTTCCCTTTTCTAGATAGTGAATTGTCCCTATTTTTTTCAATTGAAAGAAGGTAAGTCTTTTAACTTTTGGATTCCAAATACTGAAATACACATTAAGGGTTAGTCTGACCAAATCGATGATTGTTTGATAACAAGACTTATATCGGTTGGTATAAGCGTAGGCTATGGGGATAATCATTGTAATATTACAAGCATTAAATATTTAGTTACGTTTTATATGAATGTATAAACACATGCTAGACATAAATTTTGTAAAGACATGCTTAAATATAATAACATGGGTCACATTTGGAGTGACACTTTATTAAGTTACACTATATGATGTACAGTTGCAAGTTAACTGACAAGTGATAGATATTATTTTATATTTTAATCGAAGAATGATGAGTGGTATGATATGTGTAACATTTTGACCAATTATAATTTTTCATTATTCTTTATATACACATGTATAATTTTTAAAAATCCAAAAATATATTTAAACATAAAAATATAGAAATATATGGTTTCCCCGTGCGTAGCACGGGTAAAGTCCTATATATATATATATATATATATATATATATATATATATATATATATATATATATATATATATATATATATATATATAAAATCCCTGGTAACGTGACCTTTGTCACGTATTGATTGGTTATTCTTTATTTTTCTTTTTTTCTTTTTTTTGTTTAGTTATTGTCACTAATGATTTGTCATAAATAAATATTGTATAATAATTGCTAGAAATTGTTCATATTTCTTATTTTTCTTAAAAATTGAATAAAATTAATACAATCTAAAATGACATAAATTTAATGCTTTAATGACATTAATTTGACAATTAGTTAAATTCTATATTTTATTCAAGAAAATAATAAAAACTTGGATTAAATATATTTATAAAGAAGTGTTATATTATTTTTGTGTTATATAGTTGTGGTCATAAGCACGGGTAACTACAAGTGTCACATTTTGATAAATTATTATTTTTTTTCTTTTTTTTTAGATGATGAGCCGTCACAAATGATTTTCCCATCGAAAGAAGGTTAATCTTTCAACTTCTTATTAGCAAAACACACATTTAGGACAATGGGATTAAACCGGTTGTTGAGTAATAACAAAAATTATATTAGTTGGCATAAGCGTCGGTAACATAAAAAAAATACTAATCTTTCGCGGGGATAAAAGTCGCTAATATGACAAGGTAAACATGTTTTAATTTATTTATTTTTTTATATTTCAGGTCATTAACATGACATGTGACTAAAATTTGCAAGGATATGAGCAAATAAAGTGACAATGATCACATTTAAAGTGATAGTTTAGTAAGTTCATATATTTTTTGATTGGAAGCTCCTTCTAATGTACATTTGTTTTTTTTTGTTTTTTTTTGATAAATACTTCTAATATACATTTGTATTATTGATAAAAAGTTATTTAAATATATTAAAATATAGTGATAAAAGGATAGATCATGCGTAGTTGTGAGTATAAGTGCGTGTAACTACAAATATCACATCTTCATAAGTTATTTTAATATTGTTTTTTAGTCTACTCTTTGAATATTATTAAGTTATACTATATGATGTATAATTGCAAGTTAACTGACAAGTGATAGATATTATTTTATTTTTTAGTCGGAGAATGGTGAGTGGTGTGTGTAACATTTCGACCAATTTCTATTTTTCATTATTCTTTATGTACTTATGTATAATTTTAAAAAATTCAAAAACTTTTTTGAACATAAAAATTAGTGATAAATGGGTCACCCGTGCGTAGCACGTGTAAAGTCCTAGTATAATATGTATGATTGAGTTCTCACCAAGGTGGCATTGAATATGTAATCAATAGTCATAAATGTATAGGTGATTAAATAGAAATTAAAAGTAGCTTTATTTAATTTTAATAAAAATAACTAACATAATATTTATATATTATCCTAAAAAATATATATTATATATTCACTAAAATTGTAATTTATTTATTAAATGTATTTTTTTTGTTGATAAAAAGTTTATTATTGTCTTTACTACTCCTATTATTCAACTTTAAATATTGATATGACTAATTTTTATTATTATAGTGATTCTAATAATGAACGATGATAAACAAGAACCCGTGCATAGCACGGGCAAGAAATCTAGTATATATGTATAATTGAGTTCTCATCAATGTGGCATTGAATAGGTAACAAATAGTCATAAATGCATGGGTGATTAAAAAGAAATTAAAAACATTTTTATTTTATTTTAATAAAAAAAGTAACATAAGTATTATATTTATTATCCTAACAAAACATATATTTTATATTCACTAAAAATGTAATTTTTTGTAAAATGTGTTTTTGCTGATAAAAAAATTATTTTTCTTCCTTGCTACTTCTATTATTCAACTTTATTTATTGATATGATTAAATTTTTATTATTATTTTGATTCTAATAACAGAGTATGATAAACAAGAACCCGTGCATCGCACGGGCACAAAATCTAGTGTATATATATAATTGAGTTGTGAACAAGAATTAAAGAGTCATAAATGCATTGATGACTTTTTTTTATTATTATTGACATGCTAATTTCCTTCTTAGTTCTATTATACAAAAGTGTGTTTTTTTGTTGATGGGATGATAAAAAATTGATTTTGGTTTTTCAGTCAATTAGTAATGAATGGATGAATATGCTCTTTCGATCCATTGAACGTTTTCAATTTTTAAGGCTTTGAAGAGTTCTCTTTTTTTTTTTTTTTTTTTTGGAAAGTAAAGATTTTATTATTTCCAAATCAGAGTTACAAAGCATACAAAGCAGTAGTAGTACTGCCCTCCAAAAACTCCCCTAACTCAGCTAGCTATCTCCCTATTACAAGTTCAATCAAAACCTATATAAAGAGATATTTAAAAGCAGCTAATAGACACACATTACATATTCAAAACAGCAAAACTACACCAAAACTCAAACAAAATAATTCAGGTGTTTAATGAAAAACTCCTGAATTTTCCTGTCTTTTGTAGCAGCTCCTCGGATGTGAAGCATAGAGATGATCTGCTTCGTGAGTGACTTGTGATCTTGCTTTGTCCCCTGAAATATCCGAGTGTTCCTCTCCCTCAATATGAAGTAGACAATGGCAGAAAATAGAGCATATCCAATTTTTGCTTTTGGAGCTCTACTTCTTGCCTGAGTACTAGCTAAGGCTAATCTGTTCTCCCAGCTAGTTGCAGCTTGTTGCTATTGCAACCAACCTTGCATCTTTTCCCCAATCAATCATGTAAAGTTACATTCATGGAACAGATGTTCCTGAGTTTCCTCCGCACAACTACACAACACACACATACTAGGACCTTGGAATCCAATTTTCTGCAAGTTCTTACATGCATGTAGGTAATCTGTTAAGAGCACACAACCATAGAATGAATTTCCATTTTGGAGCTGACAGAGAGCACCAAACCAAGTTTGTCCAGGCTTTCTTGTCTGCAGTAGGCTTCAGAGTCTTATAAACATCCCCATTTTGTATTTGCATTTCTCTGATTCAGAACATACCCAAATAACTCACACCTCAGATCAAACATCTTCTGTATAAGCCAAGAGGCTCGTGCAGGCTTCTTTGAAGACTTCTCATTTTTTCATAAATTGATATATGTATTTAATGGGCACATTGAACAATAGGAAGATGAATAGTCATTGCAATTTGGGGGAATAATCCGCTAACTAATGTCCATTGTATTAAAACAAATCATCCCGCATCTGGCCACAATCTTTATTAATCCAAAAACGCAACTCTTCCCTAAATTCCTTGGCACTAAACTCAAACAACTTTTCCAGTAATCTTATTAGACGAAAGTGAAGGAGATGTGTAAATACCCATCAACAATCAATCGCACACTCTTACGATATCTGATTTGTTTCAACCATTTCTTCCTATACTTTGTGTCGTCGTAGGGTGGAGGATAGAGAGGAACCAATGGCAGACACAGGTGACTATCTGCCTATTTCCCACAACAAGGCATTCATGATCTCTAAAGCAGTCATGCTCACTGTCCATTTGAAATCTAACTTAAAGGGTGAGAAATTCCATGATTGTTTAGATCTACGAAAATGTTGTCCGGAAATAAAGTGATAGGGTATATTTAGTACTCCGTAAATAAAATAGATAAGTGGATGCAGATTCCTAAACAGTAACTTGGTAGATTTGTAAAAAAGTTTGTTCAATTAAGTACCCGAAAACAAGCTTTCTTGTAACTAATTTAAGTTATTAGATGATAATAACAATGTCGAAAAACTTTGATTTGACTTTATACGATCTGAATAATATTCTTTTGCTTAAAACTAAGAACATGTGCAGTGTACGGGTCAGAAATCTTGTATATATATATATATATATATATATATATATATATATATATATATAGTTCTCACCAAGCATTGAATAAGTAATAAGTAGCCATAAATGCATGGGTGATTAAAAAGAAACTAAAAATAGTTTAATTTAAATTTAATAAGAAAAATATAAGAATTATATTTATTATCCTAAAAAAATTATAAATTCACTAAAAATTTAATTTCTTTGTTATATATATATATATATATATATATATATATATATATATATATATATATATATATATATATATATATATATATATATATATATATATATATATATATATATATATATATATATATATATATATATATATATATATATATATATATATATATATATATATATATATATATATATTCTTTTTGTGATAAAAAGATTATTATTTTTCTTTGCTACTCCTATTATTCAACTTTATTTATTGATATGATTAAAAAAAATTATCATATTCCTTCTAATAACATAGTGTGCATGATAAACAAGAACCCGTGCATCGCGCGGGCATGAAATCTAGTCAATATATATATGTAAAATTGAGTTCTCACCAAGCATTAAACAGGAAATAAATAGCCATAAATGCATGGGTGATTAAAATTAAATTAAAATAATTTTATTTTATTTTAATAAGAAATAAGTAACATAAATAAATAGCCATAAATTCATGGGTAATTAAAAAAAAATTGATAATAGTTTTATTTCATTTTAATAAGAAATAAGTAACATAAGTATTATATTTATTATGCAAAAAAAAAATATATTATATCTAGTCAATATATATATGTAAAATTGAGTTCTCATCAAGCATTAAACAGGTAATAAATAGCCATAAACGCATGGGTGATTAAAAATAAATTAAAATAATTTTATTTTATTTTAATAAGAAATAAGTAACATAAATAAATAGCCATAAATTCATGGGTAATTAAAAAGAAATTGATAATAGTTTTATTTCATTTTAATAAGAAATAAGTAACATAAGTATTATATTTATTATGCAAAAAATATATATTATATTATACATTTACTAAAAATTTAATTTCTTTGTTAATTTTTTTTTTGATAAAATATATTATTGTTCTTTGCTACTCCTATTATTCAACTTTTACATAGTGATATGATTAAAAAATTATTATATTTCTTCTAATAACGGAGTATGCATGATAAAAAAAGAACCCGTGCATCGCACGGGCACGAAATCTAGTATATATGTATAATTGAGTTCTCACCAAGGTGGCATTGAATATGTAATAAATAGTCATAAATTCATGGGTGATTAAAAATAAATCAAAATTATTTTTATTTTATTTTAATAAAAATAAGTAACACAAGTATTATATATATATATATATATATATATATATATATATATATATACTATTCACTAAAAATGTAATTTTTTTGTAAATGTGTTCTTTTGCTGATAAAAGATTATTATTGTTCCTTGCTCTCTTATTATTCAACTTTTAATATTGATATGATTAATGTTTTATGATTATTTTGATTCTAATAACAAAGTATGATAAACAAGAATCCGGGCATCGCATGGGCACGAAATCTAGTCAATATATATATGTATAATTGCGTTCTCACCAAGATAGCATTGATAGGTAATAAATAAACATAAATGCATGGGTGATTAAAAAGAAATTAAAAATAGTTTGATTTTATTTTAATACAAATAAGTAACATAAGTATTATATTTATTATCCTAAAAAGAATATTTTATATTCACTAAAAATATAATTTCTTTGTTAAATGTGTTTTCTTTTTGTTGATAAAACAATTGTTATTGTTCCTTGCTACTCCTATAATTTAACTTTATATATTAATATGATTATTTTTTATTATTATATTGATTCTAATAACGGAGGATGATAAACAAGAACCCCCGCATCGCACGGGCACGAAATCTAGTAAATATGTATAATTGAGTTCTCAACAAGGAAACATTGAATAAGTATTAAATAGTCATAAATGCATAGATGATTAAAAAGAAATTAAAAATAATTTGATTTTATTTTAATGAAAATAAGTAATATAAGTATAATAGTATTTATTATCCTAAAAAAATACATATTATATATTCACTAAAATGTGATTTCTATATTAAATGTGTTTTTTTTGTTGATAAAAAAAAATTATTCTTCCTTGCTACTCTGATTATCAACTTTATATATTTATATGATTAATTTATTATTATTGTTATATTGATTCTAATAACGGAGGATGATAAACAAGAACTCGTGCATCACACAGGCACCAAATCTAGTAAATAATTTAAAATGAGCTAAGCCTTCAACCATCATCATAAACTTTATTTTGGTTGATTTGATTACAACATATGGTATAGAGCAGAAGGTATTGTGTTCAAATCCTGGAAGCCCCATTTCCTCCTTAAAATATATTAACACGGGTCTAGTATCTTCAACACGTCAAGTCCAATGCGCATTTGTGTGAGTGGACGTAAAAAAGAATATATCACCAGTTGAGCTTTCAACCATCTGTCTATACTTTTAATTGAGTTCATTCCAATAGAAGATAAAGTGGATGTCATTTAGCCAATCAAATTATATTAACTCGAATCAGTAGAAAAAACACATATACCGGGATTCATTTTTCCTGAAAGTGGGTGGAAGTGGTTTTTTTTTTTTTTTTTTTTTTTTTAATCTTAGGGATTAGAGAAATTTCATTCATAAAAGGCCAAACGACATCTGCAAAAATAAATTTCTCTAAACGAGTACAAATCTAAAATGATAACATGAAAATAAATTTCAACACTACTGCTTGAAATAAGTGTCTTGCACGGCTTCGTTGAATTATGGGGTGCCGACCCATGATCCCGTCGATCGTAGATGATGATGAAACGTGCCACAGGGCGAGCTTGAAAAAACAAATCCACTTGATGATGAGAAGACTCAACTCGTAATCCCGAACCAAACAAATAAAAAAGATTTCAAAACCTAACGGGAATCTCTTCAAGTCTTCAACATAGACATAGTAAACCTAAATATACTAACACACGGTGAGAGAAAGACTCTCATGAAGAGAGAGAAACCAATTCTCACAAAATGAGAGATTTTTATTGAAAGAAAATATCTAAAAACAGAAAAGAATTTAAAGTATTGGGGGCTTACTATTAGTAAATACTCCCTCCTTCTCAGACAAATGGTTACAGTTGTTTTTTCAAGACTTATAATGTAAAAATACTATGGTTAGATACATCTTAAATAGTGCTTTCGGAAAATCATGTTTTATAATTTATATATTTATTTAGTTACACATTATTTATGGTCCAAGTGGTGCATTAAAGACCGTGAAAAAACAATTGTAACTATTTATTTGGGATGGAGACCAACAAGGGTGGTGGTCTAGTGGTTCCAAGCTTACTCCCAAGTGGTTTTGTAAGGCAAGGTCATGAGTTCGAATCCCCATTCCCCCCATACCTTGTGTTTGTTGGCTTCTAGGAACTATACTAGCCCCTTGTTGGTGCTACGTTGACGGGTCCAGTGCTTGCGCTGGTTGTTCAGCTAGTCTGATATGTTCGCTATTGAACACGAGAGTCCGAATATGACGTAGCGGGGGGTACCTCGGTTGCCATTCACTTACACCCTCTTTTTAACGAGCAAAAATTTATTTGGGACGGAGGGAGTAGTCACTAATGACAACCCCCATGATCAGAAGATGGTAATTTTTTATTTTGGGAGGAGAGAGAGTAGTCACTAATTTATGTGGTTGGAAATTTTTTATTTTGGGAGGAGAGAGAGTAGTCAAAGTGGTTGAAAGTGGTTGATACTACACCCTTGAAAAAAAAAATTGCGATGAAGTGTAAGCTTATCAACAACAGGATACGGATAAATTAAATTAAACGTACAGCTCGCTGATTGACTTTTCTTTGAGTCTTTTCTTCTAAGATTTTGTGAACTCAAAAAATAATTAATAATGTTGATAACAAACCAAACCACGTGATTTATAATAGTGAATAGTGATCCGCAAACCAATATAGTAGTGAATACTGACAAGCTTCTTAACTGCTGATCTCTTGTCTCACCAAAATTATTTAAGTTAAGATTTTAATAATTTTTTCGTTATTATTTGTGGTGGTTCGGCTCTTGTCACAAAAATAAGTTATGTGAGTTTGTTACTAAATACCGCCCCTTTTTTACTAGCTACCGCCCCCCTAATTTCCAATTTTACCCTCACCCCTTTTCCTCACTCACTCTCACTCACTCTCACTCATCCTCTCTTCCTCACTCACTCTCACTCATCCTCTCTTCCTCACTCACTCTCACTCATCCTCTCCACCACACCATCACACCGGCAACCACCACCACTCACGGCACAACCACCACCGGTAAATTTTTTTTTGCGCATTTTTTTTGCACAGTCGTCTGAAATTTTCGACTCACCCTTGGGTGAGTCGTCTGCTAGAGGCGACTCACCCTTGGGTGAGTCGGAAATTTCAGACGACTCACCCAAGGGTGAGTCGTCTGAAATTTCCGACTCACCCAAGGGTGAGTCGCCTCTAGCAGACGACTCACCCAAGGGTGAGTCGAAAACTTCAGACGACTGTGCAAAAAAAAATTATTATTATTATTATTTATTATTATTTATTGTTATTATTATTATTATTATTTATTGTTATTATTATTAATATTATTATTATTATTATTATTATTATTGATTATTGTTTAATTAATTAAAAATGTGAAATGGTAGAGGGGAGGAGCCGGTAAATCGGTGCCGAGCTAGTTCACATTTTTAATTAATTAAACAATAATCAGTAATAATAATAATAATAACAATAAATAATAATAATAATAATAATAACAATAATAATAATAATAATAATAATAATAATAATAATAATAATAATAATAATAATAACAATAAATAATAATAAATAATAATAATAATTTTTTTTTTGCACAGTCGTCTGAAATTTTCGACTAACCCTTGGGTGAGTCGTCTGCTAGAGGCGACTCACCCTTGGGTGAGTCGGAAATTTCAGACGACTCCACCTTGGGTGAGTCGTCTGAAATTTCCGACTCACCCAAGGGTGAGTCGCCTCTAGCAGACGACTCACCCAAGGGTTAGTCGAAAATTTCAGACGACTGTGCAAAAAAAATGCGCAAAAAAAAATTTACCGGTGGTGGTTGTGCCGTGAGTGGTGGTGGTTGCCGGTGTGATGGTGTGGTGGTGAGGATGAGTGAGAGTGAGTGAGGAAGAGAGGATGAGTGAGAGTGAGTGAGGAAGAGAGGATGAGTGAGAGTGAGTGAGGAAAAGGGGGAGGGTAAAATTGGAAATTAGGGGGGCGGTAGCTAGTAAAAAGGGGCGGTATTTAGCAATTCACTTTTTTTATTGGGTTTCAGTTATATTCGTGATTCATGGTGGAATATGAATTATCGATGTTATTTGGGTTAATAAATTGGTTGGTACTCTTGATTGGAGCACTCATGATTCGCATGGACAAGCGTCCCATCAGGAAAATCATTATTTAATTTCCGCCATTTTCTATGATTATGAGCCCTCGCTAATATGTGTAACATTATTTTTTTTACCCGGTGCTCCGCAAGGACGCGTATATGTTTTATAAATTATTTTCATATGTTTTTTCTTTTGCTTTTTTTATTTAATCTTAATTAAGTGCAAAATAAACGTAGTCACAAAATTCAAAAGAAAAAAACACAAAGATAAAAAACAAATAAATTACGCCTAACTAAAGGTAACAAATATGAAATATCCCAATCAATGTTAAAAAAAATAAAATTACCTAACATAATGAAATCCGTAGCAATTGGTAACATAATGAAATCCGTAGCAATTATACCTACTTCGTCAAAATGACTGTAAATGAGTAAGCATAGAGTGAGTCATTTTTAGTTTTTTCTTACAACTTTAAAATGCCACAACATTCACACTCAAAGGAAAAAAAAGGTTGCTCATTTACGCAAATTTAGAATTAATTATAAAAAAACTTATTCAATGTAATAAATGTGAAAGTAGTGTTATTGCACTCATGTCAGTCCATGTGTCAACTATCACTATCTAACTTATCGTTATGTGATTAACTTATATGGTGGTGGTGTTGTACGTGTCATCTCCTCATAACCATAGTTAGTTTAGTGCTCCTTACACGAATTAGGACCTAGTTATATATCACCATGTGCGGCACCCTCATTTTTAAGTCGCACGGCTAATAATTTATTTAAACACTTTAAAGACAATCAGTTTTCACATTCATATATCTTTAATAATTATTTTTAAATACATATAAAAATAATTAAGCAAAGAAAAGCTAAAAGGATTAATACTCCCATCAATATATATAGAAGTATTGTTCAAATCCAATCTAATGGAGTAAGTTTTAAAATTTTTTTACTTACGTAACTAAAGTTATTTCATTTTTTAATTTGAAAATATGATAATAAAAATGTAATTAAGTCAACTAATGATGAGACATTAATGGTGGGTTATGTGTTGTACTATGTGGCATGCTTGTGCTTAAGTGTCATCACCATACGAAAGTGGCTTCTTGCATGGCATCACATGTGTCAACCTCACACGAGTAAGGGCCCTACATCGCGTCCCACGTGTCATGCCCACATGAATTTAACTCCCTGGCAATGCCCCAGGTTAGTTTTTTGTTTATGAGTTATTGTTTGTAGTCTTCGTAAGATTTAGAATGGGCTACTACGTTTTTTTTTTTGTGTGAATTATTGAAAGATGGCGTTAGAGTTCTCTTAAAAAATTCTGAAAAGTTGTTTTTAAGTTGGATTATAAATTGAGTACTCCTAATGAATTCCTCAAAGTGATGTCATTACTAAGCAAAAATTGTTCTTCAATTCTATCCTTCAGTGTTTTTCGATGAGTCAATGTCAATGGTTTCCAATAGAAGCTTTCATGCCCTTTATATATTTGGGTGTAAATTTGGCTAAAATTAAGTATTTAGCATAGTTGGTGTTTTATGATTATTGATAAGTCTAAGGTCAGAGGTTCAAATATCTGTTTAGCATTTTATTTTCCATTTAGAATAACAACACATGATAGGGACCTCATAACGGAGCCACATGGCAATGCTGATATAAGGTCCACATGGTCCGGCAGTATGAGTTGGCAAGCGCTGCATGAGGTAGTATCCTGAAGAGAGGATATACTTCATAGGAGTGCCACATGACTTGCTTGGAAAAGTCGCACTGTGTTCTAATATTTAGTATATAGATAGATAGATGATTGTGATGATCAACATTAATTCTAGCACTTCAATTTTGAGATGCATCTCTTATATGGCTTTCGAAGTTTAGTTCCAATTATTTTCCTCTTGCTGTTTTTCTTGATAATTCCAACCCCCTTCACTAAATTACTAATTCTTTTTTTTGAAAATGGTTAGTATATTGCCATTCACCAAAGGGATGCCAAGACAACACCCTCGGAAAATTAGTACAATATGGGAGCATCTGTCAGGGTAACAGTTCTCAGTTTACAAACAAAACAGAGCTAAGAGGCTAGAGAAAAATACAGAGAAGAAGCAAAGCTAAGCTGTACATTTGTAATATCTAATCCATGCGATATACTGAATGTGTTTTGTATTCTGATCCACTGTTCTCTTATTACTTTTAAAATTTTTGTTGTTGCGTTCCCTTCAGCTCTCATAAACAGTTGCCGCTAAGGCTGTTCTTTTAAGTCTCTGTACTGGGATTTTTCCCTTAACGCAACGTTTGAACTATTGGAGCTCCTCCCTTAGAGATAGGGCTTTCTGTGAATACCCAACCAAGTTAGAGTGTTTTGCCATATTGCAGTAGACACCTTGCACGGAAAGAAGAGGTGATTGCAATATTCAGATGCACTGTAGCAAAGAGAGCATCTGTTTACTAGGTGCATCCCTCGTTTCACAAGTTGATCGACAGTGGCTAATTTTTTATAAGCAGTAAACCATAGGATGATTCTGTGCCTGGGCATGCTCTTGGGATCACAGATGGTTCTCTTCCAATGACATTTTTCACCATGTATTCTAAAGATGTCATAGACTTCTCTAACACTGTATTTACTGGCAACTGTCCAGTTGTAAATCTTCTGCTTGGCATCAGCTAGGCTGCCACATTTATCAATGAAAAGGTCCCTAGTTTGTAAGAGTTTTCTCCAAAGCCAAGAATCATTTTGTTTAACTTGAATGTCCCAGATAGACAAATATTTCAAGTGGTAGTGAGAAATCCACTTGTTTCAAGTGGTAATCAGATAAATTACTAATTCATTCGTGTTCTTTTTTTTTGTTGCCGCAAGAATCAAGTCTACTTATGTTATGTATCGATTTGTGGCACAAAACCTATGAAATGCATATATACACAAAGATATTACTAATTAAGTGTTTTAATATGATGATGTAATTGCCAGTTCTCCGGTGAGCTCTAGGTCTCGAAGGGGGAGAATTGGGGCAAATAGATTGCGGTTCGGCACATGGAATGTAGGGACACTCACGGGAAGAACTCTAGAGTTAGTGGAGGTTTTAGAAAAATATAAGGTTAATATCGTGTGTGTTCAGGAGACGAGGTGGTCAGGCGCCAAGGCAAAAGAGATCAATGGATTCAAACTTTGGTATTCAGGGTGTTCGAGTCAAAGGAATGGGGTCGGGATCTTAGTCGATAAGGAGCTTAAACAACATGTTGTAGAGGTTAAGAGAACCAATGATAGGATCATGTCTATCAAGGTTGTGGTGAAGGAGGAGACCTTCAATGTCATTTGTGCTTATGCACCGCAAGCAGGGTTGGATATGCAACTTAGGCGTCGCTTTTGGGAGGAGTTAGATGAGGCTATTCAGCAGATTCCCCCTAGTGAGAAACTCCTTATAGGAGGAGACTTCAATGGACATATAGGGGCTACTTCGGATGGGTATTTTGGGGCACATGGAGGTTTTGGATATGGAGTTAGGAATGAGGGTGGCACATCGGTATTAGATTTTTCGACTGCGTATGACCTAATGGTAACCAACTCCTTCTACAACAAAAGAGAAGAACACCTAGTTACTTTTAGAAGCAGCACCGCTAAGACCCAAATTGATTACATTCTTGTTAGACGTGGCGATCAAGGATTGTTCATGGATTGCAAGGTTTTACCAGGCGCGTGTGTGTCGACCCAGCATAGGATGGTCATTTTAGACCTTAAGATGAAGGGGTGGAAGAGAAAGAGAAGCGCACACAATTGTACCAAAATCAAGTGGTGGAATCTTAGAGGAACTCTGGGGAGTCAATTTAAGGCCAAGGTCGAGTCGGATAGCATCTGGAGAAGAGAAGAAAATGAGAGTCAAATGTGGACAGGGGTGGCGGATCTCATTAGAAATGCGGCAAAGGAGACATTAGGAGTTGCAAGAGGGATAGGAAGTAGCAAGAAGGAATCCTGGTGGTGGAGTGAGGACATTCAAAACAGGGTGAAGGCTAAGAAGGTTGCCTATAAAGCGCTAATGAATAGCACTATAGATGAGGAAAGGGTGGAGAAGCGAGAAGTCTACAGAGCGGCAAAGAAGGAGGCAAAGAAATCAGTAGCAGAAGCCAAAAGTAAAGCCTATGAGAGCTTGTATCAAAAATTGGCTACTAAGGAGGGAGAACAGGACGTTTACAGGTTGGCGAGAGCTAGGGAGAGGAAGACTAGAGACCTGGATCAAGTTCGTTGTATTAAGGATGAGGCGGGACGAGTTCTTGTGGACGAAACGAACATCAAGAGGAGGTGGCATGGGTATTTCAATGAGCTTTTTAACAATGTTGGAGACGTAGACATTTCGTTGGGAGATCTTAGCACATCCGAGCAACACCGTAACTACAGCTTTTGTCATCGTATTACGAAGGAAGAAATCAGAGGGGCCATGAGGACGATGAAGAGTGAAAAGGCAGTAGGACCAGATGAGATACCCATAGAGGTATGGAAGAGTTTGGGGGAGGAAGGTTTATTGTGGTTAGTTAGGCTTTTCAACATGATCCTCAAATCTGCAAGGATGCCGAAGGAGTGGCGGCTCAGCACATTGATTCCTCTATACAAGAACAAAGGAGATATTCAAAACTGCAACAACTATAGAGGTATTAAGTTACTCAGTCACACCATGAAGTTATGGGAGAGAGTGATTGAGAAGAGACTAAGGAAGAGTACTCTTATCTCGGAGAACCAATTCGGTTTCATGCCAGGGAGGTCAACAATAGAAGCGATTCATCTAATTAGACATTCTATGGAGTACTACAGAGATAGACAAAGGGACTTGCACATGGTTTTCATTGATTTGGAGAAGGCGTATGACAGGGTACCCAGAGAAGTTATGTGGAGGTGCTTGGAATCCAAGGGGGTTCCAGTCGCCTATATCCGAGTGATTAAGGATATGTATGAAGGAGTGAGGACTAGGGTCAGGACTACAAGAGGGGAAACTGAGCAATTTTCTATAGATATTGGGTTACACCAAGGGTCATCGTTGAGTCCCTTCTTATTCGCAACCGTTATGGATGAGCTCACTAAGACTATCCAGAGAGATGTGCCTTGGTGTATGTTGTTTGCCGACGACATTGTTTTGATAGACGAGACTAGAGAAGGTGTTAACGCCAAACTATAACTTTGGCGGGATACACTAGAGTCAAAGGGATTTAAGTTAAGTAGGACAAAGACCGAGTACTTGGAAGGCAAATTTACAAGAGATGGGGTTGCCTCGGATATGGAGATTAAGATTGGTACTGAAGTGGTACCGAAGAGGGATTGTTTCAAATATCTCGGTTCAATCATACAGGGCAACGACGAGATTGATGATGACGTGACTCATCGTATCAGAACAGGGTGGCTAAAGTGGAGGAGTGCAGCGGGAGTTCTATGTGACAGAAAAATTTCACTAAAACTTAAAGGCAAATTTTATTGTACAGCCATCAGGCCAGCTATGCTATATGGGGTGGAGTGTTGGCCGGTGAGGCAGGTGCATGTGTAGAAGATGCGGGTGACCGAGATGAGGATGCTTCGATGGATGTGCAACTCTACAAGAAGAGATAGAATTAGGAACGAAGTGTTGAGAGGCAAGGTGGGAGTGACCGATATTGACAACAAGATGCGAGAAACAAGGCTTAGGTGGCTTGGGCATGTGAGGAGGAGACATCGAGATGCACCGGTGAGAAGGTGTGAGAGAATTACACTTAGTGACTGTAAACGAAGAAGAGGACGCCCGAAGAAGACTTGGGGAGAGGTAATCAGGCAAGATTTGACCCTTCTAGATCTTACAGAGGACTTGGTCCTAGATAGGAAACTATGACGTAGCAGGATTCGTGTAGAGGATCCTCGTTAGATTATGGTTGTGCATTGGCTAGTACTAGATGTTGAGTCATTTTGTTTATAGCCTGTAGCGTCTCCGTCACTTTATGTTGTTCAAGTAGTAATATCTTGTGTTAGTATGTTTAATGCCTTACTTCTCTTGCCCTTTTGATCATTCTTTATTGCTTTAAAAAAAAAAAAAAACTTTTTTGAAAATGTTTTTAAAAAAAAAAAAAAAGGTTTTTGTAGGTCTTTCGGAAACAGTCTCTCTTCTAGGCGACTAGTTAGGGGTAAGACTGCGTACATCTCGACCTCCCCAGACCCCGCCCTAGGCGGGATACTTACTGGGTTGTTGTTGTTGTTGATGTAATTGCAAGGTTAATAACACTGTTATCAAGTTCAAAATTAGAAGATTGAATCTTTTATGTTTCCAGCATATATGACATAATAACCTGCCAATAGTGTTTTATGACCTAATAATAACATTGGCCTTTAAAAAGAAGGTCTTGAATAAAACTTGATCATGATCAATAACATTCAGTTTAAATAACTTATTCTTAATTATATCACGATTTTTGCAGGGTACTCATGTGAATAATGGCGATGGAATTACACAATCTGTATCATTAAACACCCAGAACTAATCATGTCACTCCATAACTAACATCAATGAAATGCTGACAATAGTAAACCCAAAAGTACCTTATTTTCAAAATCATAATATTTATATATCAGAGGCATTTTTTGACAGCAGAATAGAAGACGTCCGCCTAAGCGATTTATATTTTTTTTATAAGCTATGCTACCTAAGCGAACCTTTTAAAACTTAAAGAAAATATTGATAACAAAAATAAATCATAAATAGAAGTAATGAAAGAGAATATTAGTTTCGTCTTACTATTTCTTTGTGTCAACCTTTACTGGAGAAGGTCAGGAAGCATACACAACATTGGGCATCTAAGTTACTTAGTTATGCTGGTAAAGTACAACTTATGAACTCTGTGCTCTTTGGTTTAAGCAATTTTTGGGGGTCTGTATTTATTTTGCCTAAATCTGTGGTGGCTGCTATTGATAAACCGTGTAAAGACTTATTTTGGGGTCTATGGAGGGTCGTCGAAAAATGTGTTTCATGGGGTGGGATCAATCTGCAAACCCTATGCTGAAGGGGGTATGAATGTTAAGCATACTTTATCCTGGAATTGAGCACTGTTCATGCGTAGAATTTGGATTATAGCTTGGGATAAAAGTTGTTTGGTTTGTGAGGTGGGTTAAGGCATACCACCTCCATCACTATTGCATTTGGTCAGTCCAACCTAGATCAACTGACTCTTGGTTGTGGAAGAAGCTTCTGCAAATTAGGGATTTGTTCATTGCACAAGTTGTTGGTGACGTACAGGTTGCTGAATCCATTATTCAAAAATGGTGCAGCATTGGGAAGTTCCACACTCGTGTGGCTTACAACATTATGAGGGAAAGTGGGGTGAAATGTAGTTGGGCAAATGTGATCTGGGGATAGTATGAATGTGCCTAGACATCGAGTGATTACTTTTTGGCCGCAAATAACAAGCTGGCAACAGTGGATTTACTGATGGAAAGGGGGTATGCAAATCGCTAATAGATGCAAGCAATTTGTGTTATAGTGCAAGTGAGTCCAGCCAGCACCTCTTCTTTGAGTGCCCGGTATCGAAGCATGTTTGGCAGCATACACTTACCTGGCTGGGGTAGTAGGAGGACAATGAACTTGAACTCAACTGGTACAAACAACATTTGAAGGGAAAAGCTCCTCGACAAAAGCTTAAGAGGGCTGCTTTATGTGCCACCGTCTACGAACTATGGTGGGAGCGGAATGGCAGGATATTTGGCAAAGGACCCAGATCAATTGAGCAGATCATCAGGAATATTCAATCAACTATTTTGATTCCGTATTTCCATGTTAATGGTGTATAGACTTTTTCTGTTTGTTGTCTTAGCTGGTTGGTTTTGGTAATGCTTTTAGAGTTATCTAGCTTAGATTTATATTTGTGTGTATTGCTCGAGGATGTCTGAGAACTTATTGTACTGAAGTTTAATCCGGGGTGCCACGTTGGCATTCTTTGGGAGATGAAATATAAGCTATTATTTTCCAAAAAAAAAGAAGAGAATATTAGAGTTATAACAGTAAATTATTGAAAATAATGAAATACTAAGAGGCCTATAACTTTTGTTTCACACTTCCAAAATTCCATTACCTTACACCAATGAAAAGAGCGTAAAATGCACGATAAAACAAGACTCGTTTGTCATATATCGTATACATTGACATTTTGCAGAAGTATTGGGAGACATTTGCTGACAATATGAGGTATGCCACGTAAGCAAGATATTCTCTAAGCTTTGAGTTATGCCACCTAAAAGGACCTCTTCAATAAAAAAATCTTAATATAAGATATTCATGAATTTTCGTATGAAGATATCCCTTCCCTTTTGTTTATTTTACTACCTAAAAGTTCACATAAGTTGTAGCTCATGGAAGCCTTTGAAATTTTTTGAGTGAGCATGGAAAAATTTAGGCCGGGGCCGGTTGATTGATGAAGTGGCCGTATTTTTCTCAAAGGGGGAAGAATACCAAAAGTAAAAAAGAAAAAAAAAGGTTTTACATGGCATTTGATCTTTGACTTCGGAAACGAAATAACCTATATATTTGTCAAGCTATATTTTAGCTCATATGTGAACAAATTATATATATATATATATATATATATATATATATATATATATATATATATATATATATATATATATATATATATATATATATATATATATATATGTCCTTTTTCGTGTGGTGCTGACACGTGGGATGCCACATAGGCGCGCCACGTTGTGT
Organism: Tetragonia tetragonoides; assembly: GCA_038025085.1. Lineage (NCBI taxonomy): Eukaryota > Viridiplantae > Streptophyta > Magnoliopsida > Caryophyllales > Aizoaceae > Tetragonia > Tetragonia tetragonoides. Next base: position 30,768,752 of record CM076149.1, on the reverse strand, counting down.
GGGTATGACAAGTAAGCCGACACGTCAACATAAGCTTGCCATATAGCAAGACACATCATCCAGCATTAATGTCTTATCATTAGTTAACTTAATTACATATTTATTAGCATATTTCTAAATTACAAAATAAAATAACTTTAGTTACGTAAGTCAAAAAATTATAAATCTGACTCCGTTGGATTGGATTTGAAAAACGCTTCAAAATGAGATATATATGTATATGTGTCCGATAAAAGTTGGGTCATTTCCATGCGGCCGTAAATGTCACATTAGAGGGAATGTTCGTGTGAAGATAATACATAAACGCCACATGTGGACAACTTTCTCACGTAGTTTTAGTTGTGCGGTATAAAAGAAGCATGGTATCAAACTTTTATTAGTACAAATATACTTTTATTGCAAAATGAGTTTATTCTTTTTTTATCATTAATTGAATTACTTATTAAAATTAGTGTCCAAGTATTATTGTTTTTACACTCTATCTATATTTAGTCCAATCTCATTACAAATAAAGGTGGAATGAAAATATCATTTATTTAAGAATTATTATGATGCATAATATGGATAGAAGTCTTTGTAAAAATAAAAATAAAATAAAATATTTTTTTTATAAATAATACTAATAATTTCACTTCCAAATTTTTAAGCATTATATTATTCAATATGCTTATAGAATTATTTTACGAGCCCGTGCAAAGCACGGGATAAAACCTAGTTTATATATATGTGAGTCCATTTCGCGTGGCCACGATATATAGGATGCCACACAAGCGCCTAATATCGTGTGGGCATGACACCTTAGATGCCACGTAAGCGCCAAGTTCGTGTGGTGATGACACGTATGCCGCCACCTAAGCCTCCATCCAAGTGTGTCAAGCATTAATTAATAATCATTATTTGACTTCATAAATACATCCTATTATATTTATTATCATATTGTTAAGATTATAAAATAAAATAACTTTTGTTACGCAACTTTAAAAATTATAATTCTTCCTCCATTGGATCAAGTTCGGAAAATACTTCAAAATGAGATGCATATGTACTATGTCTTATAAAGTTGGGTTATTTTCGTGGGACGATGACATGTGAGACGCCACATGGGAGGGATATATTTGTGTGAAGATGACACATAGGCGCCACATCCGTATACGTATAAAGTGAGTCCAATTCGTGTGGGTACGACATATAGGACGCCACGTAGGAGGTGTAGATTCGTGTGATGATGACCCCTAAGCGCCACGTAAGAAAAAAGCTTGCCACATAGCCTAACAACTCACCATCAAAATGTCGCTCATTAATGTCTTGTCATTAGTTGGCTTTGCTACATATTTATTAGCTTTTTTTATATTACAAAATAAATAAAAAACGTAAGTTACCAAAGTCAAAAAATTATAAATCTTGCTTCAATGGATTGGATTTGAAAAACTCTTTACAATGAGATATATTTCTTACAAAAGTTGGGTCATTTCCTGGCAGTGATGACATGTAGGATGACACTTAAGAGGAAATGTTCGTGTGAAGATTACATGAAAATGCCACATGTGTACAACTTGGTTAAATAACAATAAATGACACTTCTATCAATACCGGCCTTAACTATTTGATGTCATATGTATTTAACTTGACCTTTAATATTTTTTAGCATAAATAAAATTTATTTAAGTGCTACGTTCCTACATGATCTACTTAATTAATCTGAATTGGATTAAACTAAAGTTGGAATACTAATAAATTGAGAAAATAAAGTTTTAGTATACTCGAAGAAAGGTTTATTAATCTTTATCCTTCTTTTTTTTTCCTTTTATAATTTTGATGTAGGCTAAAATTATGTTCATAAACCAATCTTTTTTACATTCATTATAATTTTGATGTAGATCGATTTAAAGGGACATTTCATACCAAAAATATTAAAATAATCAAAATGTAGAATTAGTTGTGCAGTATAAAACAGGCATGGGGTATCACTTAGGAAGTTATTTTCATTTTCAAGAGATAATCACGAGTCCGTGCGGAGCACGGAGATAAAACTAGTATATAACTATAACTGAGTCCTTTTTCGTATGGTGCCGACACGTGGGACGCCACGTAGGCGAGGCACGACGTGTAATCATGACACATAAGCTACCACAAGTAATCCAACGGACCAAGAATCAGGTCGATCAGAGCTCAAACGAGGGCTCCAGCGGCATTTTCGTGGGAGTGGAGGCCGTGAAACGGGCCGCCGAGCCCAGCGGCACTATCGGGGTCGCTGAGCCTTCAGCGGCGCTCCGGGGGGCCGCTGGACACTGTTTTTGACCCGGGAACCCTAATTTCCTATTTTCATCGGCCCAATCCCTATAAATACCCTCTAAAATCCCTTTTTCGGGACCAACACTCATTATTACGGGATTTTCACTTATTAAACCCAAGAGAATCTTAATCCTTCTCTCTCTCTCCTCTCTTCCATACAACCCTACTCAAATCATTCAAGCATTCATCAAGCCTCATTCAAGAGAAACTCCATACACAAGAGAAAAGCAAATACAAGAGCAATTAACATTCAATTCTAGTGCAACAAAAGGTTAACCTGAGGGCAATTTTTTCAATCTTTCAAAACTCTTTTTAAAATCATGTTTTACTTTGATTTTGATTATGGTTGATTTGTATATCATGTTTTTATTGTTTTAGTTTGTTATTAATCATATTCATGTCTAGATGATTGATTTTCATGATTTAATTAGTTTAATGCATGGTTAGTATAAATATTGCATCTTTGCATGATTAGCATAATAAATTAGTATATTAGCATATAATTAGGGTTTTGCATGTAATGAGCCCTAAATTGCATATTAGGATATTTTTATTATTTTGTTTATATTTCTTGTTTCACTTTCATTGAAGTTGCTAACAATCTCATTGGTGTGCATATGCAATTTAGCACGTTTAGCAAGAAAGGTAAGGTGGAGATTTATTTCTTTTATCTTATTATCTCTTATTTATACTAGTTAACTTAGGATCTTGGACGACCGTATTTGTTTGGAACCTTGCGATATGAATTATGAATCAACATGGATAATATTAGTAGAGGCCGTTAATTCGGGCGATTTAGAAAGGATTCGTTTTATCTTTTTCGTGCCCACACCCCCGAACTCAATCTTTGGCCCCTTTTGGGTATGAGTTAATTTCCAATAGGAATTGGGTGCACTTTTGTTGCTTTCCAATTGTTTCCTGGCGACATCATTATTTGCTTATTATTTCCCCTAGCACAATTAATCAAATTTCATATGACGTATTATTTAAGAACCATTAATTCCAACTAAATATCTCAATTAGCGCCGAAAGGCGAGGGTTCTTACAGTGGCGACTTCACTGGGGATTTAATAAGAGGGTGTAATTCGAAAGCTTACATGTTGATTATTAATTCATATTTCTTGGTTCAAGGCCTTTATGTGTTCATTATTGCTTTGCATTCATATCATTCATTTGCATGCGTTATCTTTGCAAGATGTCGAAAGACATCACCACACCATTAGATAGGAATTACCCTTTGGAGCATTGTCTATGACTTAGGCCGGTGACCCACTCGGTCCGAATTACCTTTGCACATAGTTGTGTTCCGCCCCATGGCATTTACATGTTTCCATTCGAGATATATAAAACGGTACGTTTAGTTTCACTATGCATCCCATAGATGACGAAACGCATCCGGTCGTGGGTTACCATATCCAACCATAGATTGTGTCAACCATTGCATTTAGTCTCATTGTCCATTCAAGGTGTTTAACTGATTGCTTGTCATATTGTGATTGATTGTTTCCTTGTTATGTGATTTGTTTCCTTAGACCGCTAGATTAGGTCCCCTTTAGGATCTTAGTGGTTTAGAGTATAGGAAGTTTCCTATTTGTGTATATGACTAACTTTGTAAACTAACTTAAGATCGAGTTTAGAATATTTTCTAATTAGGAAGTAGGATCCATGAACTTTCCCGACGATGCTAGTAATCATATTAGGGAGACCTATTTTCCAAGAAAATCAATTTCGACCAAGTAATATATTTCGATCAATGATCTTTGCCAAAAAAAATAAAAAAACAGTCTTATTTCTTAAGCAAGTCAAGAGTATATTTTCCCTTTTTGGAGTCCGAAATATATTTTCCATATCTAAGTCAAGATTCTTATAGCAAGTCAAGAGTAGCGTCTTTATATTTTCCATATCAAGTCAGAGTATATTTCTCCTTCCCCAAGTCTTAACAAAATATTTTTTTTGTTTCCATAGCAAATCAAGAGTAATCTTTTGCTTCCCATATTTTGTTTAGGGTCTAGGTTCATCCTTCTTCCCTTTACTTATTTTGCAAGCCAAGAGTAATATTCTTTCTTTCTTGAGTCGAGAGTATTTTTTCTTTTTTCCTTTTTAATAAAACGTCGAAAGATCATTGGTTAAAATACATTACTTGCGTCGGCAAAATTTTCAAAAAAAAAATCAGTCTTCTTGAGAAATTACCATGTTGAGGGATTATTCTAGATTCTTTTCCCATCTTTTACTAACTAAAATAAATCAAAAAAAATTTGCATTGCATTTCATATTTAGAAGCTCCATGCTAGGACATTTAGAATCATTTTAGATTGCAGCATCGCATATCATTTTGCATCATCTTAAATTCTTGCATACACCCACTTGCTATAGGTGGCTAGCTTCATCATGCATCTCATACTAGATATTTTGTATACATATAGGGCGTCGCATATCATATTGCATACCAATCTAGGACATTTTAGATTCTCCCATATCATTTGCATGTAAATCATTTTAGGTATGTTTAGGACACTATAGAGTCTTGCATCACAATCCTTCACACTACATAGTTGCATTCATCGAGTCGTAGGCCACAAGGCATCTATAAAGAGTCATCATTGCATTTTCATTTCAAGCTTGCATATAGAATTCTCATCTTTGGACTTCGAGGGTTAATATATGAGTCTGTCTTCTTCTAAAAGCCTTTTTTCGAATTTCCTTACCAAGTGTCCCTTACTAAGTTGAGAATTGCATCCAGGATTGGAAAAGCCCAAGTTTACTCAAAGCAACCTAAGCCCAATATGACTGGAGAAGGTGAGAAAACACAAGCCCAAATGATAGAGGAACTTTTGGCCCAAATGACTGCCATGAGTGCTAGGTTCATTAAATTAGAGGCTAAGATCGCTAAGCTTGATCCTCACACCAAAGGATCCCAAATAGCTCATTCCGAATGATGGCAAGCCCAAACCTCCCACTAAAGAGGTCCAAGAGCTCCAAGCTAAACTAAATAGGCTCGAGTCCAATTTAAGCAAGAGTCGCATCTTTAACGACATGACAATCAATTCTGAAGGCTATGCTCCCCACATCGAGGGAAAATTGCCCACAAAGTTCTCCATGCCCGAAGTTCCCATCTTCAAAGGAACTGACGATCCACAAGATCACATTAGAACTTTCACTACTACATTGGGCCTTAGAGCGATTGAACACAATCTGTATGTCCAACTCTTTCCCTAAACCTTGGACCCCGTTGTAAGGGCCTGGTTTTTCAAGTTGCCCACTCAAAAGCTACAAAAGTGGGAAGACTTATCCACTTTGTTTTTAGAGAGATACGCTGACAATGTCTTGCCAGCCATGACTTTAAGAGAGTTAGAGATAACCAAGCAATGTGATGAAGAGGGATTCACCAAATTCGTGAAAAGATGGAGGACCAAGGTCGCCGAAATAATTGATCGCCCATCTAAAAGAGATCAATTAGAATGCTTGTCCGCAACTTGACACCCCAGTATCGTGAGCACGTGATATTCCAGCTGATCACTACTTATGCCCAACTAGTTGAAGTTGGTATGGCCATTGAAGATGACCACATCACCCAATTAAGAAACAAGCAAGGCAAGCATGGCTCTAATAATGGAGGCTCCGATCAAGAAAATGAAGTCAATGTTATTGTAAGTAGGCATAAAAGAGTATACACACCTCTTAGAATGACACAAGATGAAGCATTTGACAAACTTCTCGAAGAAGGATATATTTTGGCAATCAATCCCATACCGGACCTGGAGCCCAATAAGAGAAGCAAGAACTGGAATCCTAATGCTTACTGCAAGTACCATCAAGGAAATGGTCATATGACTGAAGAATGCATGCACTTGAAGCGCGAGATCCAAGATTTGATCGACGATGAGGCCATCTCTGCACTATGAACCCAAGTGTTTGAATTGGACGCCTAGCCCAGTCGCGAAGCCCAAGCTCAAATATCATAGAGTCATAGTCTAGTTGGAGAACTCCCTTTCCTCTTTTTTCTTTCTATGTCGAGTCCAAGTCTTGTCTTAGAATTTCCCTTAAAGCATTGTATTGCTTCCTTTTAATTGAATAAAATAAGCCTGCATTTCTTTATTTCTTCATGGAATATCTCTTAATTGCAAACCCAATGATGAATCTGAGTTGCCAAACTTGATCAATGCAAGGACCTTAACTACTAAGAAGAGGACCCGAAAAAAAAAGAAAAATAACAAAAAGGGACACACATCCTGTAAGTCATACTGAGGACATGAGGCATTCATTTGGCACCCTTCATTATTATCCTTTCACCCACAATGCAAATTACCATTTGGAGCCCATTTGAGCCATTAAACACAAGCCACTTTCTTTCTTGAACCACATTATCCTAACCCAGGGTATGGAAAGTGTGCAACAATTTCTAAGTGCCACCAAAATCTCAAGAGAGGCGAGAAAACTCCAAAAAGAGTTCTTGAAAAAAAAGAGAAAAAAAAAGTTCCAAATGCATCGAGAGAGCACCAAAATATCAAGAGAGTTTCCTCACCTCGAAACATCAAGTGACACCCAGCATACTAGGGGCTTTTATGAGAATTTGGGCCTAATTATCCATTCTTTGACAACCCGCACATTGGCCTAACATTACAACCCAAAAGACCTCTTAGAGGTATGAATCTTAAAAGATTTGTGTGCACCATATACAAACTAAACAAAAAAAAGAGCCCGCTAGGTTGAAAACCCGAAAAGGGCGGCCTAGGCAAAAATTAGGGCGTAATTACTTAGAAGCCCGCCAAGTCTTTTCACTCAATAACTTGGCAAAAATGGCAAGCCCGCTGGGTCGATCATCCAAGACAATGATCCAGGCAAAAGTTAGGGCACTAAAAATCAAAGGTCCTCGAACTACGTTTTGGCCTGATTCCTCCATGGATACGTAGGTAACCTCTTTGACGCCCGGCCGTACTCTAATATTTCTCAATCTTGAGACCCATTTGCATTTACACATGGATTAAAGGTCATAACTCAATGATAATATCACTTCATCAATGGCAACTCAAATTTTAAGGATTTCAAAATTTCCGTGATTTTACCCCTTTTAGAGTCCAAGATTTGGATTCGAATTTGCTCCCCTCAATCGCTCCCTATCTCGCGCAATCTCCCCATTTTATACTTTTTTGCACCAATACCGTTTCTTTCATAATCCCACATCTCAACCTTGGAGTTCTCCACTTTACATTAACTCTCTACTCATACTTTGTGACTTCCGTAGCCACCTTTTCTTGGATCAAGTACTCTTACCAAGCGTCCATCACTCATGGCATTTTATGGATCTCATGTGATCACTTCATGGATACTGAGGGCTTTGATTCCTCCTATTATTCGCGAAAGATATTTTAATACTCGGAATCTCATCCGCATGAGTTTTCTCGCTTTACGATCCAACTAGTAAACTGAGGGCTTCGCCCTTGCCTCAGAGGCACCGATCACACATACATTTCATGGCTTAAGAGGGACACTTTTACAACAAAAATCCTTTTGCAAAATAAAATGAGATCTCTCGTTTATCCCTTGGAGTCCAGTCTCCTATGCATTGCAATATGTCATCACTATTGAGTCACATGCATCATTATTCATAACTAGGTTGCATGGAGCTATAGGCATAGTTAGCATTGCATTTGCACACTTTGAGTGTCATGTCACTCATTTGCACTTACTAAGCACTTTTTAACTCCGAGGCACATGCATAGCAAACACGCACATAGCATCGATTGCACTTAAGTCTGAATGTCTTCATCTAGATTCTGTTCTCTAACATTCCTTTTGGCCCCGTCCCATTGCATTTAGTAAGGTCCGTCCTTTTGGATCCGTCCCATCGCATTTAGCAGGTCCGTCCTTTTGGGTCCGTCCCGTCGCATTTAGCAGGTCCGTCCTTTTGGGCCCGCCCCGTTGCATTGAGCAATGTCCTTCCTTTTGGGCCCGTCCCGTTGCATTTAGCAAAGTCCGTCCTTTTGGGTTTGTCACGTTGCATTCAGCAAGGTCCGTCCCGTTACATTGAGTAAGGTTACAAAGCAAAGCAAAAGCATTATTTCAGCAAAGCAAAAAAAGACAAGTGAGCGATGCAAAGCTCTTCGACGATGGGCTATTACAATTAGCACCACGTCAGCAAAGAAAAACAAGGCACGAGAGCGACGCAAAGCTCTCTGACGATGGGCTATTACAATTAGCACCACGTCTGCAAAGCAAGGCACAGGAGCGACGCAAAGCTCTTCGACGTCTTGACTATCGCAAATAGCACAGCGTGTGCATTCGTCCAAAGCAGGTAACCCTGAACATAGGCGGTCAGGATTTGCTTTTATCGCATCTTTTTCTAACATAAATGTTTTCAAAACACTGCAGGCATTTTTGGCAAATACTTTGACCGTCGCTTTTCCAAAGTATGCAAATCACAAGCCATGTCAAAATTAATTAATGAATCATCATACTTGAATTAAATACATTCAATGAATATGAAATTTATAATTATTAGTATATTATTTCAAGTTATAAAATAACATAACTTTCGTTCTACAATTTTAAAATTTACAAATTTTACGTCATTGCATAAGAAATGAAAAATTCTTCAATTTGAGATGCATTTGTAATATATTTGGCCAATAAGATCCTTATTGTGTGGTGAGGACACGTGAGCCACCACAAAAGCGAGCCACATACGTGTGTCGTTCACAACTAAGCTGAGATGTATGCAAATTATCCAATATGTCACCAACAACTAATGTGTAATCATTATTGACTTTAATATAATAATAAAACATGAAATTTATAATCAGTACATGTTGTGTTAAATTACAAAATTGATATAAAAAAAATCGTTATAAGAATTAAACTGAAAATGAAAAAAAACGTTAAAATAAGATGTATATGTGCTATTTTGATAAATAAAGTCTTGTATTTTATGGAGAGAAGTTAGAAGTGATAAAATACGTAGTACCATTTATATTTTAATACTAAGTGAAATTAAGTCTAAAATGATGAATATGTTATTGAATCATGTCGAGTGGATAAATATGAAATTTTTATTATTAATCAATTGATGAAAAAATGGAAATTTGATATGCAAGGTACACATTTTTGGTCATATATCGCAAAAATACATTAGCAATTAATTTAGCTAATACCTTAAAGAAGTTAAATGAGCCCGTGCGAAGCACGGGGATAAAACCTAGTATATATATGACTATAATTGGGTCCTTATTCATGTGAGGCCGACACGTGGGACGCAAGTAGGCGAGCCACGTCATGTGAGGTTGACACGTAAGCCGACACATAAGCACAAACTTATTGTCAAGTAGTATGCATAACACATCATCCACCATCAATGTCTTATCATGAGTTGTCTTAATTACATATTTATTGGGAAAACTACAAAATAAAATAACTTTAGTTACGTATGTCAAAAACTTATAAAGCTGACTCCGTTGGATTGAATTTGAAAAACGCTTCAAAATGATATGTGTGTGTGTGTGTGTGTGTGTGTGTGTGTGTGTGTGTGTGTGTGTGTGTGTGTGTGTGTGTGTGTGTGTGTGTGTGTGTGTGTGTGTGTGTGTGTGTGTGTGTGTGTGTGTGTGTGTGTGTGTGTGTGTGTGTGTGTGTGTGTGTGTGTGTGTGTGTGTGTGTGTGTGTGTGTGTGTGTGTGTGTGTGTGTGTGTGTGTGTGTGTGTGTGTGTGTGTGTGTGTGTGTGTGTGTGTGTGTGTGTGTGTGTGTGTGTGTGTGTGTGTGTGTGTGTGTGTGTGTGTGTGTGTGTGTGTGTGTGTGTGTGTCCTATAAAAGTTGAGTCATTTCCGTGCAGTCATGACACGTAGGACGTCATTTAAGAGAGAATGTTCGTGTGAAGATGACATGTAGACGCCACATGTGCTTGTCATATAGTTTTAGTTGTGCGGTATAAAACAAGTTTTAGATATCAACTTTTAGTGCACATATACGATTAATGCAGAAGGAGTTTATTCATTAATTGAATAGTGTACATATATACTGTTTTTATTCTCTATCAAAATTTAGTTCAATCTCATTACAAATGAAGGTGGTATACTGGTAAGAAATTTTTTTTTATCAAGAATTGGCATCCTATGGATAGAAATCTTTGGAAAATAAAAAAGTATTTTATCAATAATATTAATAATTTTCACTTTAAATATTTTAAATATTATATTATTAAATATATTCATAAAATTATTTTACGAGCCCGTGCGAATTACGGGGATAAAATCTAGTATCATATTAAAAATAAGGAAACATTTCATATTAAACGTCTGCCATTTTCCTTTACAAAGTGGTAGTATCAATCGCGTCATAAACTCATAGCCCGGATCTATAACAGTTTCTTAAATTACTTTTATGGTGTGACTTCTATTATGGTTTTCCCTCCTTCTCCCTACTTCTTTACCTCTACACTAATTGTCATACTGTTTCATGACTGGGTCCACAACTTAGAAAATGTTCTTATGCACTCTATCTCACATAAGGGTAATTCGAATAAGATGCAAAGGGACAATGTTCATCGGGAGGTTCCTCCTATAGGATGGTTCAAGATGAATATCGACGGCTCTGCACTTGGGAAACCGGGACCTGCTGGTTGTGGGGGATGTCTTCGAGATCATGAATCTAAAATTCTAGGAGTATTCTCTGTCAACTTGGGGATTAAGGAGTCTAATGTGGCCGAACTGATGGCTTTTCACCATGCTTTTATCTTGCTGGAACAACATGAACAGTGGCCGCACTTAAAACTCAGCTTTGAAAGTGATTCTACGAATATTGTAGGCTGGATTCAGAACAAAAGTTTGAGACCATGGATGCATTGGGAGATATTTAGAGGTATAGACAGACCTATATCTTTTTTAGATGGTTTTAATGTGCAGCATGTTGTACGAGAAAAAAAAAGTAAAGCAGTTCAATTAGCAAAACTAGGAGTTGATAGGACTAATGATCTATACTTGTGGATGTAAACAGGGCTTGAGGGCTTTAGGACTTTGTATGGTTGTGATGTGGCAATTAGTTGCCTATTAATAATATTTGCTTTTGTTGTTCAAAGAAAAAAATATGGCAGAAGTACTAATTTGACTTAAAAATCATATTCATCTTATGTACTCCCTCCGTTTTAGACAAAAATTTTAACATTTATTTTTGCACGGTGTTCAATGCACCACTTTGACCTTAATAATTATATTTATAAATGATATTTCGAAAGTAGTATTTAAAATCAATCTAACCATAGTATTTTTATATTGTGAATCCTTATGTTTTATTTTCATAAATCAATGGTCAAACTTTGTAAACTTTGACCTTCAAAAAACAAATGTTAAGATTCTCCCGAAAAGGATGGAATAGTGATCAGTAAATGTTGGAGATCTTAAGGTGTTCAACATTGGCCAACTAGGCCTTTTCAACTAAACCTTTAAAGATTGTTTTACGTTAAAATCGTATAGAAAGAATTATTTTGAAACAATGACCTCAATTTTAGATCATATACAACATATATGAGTAAGTTATTTAAATGTCAATTGAAACTGGTAATAAACATTAAAATTATACAAGGTATCCCCTATAAGTCATAATAATTTTACAATATGGCTTTGATGATATTCAATAGAATTATATTATAAATTTTTCAGAATGACAATTACATTTTGATTTATTGATGAGATTAATAATCACGTTAAATTACTTTTATAATATATTCATAGTCCATACAACGCACAGGCATATACCCAGTTATACCATAATGGAGGAACCAATCAAGAACTAGGGATCCCAAAATGGTTGAATGTGATACGTTGACATACTCTTATGCTGTGATTTTATTGTCATAAGTTAGAAGTGAAAATAAAGTAATTGAAATTTCATGAAGGGGTGAAAAAATGGTGCAAAAGTGGATGCATTGATCATTTGGAGTTTGTCATATACTCATAGGGATTGAGCATTTCGTTTCCTTGGTATTAAAGCTGGTGAATCTCCTCTTTGCCATGTCTTTCCAAATGGAGGATCTTATTTGGTTACCATCTGAGTGCCATGATCATGATGAGAATAGGGCAAAAAGTTAAGTTTGGGTTCGTGTGATAAATTATTTGTCTCAATTTGTCTTCACATGGCTACTATGTCATCCACGGATTCACATACACTACTAGCTCAAGGTGGTTTATCCTTCTTTTTTTTTATTTGAGGGTCGCTCAAGGTTGTCATCGTTGGGATTATGTTTAATTAAATAATATGTTAATGTATGGAACGTTTTTTGTAGGTGAGAATATTATGTTAACGGATTGATGGACTTCCTTACCCGTGATGTGGATGAGCTTTATAGTGAAACGGATGTTACATTTTGAACAACAACTGTTACGTTTAGCTGGATTGAAATAAGTTTTTTTGTTGTTTGCACTTTTAGTCATCGAAAAAAACTGTTACTTATGGGACAAAGAAGTTATTTTTGAGAAGAAAAAAAATGTTTCATTTTACATTATTGGTGTTATTTTTGAGTTTTGACCATCTTACCCTAAAATGCTCTTATACAAAAGCTACTATACGTAGAAAAGAAAGGCCACACCTAAAAACTAAAAATAAATTAATAAAATAAAACATGAATTATAATAATAAAGGGGATCATAACTAAGCCAAAAATAATATTAGCATTTTTAGTATGCTAGGCTAGTAACACGTGTGATGCACAACTTTGATAAAAAAGAAATCGGTGTGAGCCTAATTATAAATGATTTTGGTTCAATATAAGGATCAAAGGAAGGAATATATTTGCTTTGCAAAAATGCTCAACATATCCTTTTCAATATTTTTGTTTAATTGTGTTAAACATTTTTAGTACAAAATATGTGTGTGTGTGCGCGCGTGTGCGTGTGCGCGTGTGTGTGTGCGTGTGTTTGTTTTTTTATTAAGGATATAAACTTCTTAAACTATAAAAAAAAATTACTCAAATTCAGATTTACATGTGAATTATAAAAATAAAAAGGTGTTTTTTAATCATCATTTTTAATAATAATAATAATAATAATAATAATAATAATTATTATTATTATTATTATTATTTTATTTTTTTTTTTATTATTTTATTATTTGTTTTAGCGGTGAGTGCAATCGGATACCCATCGGGTATTGCACTACCCAGAATTGGGATTGGATACACCAGGCCAATTCCTAATTTATAGGAATTGCAATTGGTTGCATCGAATCCTTTTAAGAATTGAAATTGGATCCATTGGGTACCTGTAGACATCAAGTTGTGTCTTTATGTTTATCCCGTAAAAATCCGATTTATGAGAGGATTGGATATTGCTCGAACTTGAGTCGCGAAAATAATTGCTTTGATGAATAGCCCAGCTCATTTCAAGTAAGCTGTGGAAGCCTTTTGTATAGGTGATCCAAACCAGTTAAACTAAATTCAATTGAAGTCCAAAACTGAAAGATAGGTCTCTTTGAACCCAAAAGCCCGAAAGAAAACCCAAATCCCTTGAGTCAACCCTTGGTTAACAAGGAAGCTCAGTCACACCCTGTGGACCCCACGAAAGAGCTCCCCGCGAGAAATTAGGCAACAAGTGCCATTCAAGGGCAACCGCTCTGGGTCCTGCCGGCTTTGCCAGGCCAGCAGGCTAGCAGTTGCCGCCTGAGCAAGCGGTTGTGCCGCTAGCCTAGCAGCATGACCGCCCAGGCCTTTCTCCGCGTACGGCAATTTCGAGGCTCACTTGTATTTCGTACCAAACCCTGGTAGTTGCTCCTCTACTATATAAACAAACCTTAGGGTTCAGTTGAAGAGGTTAGGCTTTGGTTGGTAATTCTCTAGAGAGAAGTTGGTCATTCATAATAATAATAAACCCTAAATTTCTGATTCTACTCCTTCTATAGGCTAGCCCTAGCACCACAAAATAAACTTTCACATACTTCATCAAGAGAAATGATTCAAGCAAGGATCCCATATGTTCAAAGCAAGTATCCAGGTAATCCAGGGATCTTAATAAATTCAATTATCTCTTGCTTGTTATCTCTAACGGTTTTGGTTTATGTGATTTGTACATGCATGGCGTGTTTTGAAAAAAAGGGCTTGTATAAGCCTCAATGAATGAATGTTTATTTATTATTGTTATTTATATTTATTCATGCTTGTTTGTGATTGGTTAAATGATTTATGTTTGTTTGTCCACTAACCCGCAGGTGTACCATATTTATCGCTTTCAATAAGTAAAAGCATGTAAATTTGATAAATTGTTAAAAGTGATCACAATTGCAATGTTTGTTCAACCCATTAGTTAAATCTATGAATTTGGACAATCGGACTTGTTGGAACTATTAGCGCTTATAAATGACTTGAACTAATTAGTAGAGGTCGTTGTCGTCAACGATCGAGTTAGGTGCCTAATACCTTCCCTACTCGTACCCATGCCCTCGAACTCATAAATGAAATCAATTTCCCCAATCGGGATTGGGATACACACGAATTGGGTTCACATCTCTTAAGACTATCGACTTGATTTACGTGGTTTCCAAGTTTTCTTAAATTTGGTGGCGACTTCCGTTTTTATTCTTATAGTGCCCCAACAAAATTAATTAATCATCGCATGTTAATTCACCTAAATAATAATGATCACGCTCGGAAACATCACCTAAAGAGAAGAGGACCAAAAAACGGAATCTGACGCGCGTGGCCTACGCCGGGCTGCCCCCACCCTGGGCGGGCAAAGCCGAAGAGAGGACATGTCGCGCGGGGAGTTTACAATACCCATTGGTTCGTGGGTACTC
Source organism: Tetragonia tetragonoides (assembly GCA_038025085.1). Classification (NCBI taxonomy): domain Eukaryota; kingdom Viridiplantae; phylum Streptophyta; class Magnoliopsida; order Caryophyllales; family Aizoaceae; genus Tetragonia; species Tetragonia tetragonoides. The sequence continues at coordinate 30,753,694 of CM076149.1, read as the reverse complement.
AAGTCCACACTAAATCCAATTTTAATTTTTTTATGTAAAATAATGATATATTTTAAGAATAGAAAACAACAATTATAATATTACACTAACAAATTTTGGTTTCCAAAAATACACCAAAATAGTTAACACTGTAAATCAAAATTTAAAACGGAATTGCTTAACGTAAATCTTAATTTACTAAACGCAAATCCTTTTGTTACAATACTTTCAAAATTGTCCTTCTTAACTGAACTGAAACATCCTGCCTGTGATTCTTATTTCTCTCAAATCTAGCTCCTTCATTCTAAATATCTAAATTAAATCACCATGAACGATACTTTTCAATTCATCATTACAATATTTTTGAGGCAAATAATGATATCCAGGTAACAGTTAGAATAAATAAAAAAATAAAAATGAGCTTTCCTTTTCACTAATAAAACAAAGAAATTGAACTTTTCTTAAAATTAATCATCTATGGTTGAGGGTGGTAGTTGTCTGGTTGAGCGGCGGCATGTGGGTGGCGGCTACAGTCTGGGGGTGTTGTGGTTGTGAGATGGCGTGCCATGTGACCTCGTCCCCTTGTCCCAAACCGGTGCGTTCGCCTGCCTAAGACGGCTCTTCTGGTAGTCGGAGATCTAGTTGTGGTGTTTGGAGCTAGCATAAATACTAGTAAAAAAGGCAAGGATGTGGTTGCTGACCAAACTGGAATCAAATATACTCAGTTCTCTTGGATGATGACTATGCTCATGATGGTCAGGTTAGGCGGAGGATGTCTAGAGAGAGAGGGAGGCGGAAGAAGGGAGAACGAGAGGGAGAGAAGCATCGCGTCATACACTAGTGAAGATCAGAGAGCCGCTACACTTTCGACATCAACGGGTACGTTCGTTTTTGGAGATTTCTCAGTTCCTTTTGGATCTCTTTCCCCTTCCTGTTCAGGCACACAAAACCCTGCTCATCCTAGCCGACAAACTATTAACCAAAAAATGTCTTCTTCTGTATCTGCCCCACTAAGCCTTCCTAACCCACCACCATCTCCATTACCGATTACACCTCACCATGCCCCCCTCATGTCTGCAAGGTTCCTCTACCCTTTTCTACCACCCCCCACCTGAGGTAACCTTGACTGATGTCTTTATCCTTGTTTCTAAGATTGATTATTAGTCCTTTATTGGTGACTGAAACTACTCCTTGGTTATAAAAGTTGTTGGTAAATCTTATCAACATGGTTATTTGAAGGAACAGTTGGGAAGTATGTGGAAAATTCGTGATTTTCGGAAATTTGTGAGTGTGGGGAAAAGGTTTTTCATCTCTACCCTATTCTCAGAGGAGGATGCCATCAGGTTTTGGCTGGTGGACCATGGTTTCTGGGTGGAAGCTTTATTGATGTTCAAGCTTGGAGCCCTGGATAAACCGTCAACAGCAACAATTGAGGTGCTACCAACTTGGATTACCCTTCCGGAATTACCAGTGGAATTGTCCAGAATAGATATCCTTACTAAAGTAAGAAACTCTATTGGGAAATTGGTCAAGGTCGATGTTAATGGCCTGCAGAATGGTAAAGTGAAATTTGAAAAAATTTTGTGTGCAAATTAATATTAGGGAAAAATTACCTAATTTTGTGTGGATTGGAAATTTAAAGCAAGAATTATTTTTAGAAAACCCACCATTATTTTGTGAGTTCTATAAGTGGTTAGGACACTTAGAGGAGTTCTGTCAAGCAAAATTCCTGGAGAAAGGTAAAATAGAGGCAGTCTTGGATGAAGATGGCCCATGGTCGGAGGCTCCGAGTCGCAATCGGAGCCGGGGACAGAAAAATGTGCAGAATTCACGTATCATATCTGGGGAACAGTGGAAGCGTAAAGGAGTATAGGCTGGGCAGGGCTTGGAGGCTCAAGCGGGGAATTCGAATTTCTTTGACATTTTGGGTAATACTGAGCTTAATCTGGTGGATAATCCGCTTTTGGGTTGTCTTGACATGAACAACAATTCAGGTACTTTTTAGTCCTCTCCTCGAGCCCAACCCTCCCCTCTGTTGAACCCTAGCCCCTTTTATGGCTCCCCTGTGCCATTTGATTTGGACCTGGAAGTGGGTGGCCCAGCCTTAATTGGTTTTGAAACCCTAAGCCCAATACTCCCTACCCATGGCTTGGCTTCATCTCCCAACCCAAACCCACTTGTTTTTACCCCTGGGAAAACTTACCATAAAACCTTTAAAACCCTCTCCTACTCGGTAACCCATTTACCCAACCCGTTTGAAACCCTGGATGACAACCAAACCCTAACTACAAATAGCCAATCTTTTATTTCTTCTCATTTAAACCTATTTTCCCCCTTTCTTCCTCAGAGCAAAGCCTCAAAAAACAAACAAAAATCCCTTTTAAATCCCCACCTTTCCTTGTTCTTCCACCAAAAAAAACCCCATAACCACCACTCTCATACTATCTGCGATGTGGCCATACCCTCCCTCTCCCTCAGTCGTCGCGGAGAGCTCCTCGTCCTGTTCTGTGGACGAAAAGAAGTGCGATCCAGGTGGGTCCAGTCGGTCCCTGCACCACAACCCTCAGATCTGCTCCCATTTCCACCCTTCAGGCCGTTTGCGTTCAGGAATTTCTTCACTCGCGCCGAAGGGGTGCATATCATGGAACCGGCCAACTTCACCTTCCCGGAGACTCCTCTTGTGGGGACGGGTTATTTGTTAAGCTCTTTGTGAAACCCAATCCACCCAGTAACAATCCGCCGCTTGATTCAAGAGCCAGCTACAGCTCCAGATTATATGAAAAAAATGCAGATGATCATGCTGAAAGACCCAATATGCCCAGCACACATTCCTATGCTTTGCGATCTGCAACGCATCAGCAAGGGGGTCGTAAACTTTATTCACTGGCTGCACTTAAAGATGGACGAAGACGGAAGAAACGATCTACCTTTTCACCCCGGAGTGGATTGCATTCTGGACCCCTGTCCAATGCTCCCTCTATCAAGGAGGATCTGCATACTGACCTCCAGATATCAGCAGACTCACATGAGGAGCTACTCCAATGGGCTCATAGCAGTGCAGACAGAGGAAGACCACCAACAGATGGATATTCATCTCAACTGAAAAGTGTTGGAGGATCAATTTCAGGAGGGTGTCCTCCCCCCAATCCTGGCAAGGGAGTCCACCTTTCAAATCAGGGGGTGGAACAACTGTCTGTACAGCAGCCTTCTGGGAAGAAGAATCTACATCTCAGAAAAGAAGGAAGAGGAGCTATGGGCGGCGAAGCTGCTGGAGGAAGCCCTAGGTGTACCTAATCCCATGACAATTCTTTGCTGGAATGCGCGTGGGATAGCCCGCCGTAGCTTTAAGCCCAATATTATCCACCTTATACACTACCATAAGCCTACCATTGTCTGTGTGTCTTAGATAAGAGTGGGGAGAGAGAATACTGAGAAAATCATACGAACGTTGCCTTTTGACGAGTTTGATGTAGTGGAGCCTGTTGGATTCACTGGAGAGTTACTGATGATGTGGGACTCTAGAAGGGTCAGTGTGTCTATCATCAGCAAGAACACCCAAAGTATGCACGCGATTGTTCAGGTAAAAACTTTGAATTCAAAAATGTTCTTTTTTTCCTTTGTTTATGCGAGCCCTAAATTTCGTGTTAGACAGAATCTTTGGACTGATTTAGTTGATGTGAGTAATGTGGTCAATTTGCCTTGGTTGGTGATGGGTGATTTTAATGAGTTAATTGAAAGTCGTGATAAGTTGGGAGGTCGCCCTATCAATTTATCAAGAAGTAAATTATTTGTTGATACAATGGATGCTTGTAAATTATTAGACTTGGGGTACTCTGGCTCCAGATTCACTTGGACAAATAAAAAAGAAGAAATCCTATTATGGAGAGACTGGACAGAGCCTCGATTAATGTTGACTGGCTATCTACATTCCCTGAAGCAAATCTTAGCCACCTTGCCAGACTTACTTCTGATCATTGCCCGGCCCAATCCTCCTGTCCACCACAAAGTTTGTATCAAAAGTTAAAAATAAACCCTTTAAGCTTGAGCCTATGTGGTGTAAGGATCCTGAATTTTGCAGATTGGTACATGATGTATGGGATGGGGGTGGTTTTTCTGTTCCTGGAAAACTTGGTGCTTTAAGTAAAAAGATTTCCCTTTGGGCAACTGAAAAATTTGGTAATATTTTTAAAAAGAAGGAAAAACTTTTAAAACGAATTGCTGGTGTGCAAAAAGAACTCTGTCTATTTCCTAATTCTGATTTCCTGCATAATTTAGATGAGGTCCTTGTTTCTAAGCTCACTGGTATACTTGATCAGGAGGAGCTCTTTTGGCTTATGAGAGTCAGGACTCAGTGGATGGAAGGAGGGGATAGAAATACAAAATATTACCACCACTCTGCTCTATTTAGAAGGAAATGTAATAGGATTAATAGTCTTACGGACCATGTAGGAAATGAAATAAGTGACTCAGATCAGCTTAAAGCCCATATTAGGGACTTCTACATGGTGCTCTTCTCCTCTAAGAAAGCTTCCACCTTCAAGTGGGATGCTTGGTTGTTCCCCTGTGATGGCCTGATTATTGATATAGCAAAAATCCCTACTGAAATGGAAATTAAACTGGCTGTCTTTAGTCTGAAAGCTTTCAAGGCACCCCGGCCTGATGGGTTTCATCCTTTCATTTCCCAGGATAATTGGGATTTTATTAAGCATGATATGTGAACCTTTGTTTGGGAGGTCTTTAGAACTGGAGTCATTCCTGAAGGGGTTAATTATACAATTATTAGTTTAATTCCTAAAGGTGATTGCCCTGAATCTGTTAAACAGTTGAGGCCTATAAACTTATGTAATACCATTTATAAAATTATTACCAAGATTTTAGTGATGAGACTTAGACCTTATCTGAAATCCCTTATCTCACCTAACCAAAATGGTTTTATTCCTGTAAGGGGTTCGGATGTTAATCCCAAGCTAGCATTAAACTAACTATGAGTTGCATTTCCTCTGTGAGTACTTCTGTATTGGTGAATGGATCTGTCACTGAGTCCTTTCTTCCCTCTAGAGGCATTAGACAGGATGACCCTATGTCACCCTATATAGTTATCCTTTGTATGGAATTTCTGTCAAAGTTAATCCATAATGCTTGTAATGATAGGACTTGGACACCCTTTACCATAGGAAAAGATAAATTGCCCATTTCCCACCTAATGTTTGCTGATGACTTAATTCTGTTTGGGGAGGCCTCCCCTGAGACTCTGGATGCCCTCACTCAGACCCTGAACTTGTTCTCTCATACCTCTGGCCAAAAAATTGATCTAGATAAATCTAGCATTATGTTCTCTGCTAATACAAAGGATGAGATGATTGATTTATTCAAAGAGAAATTAGGTGTTTCTGTTAGTCAGGATTTAGGAACATACTTGGGCCTACTCCTCACTCATAAGAGACCTGCTAAGAGACAGGTTGAGTTTATTGTGAACAAGGTTAAGAGTAAGTTAGCCTCTTGGAAGGAAGACAAGCTTCCTTACTAAGGCAGGAAAGAGGATTTTAATCAATGCAACCTTAAATGCAATTCCTAGCTATTTCATGCAATGTCTCCACTTTCCTTATTCTACACTTAAGGAACTGGACCAAATTGCTTGTGGGTTTCTGTGGGGGGACAATGAAGATAAAAAGAATATACACCTAGTTAAAAGGGATGATTGTACAGTCCCTAAAACTGTGGGAGGACTGGGCATTAAGAATAATAGGATGTTAAATGAAGCCAATATGGCCAAACTATGTTGGAAAGTTAAAACTAACCCTGAGTCTCTGTTTGCTAAAACTCTCTTGAATAAATATGTCATTGGAAAGGCCCAGGCTACTCCATTTGGGAGGGGCTCCCATGTATGGCAGGATACGGGGAAGGGTTGGGATCTTTTCTCTGATAATATGAGGTGGGTCATAGGGAATGGGGAGAACATAAGATTTTGGTTTGATGCTTTGTGCCCCTTAGGGTGTATTAGAAGTCTTATCCAGGGCCCCCTAAACAAAGATGAAGAGAACTTAAAAGTCAGAAATTGTATCTTGAGTGGTACTTGGTTGTTACAGGGTATTTCTTTCAGTTTCCCTAATGAGATTCTTAATGTTATTATTGGGACTCCTATCCCTACCATAGTCTACTGTGATTTTCAGATTAGTAAGTTTAGTAGGGAGGGTAAATTCTCTCTAACTGAGGTTTATGTTGAGGCTGTTGTTGGGCATAGAGGGACTAGTCTGGATAACAATGTGCTTTCTGAAAAGATTTGGAAAATCAGGTGTGCTCCAAAATCCAATTTTTTATGTGGTTGGTCCTGAGGGATAGAATCCCTCATAAAGTTACACTCTTTACTCGAAATTGTGGTGAAAATGAATTTTGTCAAAATTGCGTAAGCATTCCTGAAAATTCTTTACATGTATTAAGAGACTGTCCTTTAGCAAAAGCAGTCTGGGATTTGCTCTACTTACCTGATACTTTTTTCTCAGTGGATCTCAAGGTCTGGTTAGAACATAATTTAAGAATTCCAAAATCAAATCATGATACTTTAGCTCCTTGGGATATTGTATTTTCAATCAGTGTCTGGGAAATATGGAAAAATAGAAATGACCTTATCTTCAATAACCACTCTTTACCATTACAAATATTAAAAAACAGGATCCTTGATATGGCTTGGGAGTTTTTCAGCTCCCTTTCCTGTGTGCTAAACCAAGGAACCCCTTCTACTCTTATCAGCAGTCAGGTCCAGGCTCAGTTTCCAGGCATGTGTAGTACTAGTTTCTGGGTGCCCCCCCCCCCCCCACCCCCCTTGAATTGGCTAAAAGTTAATGTGAATGCCTCCTTTAGTCAGTAAAATTGGGAGACAGGATGTGCAGGTGTGTGCCGAGATGAACTAGGAACATGGAAGGGTGGAGTTACAAGGAAGACTACAACAACAAATGCTTTACATGCAGAATTCAAAGCTATTATGCTTGCCCTACAGTGGATAGCACAAGAAGAATGGAGGAATGTCTTGCTTGTGACAGACTCCCAGAAGGCTGTGAACAGGATATATGCCCAGGAAGAAACCACACATGAACTAATGTATTTGGTACTGGATGGCAGGGCAATGCTGAGTGGAAACTCTACAGTAATGATCAGGTTTGAAGGAAGACAGTGAAATCGAGTGGCGGATAACCTAGCAAAACTAACTAGAGTGGATAGTACTGATTTTGAACACTCTATATTTTGGAACACCCCTCCCGTTTATTGTAATATGTTGGTACAAGAGGAACAATTGGGTTGTATTAGTTTAGAGCCAGACTAGGCTCTAAACTCCTTTTGAACTTATTTAATATTAATGCTCTAATTTCTACCCAAAAAAAAAAAAAAAAGACTATGCTGATGATGATGAAGAATTGGTGATGCAAAACTACTGTGAAAATACATATTGGGTTTAAGATTGACCATAGTTGACGCATAAGTGTGCGATGCAATCAATACAACTATATAAGAGAGAGGGAGGGGGAGGCGGAAGGCTGGTGGGAATTAGGAATGGATCATATGATAGGGATAATATGGAAAAAATGATTTGTGTTTAGTAATTTGAGATTTACATTTAGCAATCATTTAACAATTAATATTACAAGTACAATCATCAAAACATTAAAATTACAAATACAATTTTGTAAACAACTAATCTTACCAAAAACTCACCATTTTTTATTTTCAAAAATGGTAAAAATCTTATAATTTTTTTAAACTGGGTACCCAATTGAATCTGATTCCTAAAAATCAGGAGATGAAATTGAAATTGGTTGGTAACGATTGAAATTGATTACTAAAGAAGGCAACCACTTTAGCTCAAATAATAAAAGTAAAAATAAGGCAAACACGCACTTGGCACACAATATATAACTTATTATTCAAGAAAATAAGAAATCAATCACAAAGAGAAACATGCACACACCAAATTAATGCTTAAATGGTTGATCACATTATAGATAGTAGGTATATGTCTTCCCCTTTATCATGCATTGAGATGATGGGCCTCAATTTCTCTGGTAATGAAAATGGCAAGGTTAAAAACTTCGGTAGGATAAGGTCCATTGTCGACAAGCTTCTCAAATTCAAAAATCCACTTCACAGCAGTGATTTCACCCCTCTCTATGACTTGAATTGTGATCGTGAAACTCTTACAATCGTTTAGCAGATCTCCTTCTATTAATTTGAGTCTCACAATCTTGTTCTCTTCATCTATTTCTTCCACTAACTGCTTAGCCACACATCTTTTCCCATCTAAAAATCCAAGAACCACAACATTTTGTCAGTTTGAATTAGAGGTGATCACTAGGTCGGCCCATCGGATTTTCGAACCAAAAACCTATGTTCATACTCAATCCTATCGAGTTTTAGGCGGGCCACTGGGCTTTTCAGGCCAATTTCAGGATATCATTAATTTTCTAAATTTAAGCATAACTTTTGATCCCAGTATGCGTTTGAGGTGATTTTTTTAAATCTTTATAACTTTTCGAGATCTACACAACCATAACATCAAATTTTAAAATAAAATATTTTTTAAAAAAAACTCAAATTAGAATTACAGCAAGCATATTAAAAGAAAAATATGAAAAAATCAAAATAATTACAATTTGGGGTTAGATTTGTGGGCTTCAGCTTCATCCCAACCCTTACCCAATATGGGCGGGGTCAGACCCACGGACTGGGATTTTTTATATTAGGTTTAGTTTGAATGATGCAATTAGATAGATCTAAATAAAATTCTTGCCCGCCATTGGTTACTGTCACAAACTTGTAATAAGTCTCCTAAGAGTTTGTCTGATCATTATAGTTTATTTAGGGTAGCTTAAATAGTTTGCCCTGAAAGGAATAATGGAGGTCATCATGAAGTTGAATTTCATGACAAAGGTCACTGTTCAAATTCTATTGGGCCTTTTAGTGAGCGTATTTGTAAGAAGTTGCGGGTTCAATTCCACCAGGCATCTTTGGTGAGCATATTTGCAAGATAGAGTATAGCTTAACTTGCTATCCGATGAGCAAAAAAAATTGCTATCCACATATTGGATTGTTAGAGCACCACAAAATACCGTTTATTTATGGAAAAAAGTCAGAGTACCACACATAACTTATATATTTTAAGGCTCTGTTGCCTCAGCTTAAATTCACTTGAATTCAGTTCAGTTTATTTTAATTCGGTTCTATTCAGTTTATGCGTGACTTTATTACTTTAATAACTATTTATTTTGAAATATATCCATCATGATAACTATGTCATCGAAAAGATTTCAAAGCATATTTTCAAAAGAGTCTAATATTGAATATGTTTGGATGAGTAAATTGGTCAAAGGTCAAGTTAAAAGATTTCGATTCAGTTTAATTCAGTTCAGTTCAATCCATTTTAGTTTAGTTTTATCTAGTTAAAAAGAACGGGGCCTAAATAAGTAAACGACCTTACAAAACTATGGTCCACATTAATGTTTTTTAGAATATATAAAGCTAATATTATAAATTGATTTTTCAAAGAAACAAATAAAGGTATGGTCATTGAAAATTTGGTACTTGATAGACTAATCAATAATCATGTTGTCGCAAGCATATATACAATAGAGGAATACTTTATTTTATTTTTTTTGAGAAACAATAGAGGAATAGTTCACACTCAAATGAAGCAATTGTATGGTGATGAGATAAGCTAATTTATGCATGAATTTAAACATTATTTTTTAGAGGGGTAAATTTAAACAATTTGGACAAATGTTTGTTTAAGACGGTTTTACCATAACGTTTGGTGAGAAAATGGTCATTTTTTTTAGTAAAATAAGAATTACGACTCAAAAAATTGATCCTTGTATCTCTCATTTGTGACCCAATTTTTTATGAATTGGTCTCACATAAGATTATATACAATCAAATAAAAAAAAATAAGCATTAAATTGAATGAGTGAGCATATAATAATTACCTACGGTATAGTCCCAGCAAATGATAGAGCCAGCCTTGCCAAATTCACCATCATGTAATTCACATCCATGAACACTATCTGGTATGATATTGGAGACATGATGGGGTTTAGTACTGAATAGTTCATGAAATGTATCACCACATGACTTAATGTCAACCTCAATTTCGAACTTGCATATTGCCCCCATAATTGTTGAAATAATACTATTTGACTATCAATTTGGAATTTGGTTGTGGATAATTGCTTCCCAAAATTGTTCTTCTTTTATAGATGTACGTGAACTAGATGGTCATAAATATATTAGTATTTTTATTACTACTAATGCTACTATTTTTTAGATAAAAATGATTTTTGATCGTTATTTTAATTATAACGTGATAGAGTAGATGAATTATATATACAACTGGCAAGCGACATAGAAATCATCGATGAGAATGGTTCGCCACGTTATCGTCATTATAGATAAGTTAATCATTAATAATTAGCCTAAATATTAATTATAATTAGTGCTAGAGAAATGGGATAGAAGTTGTAGACTTGTAGGTCCTTTTGATGAATAAGAATTTCTGTGAATAATTTATGAATAAAAATGTAAGTTGATATCATGTAAGTTGAATATTTCCAGCGCTAGCTGCAAACAGGTGTCATATTAATTTGAAATGTAATTTTTTTTTTCTATCCTTTCCAGTTTTAACAAAAAAAAAAAGATATTTTAAAGATACGGCACAAATCTAATTATTTATGTAAATACCTGGAAAAATCTAATCATGATAGCCTAAAAGTCCATCTGATGATTTGGCCCAAAAGAATGAGAAATCTCTACAATTACGTGGTGGTATTAGTTAACGATTAACACAAAATGATTAAAAGAAATGTTAGTTTCTTTTTTTTTTTTTTTTTTGATCATAGAAATGTTAGTTTCTTGAGTAGAAGCGATTTTTTTTTTGGGTGTGTATTACAGGTTCACCTTATACCTTTGGATCAAGACTAATCCTGTTTACGAAGGGGTAAAGTCCTTCACGCAAGGGTATTCCATTCCCAAGATTCCAACTCTCATCTATAATGCATGTTTTAGTGATCCCATGGTATTTTGTGGAAGGTATATATATTTGTTGTTACTTTTCGTGCATCATATAGGAGTAGTTGCAAGATAGAGATCTTAGGTTAGAGATATGATATCGGAATTGTCCTCTTTATAGATACGTGAACATGGTGATCATTAGTTAATTAGTATTTTTATAACTACTAACACTACTATTTTTTAGACAAAAATGATTTTAGAGCACACAACTGGCATGCGATTTTGAAATTGATCAAAAAGATTTGTTTGCCGGGTTATTGTCATAATAAATAAGGTTTATAATTAGCTTAAATATAAATTATAAATAGTGCTAGAATGATGCATGGATATGAGTTGTAGACTTGTAGCCTTGTAGGTTCTTTGATGTCTAAGATTTTTTGTGTGTTTTTTTCATGAAATAAATATATATTCGATGAGTTTTACTATTTTGAGTGGACATCCTGTAAGTTGAATATTTCCAATACTAGCTGCATTACTACTTGAAATGTATATGTTTTGTATTCTTCTGAATTTTATAATAAAAGCCAAATAAAATATTGAAAAAAAGACAACACAATTCTTATTGTTTTTCATTAAAGATACGTGGCAATGTGTCATGATAGCCTAAATGTTCAACTGATGATTCTTGATTTGGGCTAAAAAAAAATGGACTATTTATATAGTCAATATCACTTTTTTATATACCCGAAAACTTGTTGGGATTCACCATAACAAACAATCTGAATCCTTTTTTAAGATTCTAATTAAATCTCTACCGTTCATTCTAATTAAATTCAAAATGCTTTATTTTTATCTTTGATAATAACATTTCCTCGATTTTGATTTATGACCCCCTGGCCATCAATCATCAGGGTACATGAAGTGATCATGTCACAGCAGGTCATATACTTTTTTTATACTAGTAGAATTTTGTTCATTTACTTTTGACTATTTCATACGACATTCCTTTGTTTTTTTTTTTTCTTTTCTATTTTCTTAGACTTTGATAACTTATGTTTTTTAAATTGATTTTTTTTCTTCTCAATTTTATTTATTTATTATACATTTTCTCTTAAACTGCTTACATTTTGTTTTATCGAAATTGCTTTTCTTTCGTTATTTTTTAGGGTATCTTTTATTATCTTTAATTCCTTCTTATTTTCAACTTTTCGTTTTTTGTTTCTTTCTCTTAATTAAAATAATTAGGTATTTGAATAACTTATCACATGAAAATAATTTTTCTTTTTAAAAGTGGACCTAAATATCTATTGTTACGTTGGTGAAAGTGCCTTTTTTGAACTATCAAAACAATAAAATTGAGTTAATGTATTTTCTTTTTCGTTCTTGTTGTATTATAATAATAATAATAATAATAATAATTATTATTATTATTATAATAATAATTAACATTATCATCATCATCATCATCATAATTGTCATTATTCACTAAACCCGTTAGATCAGATGAGTACATGTAACTTACCCATTTATATTAAATTAGCCCGAATAAGTAAAATAAATACATACATCCGTCATGATTCATTATTCTGAAAGTGGTTGGGAGTGGTTGATACTACCTAAGAAGGAAAAAAGTTGCAATGAAGTGTAAGCTAATCAGCAACAGGATACGAGAGAATCAAACCTTCAAAAGCAGATTATCTTTTCCTTTGTTGTATTCTTCTCAGAACTCGAAAATTACTCAACAAGCAATTTCAATAATGCTACAAATTCTAGTGAGATTTTTCCCTATGCTATATCATATCTCAAAAATCTCACTTGTATAAAGCTCTAGTTCTCTATATTATAAAACTCTAAGAGATTTATTGTCTATGTCAAATCATAACCTACAAATCAGGTTTGTCTAACCGAGTCTTGCTAATCTGGGACTGGGTGCAATATTATGGAGCTATTAGATTTTTCACTATGGAAATGTGAATTTCTTAATTAATAGTTTTTTTTCTACTAACCTTTATAAAAACCTTGCATTGGAAATGCTCTTGTACTTAATAACAAACCAAACCACGTGAGTCATGGTAGTGAATAGTGATTGTCAGAAACAAATATATATAGTAGTGAATAGAGACAAGCTTCTTCTCTACTAATCTCTAGTCTCACCGAAATTATTTGAGTGGTTACTTATTTTGTTTTTTATTATCACGTCATGAAATAAATTATGATTTGAGTTTCCCATCGAAATTTTTTATGATTTAAGTTACTTATTGGATTTCAATTATTTTCATGATTCATGGTGTAATGTGTCCACACACGCAACTATTTTTAAGTGAATTTATTTGGCTAATAAATAATCTGGTTGATACTCTTATTTGTAGCACACATGATTCGCATGAATAAGGGCCCATCATGAAAAAATCATTATTTATCTTTCTTCCATTCTTACTATGATGATCAACATCATATCAACTAATTCTAGCACCTTAATTTCAAGAGATTCATCTCTTAAATCTGCTTTCGAGGTTTGGCTCCAATTATTATTCCCCCACTGCTGTTTTCCTTGGTAATTCCAACAACCCCGACCTTCATTATACTAGTAATTCATGTGTTGTTCTTGTTGCTGCAAGAATCGGCTCTACTTATGTTATTCATTAACTCGAAGAAAAAACCATGAAATTCGTACATGCACTTGGATATTACTAAATTTGTTTAAACTTTCTAAATAGGGTGTGAGTTTATTGTTAGGTCAATTGTTAGTGTTATGTCAATAAGCACTCACTACAAGAAATGTGCATATTTACGACCATTTTTTAGCGAGGAGACGCGTTTCTGGTCGTAATTGAGTATCGATAACGACTAGGTTCCTGGGCTCGTCGTAATTGTGTAATATTTTTTACGAATTGGGAATACTTGTTGAATCTGTGTTTGGGGTTTGCAAATGGTTATATATCTTGTTGTGATACAGTGATAAGTTTATAAGAGTTTAAACTCTTCACCAGGGCAGAACTATACTAAGTATTTTTAATGTTGGATTTGTTGCAAACTGATTCTCGTAAAACAACCTGTAGCCTGATAATTACAGAATTGTGAGTCATAATGGTGCATGTTTTCCGTATAGTGTAAAATAATCTTATATATTTTTATCTTAATATGTGCAGGTAGGTGATTAATTAATAGAGTTAAAGAACAAGAGTAGAAGAAACTTTTTGGACAGAAGTGAAGTTGTAGGGGTAGAAAATCAGTGCACAAGAGCTGAAGACACTTTTTGGGAGATGAAGCTTTTTGTGTATGTAGTTTTTAGGACCTTGGAACTACTGATTATACCGATTTAACTACTACTAATTAATGAAATATGACATTGTATGTATAAATTAATATATATGAAGCACTTACTATATGCTCTTCATGATCCATTGAGGATTCTAAATTATATTGAGAAAATTATATGATGGACCAAATCTGGGTCTTCTACAGGTAATTAGAACAAGAATCAATCATTGTAGATGTCAGCAAATTGCGCTTTTATTGTGGCAGCAACAAAATATCTACGACGAGATAATGAACAATTGCGACGAGAAAATGGTCACAGTAAATGAATACTGAGCAATCCAGAATTAACAATTACGACCAGAAGTTGGTCGCAATTGCATTACATTTACGACGAGATTTGAAACTCGTCGTAAATAATCAACTACAACGGCTATCCAAAAACCGTCGTAATATTACTTACGATCAAGCCTTTTACGACCAGTCACGACCGCGCGCGTTGCTGGTCGTAAATGAACATTTACGACGAGATTTAAGCCATTTACAACTGGGAATTCCGTCGCAATTGTTCTATTTTCTTGTAGTGACTATTGCCAAGTTTTAATATTAGGAGATTGAGCTCTTTTATGTTTCATATATGACATAAACTAAATGAATTGAAAATAGTATTTTATGGCTTGATAATAACATTGGCCTTTAAATATGACTGATGTTATTACCAGACCCAAAAAGCTTAGTGCCAGGTCATTAATTATTTAAATTGATCATTTAACCCGTCATTATGAAAAGAAGACAATCCAAATTACTCCTCTATAATTTTTGTATGTGTACTAGATTTCATGCCCGTGCGATGCACGGGTTCTTGTTTATCATGCATACTCTGTTATTAGAAGAAATATAATAATAATTTTAATCATATCAATATGTAAAGTGGAATAATAGGAGTAGAAAAGAACAATAATAAGATAATAAATATAATACTTATGTTACTTATTTCTTATTAAAATCAAACAAAATTATTTTTAATTTCTTTTTAATCACCCATGCATTTATGGCTATTTATTACCTATTCAATGCTGGATGAGAACTCAATTTTACATATATATATTGATGATAGTTGCTTTATTTAGATATTGATTATATAGAAGCTAAATCATAATGACAGCGATAAAATTCTTGCCAAAAAAAGCATTATTATTTACATAAAATATCCAAGTTAAATAACCAATAATTCAAACATGTTCTCATGTTCATCTTACTACATAGATTAATAAAAAGTGTGTGGGTATTATGTTTTTGGGTTATGCACTAAAAAGTTGATTGGGAGGTAAAAGTTTCAGTTAAACTATAAGACAGTTGTCAAATAATGATACTCTGATCGGCTTGTGAATTGTGATTGATCTTGGCATGTAACTTATCTAGGCATGTAATCATAATGATCACTTTCATTGAAGTTAAAAGGGAATGAAATATAGAACTTTCATCAGAAAGAAAAGGAAAAAGAAAAACTATAGAGATGTGCATGTAATTGAGCTGAAATATATATAATAGATAATGTAAATAGAGATAATTAATTTGTAATTATTATAATCAAGGAGGTGTAGTTAAGTGGTAGGGACTCATTCAACCTTAACCAAGGTCGAGGGTTCTAATCTTGCCTTGGGGTTTTAAATTCCTTGGCCAGTTGTCCCACCCTTTGAGGTGCCTACAACCCAACGCGGGGATATAGTCACAGTGTTCGACGGTGGATATCCTTGGTCGTGAACCAAAAAAAAATTGTAATTATTATTAGGCATGTATATTTAGGCCCAACTTCTTGTATTAGGGTCTAGGCCCTCGCCACTATTCTTCTAGTTACATTATCTATCATAACTAGTTACATTCCCGTGCGATACACAGTTAGTGTGTTTCAATTAAAACATTTTCATTGGTATAAATTTATACAAATATTTTGCCTATATCACATCTTGCTACAAAATTCTTAATCTATAGTCTCTCCCTTTTTATACTCAAATCAAGTTTCTTACTTTCCTAGTTTAATTCTAATTGTATGCCCCGAACGATACACTATTTGATATAAATATATTTTATTTTATATAAAAAATTCTTTTTACATTCTTGATTTTTTAATCCAATAATTTATTAGATACATTCTTTAATAGACATATAGGTGAAATGAATTTTCATTGGAAATTGTGACATATAGGGGAAGATACATGCACCTAAAGTGTATAATGACGTGTCAATATTTGCTTATATGTCAAAGCCTATCTGTCAATTTAGCAAGAGTGCACATTTACTAAGAAAGTAGTGACATGAGAGTGAAGGATAAAATTATTCATAAAAAAAACAAACAAACTGCATAATACATTTTGACACACAAATATGAAAGCAGATGGAACCAATGGGGTGGCTGTTTGTGAAGGGTTTGGGAGTAGGGGAGGGAGAACTGAGAAGGGAGAATCAAAACCATCTACCGCCTGGGAACTGGAGGAGCTGTCGGGTTGGTCGGGGTGAGGGGGATTCTCTCATCTCACTTTCTCTCTCTAGGATTCTCTCATCTCTCCTCTCTCATCGTTCTTTTTGGAGGAAAGTCTATTTTGGTGTTATTATAGAGGAAACTTTTCCAATGAGATATCCGGGAGTTCCACTTTGTCCTACAAAATGATCTAAAGTAGGTTACCTATTTATTGTATTTCTTGATAAATAACTTCTAAGATTAATTGTTGGTCTATCAAGAATGTGTCACATGGAAGATGTCACTTGATAAAATTACTGCCCAAAGAGGATCCAAGATCCAGCTCAGTTCTTTTACTTTTGCTAGCCCCAAAAATAAGCATTTGAAACCGCACCTTTTTTCGCATTTTGATCTTGTGATCCTGCTTTCCTATTCCACCTAAACTAAGTTTAACTTTAAGCAAGTTTTTCTTGACTCTGTTTTGTTTCACTTTTTAGCTCTTGTTGACAAGACCTCTGTTCACCCATGGCAACCTTCTATGGAGTTTTGTTTTGCCTCTATTTCATCTGCAGCTTTTTCTGTTGCTTTTTTGCTGTTTTTGGGTGATTTTGTCTCTGGTGTTCTCATCCATACAACATTGGGTGGCCAACCACAAGTCGCCGCCGTGTGACCCAAAGTATTACAGAGATGACACCAACTAGGAACGAAACTCAGGAATTTCAATGGCTTGTAAAATTTTTTCAATGGCTTGTAAAATTTTTTCAATGCAGATGTTTCGGTGGATCCTTGGTAATATTTATCTAGATTATCAGATAGAGTACGCATATCAATTTTGATGAGATTTCCCAATTTATTTCCAAGCCTTTCCTGTATAACTCAATTGGTAGTTTTGGCAGTTGAATCCACACAGGAGTTCTGTCAACGCAGGCTTTCGAGGCTTGGAATCGTGGTTCCCATAGTCGAGTATATAGGTGACAACCATTAATTGTCCATGGCCCTTCAACGACCACCCTTTGGAAGTCCGCTTCATTGCAAGCCACATAGAAACTTTTGCCTACAGGTTTAAGTTCGAATTTGCCTTTTGGATTCCAGATAGCCTGGAGCCTTTTCCCAAGGAAATCAATATCAAAGGATTTACCAAAAACCTTAAAAATGACGGAGTGGAGCAAGGCTGGCTTAACTCAATACATTCTTCAACAGAGAGAGGAATGAAGGGAATGGGTGTGGAATTTGAGGGGAGATTGGACAAAGGAGGTGGGGAGGAGGCATGGGGAAGGGAAATGGGAGAAAGGTTTAGCCAAAAGGATCCTGAGGAGGCACAGGGGATATTAATGAAGGCTACAAGTTTTGAGCGGCAAGAGTTAGGGTGGAGGGTGGAGATGGTGGAACCAGGAGGCGCGGCAGAGGAGGAGGGGGGGGTTGGTGGGGAGGTGGTGCTGGAGTGGTGGTGAGGGATAGGGATTGAAGGGTTTGGGAGCAGGGGAGGGAGAACTGAGAAGAGAGAATCAAAACCATCCACCGGCTGGGAACTAGAGGAGCTGTCGGGTTGGGCGGGGGGAGGGGGGATTCTCTCATCTCACTTTCTCTCTCTAGGATTCTCTCATCTCTCCTCTCTCATCGTGCTTTTCGGAGGAAAGTCTATTTTGGTGTTATTATAGAGGAAACTTTTTCAATGAGACATACGGGAGTTCCACTTTGTCCTACAAAATGATCTAGAGTAGGTTACCTATTTATTGTATTTCTTGATAAATAACTTCTAGTATTAATTGTTGGTCTATCAAGTATGTGTCACATGGAAGATGGTCACTTGATAAAATTATATGTACAATAATTTCTACATCAATTGAATTGAAGTAAATAGATTTAAACTGAATTCAACTAAACTCAAATTAAGCTACAGGGAAGAGATAAGAGTGTATTTTTAAAGCTTCTTCAGTCAGTTCAATTTACTTCACAGTGGTCTTGTGTCAATTCAGTGGTGATGGTCGGTTCAATTCAGTGGTGTTTAATTCAGTTTAATGGTATTCAGTTCAGAAACATACATCTTGTCTCACATTAAAAATACGGTTCAATTTAAATCAATAGTGTTCATTTTAATTTAGTAGTGTTGAATTCAACCGTTCAGTTCAGATCACTTCTAATGTATACAATTTTCTATGTAATCTTAAGGCAGGGAACCCCATAATGGGTTTCTCTGAGCTTATGTTGAGTGCAACGCGTGTGTTCTATACACCATGAGTATTTGAGTATGCATGACTGGGTACATTGTGTAATTTTGCTGATGCGAATACAAAAGATCTATCAAAAAAACAAAAGTTTGAAAAAAAATTAATACAGTGCAATCATAATAGTGCATTTTATTTGTCATAAAATCGTGTAATTATCGGAAAGAAAAAAAATGACAAGCGATGGCGAGAACTAGTTCGACATTGAAACAAGTAATTCGACATAATATCTATATTGATTATGGCCAAACTTAGGGGTGTAACTGAGTCGAGCCGACTCGGTCAAAGCTCGGCTCGAGTTCGGTTCGAGCCGAGCCCGAGCCTGCTCGAATGCTTTCCGAGCCGAGTCCGAGCCTACTATGGCTCGGCTCGGTCGGCTCGGTTGGCTCGATTCAGTTAAGTTTCCTCTCTATTCGAATAAAACCATTTAAATATTTGTAGAGATTTCTTTTTTTTAAGGTTTTTTTTCTTTATATGAAAACGTGCAAGAGATCATTATAGTCAAATTCAATTGCAAGTATTTTATATCAATTTTCCTTACGTTTGTATTGATGAGTTTGAATTTGAGCCGAGCCAAACCGAGCCGAGCCGCGAGTCTACATCGAGCCGAGCCCGAGCTTTGATTTTTCCGGCTCGGCGAGCTTAGAGCCGAGACAAAACAAACCGAGCCGAGCCCAAGCCAGGCCTGGCTCGGGCTCGACTCGTCTTGTTTACACCCCTAGGCCAAAGTGCAAAGAGATGAGCGTTAACACTAATTTAGCATACATTAAAACATTTAGCATGCATAAGAAGAGATGAGCGTTAAAATGCATTCTTGACCCGGGGCCATGGGGTCAAACCAAATATTTGAGGTCGTACACGAAATAAGCCATAGGCTCCGTAGCCATACCGATACACCATGAGTCTCTTCATGTTACTTGGCTTTGCCGCCAAAAAGTCTAAGCTTGGTAATTTTGAGCACTAACTGTGAGAATCTATAGATGGAATTTCATCTAAATCATCCAGACAAAAGAATTTAATTTCTTCAACCAGCATCAAAAGCCAAGAACTTAGCCTCACATACATTATAATCTAGGTAAAGGTTACAAGATCTAGAGTTATGGATGTACGATACAGGACTGTGTGTAAGAGAGGATACAAAAACTAGCTAACTAGCTCAAACGGTGGGCAAGCTCATGAACCTATTTAAACACTACAATCTACATCAACCCCTCCTATGATAGCTGTAGGATTCAAGTCCCATACCTTGCCATTAGAACGTAACATAGCACTTGTGGCGCAAAACCAAGTGTAGAAGGTACCAAGGGGAGAGCAACCCAACAACATCAAGTCGCCTCAGTAATACACGATGTGAAGCCAGCCAAAAGGCCCACCCCTTGATTCAGGTGTCACAGAATTCATCCCGAACATGACTGCTCCCTCTCCGAAGATTCAAATCTCTGTTATGTTGTGCATGGTTCTAGATTTCACGGCCACTGCAAGCCTTCTATGTTCGCCTCATGGAGACTCCATGCTCCTCCAGCTATCTCGCCAATAAGCTGGTCCTGGCTCCAGCCGGAGTAGCCCCAGAAGAACCAATAATCAGTAGCAGATTGATTCCCTGCCTTAATCTGCTCAATTACGTTGATTGTTGCCAATTGATCGACAAAATAGACACCAGGTAGAACTTGTGGATAATTATCCTTTGAAGGACTCTTGGTTAAGGAAGCAAGAGGCAACCCTTCATGTATTACTGGTCCCCCAAATGAAAGTGGAGCCTCTTTGAGCAGTTTAACATCTTCAAATTCAGATACAGAATCCCAGCTGATAGGCTTATTAACTATCAGACCTTGAAACCCCAAACCATGATCCGCAGCCACTATGAGGATGCTGGCTTCATTGAATGGATTTAATCCATGAACATTGGTGGCAGTGAGAAACAAGCCAACAGCAATGCTCCGTGGTACTTGTTCATTAAGCTTGGACATAAATACATTTTGCAACTTTTCATTTTCCAAAAGGGATCCAAATTGCTGATCCTTCTCATTTGCAGTTTCCTTATTACCTCTACTCATAAATGCATCTTTGAGTTTGCTGTCATGTCTGTCTCTCTCTTCCTCATCAGTCCATAATGTTCCTATGAAAAAAACAATACGCATGAGGACGAAATCACATCTGCTTCATAGGCTTAATTACATTTTTAAGGATAAGACAAACAATAATAAATGAAGTTTCCAATTTAGGCCAGAACAAGTTAAGAAAAAAAGTTCAACATGAACATCACAATTTCATGTTTTGGCAGAGATTTCGTAGTACCTAGCGGGCAGATGAGGAGTTGAGGACTAGTAAGAGGTAAGAGTTAAGAGTTGACACTGAACAGCTTTCGCAACGTGGATCTTTGCTTTCAATTGAATAAAGATTAGGGTTCTGTTTATCAGAAGAGGTACATGTTGACAAAGAAAGAGGAATCTCAGAAGCCAGCTGTAGAGGATATGAGACCTTACACCAGAGGTTGTTCTCCAATAAAGGGGTGTTCAATACTTCAACGCCAGGGTAAGGACTTAGAAGAGCACAATAAGAGATTTAAACCTACTAAGGTGCCAATCGTATATTTTTTTTGGGGGGGGGGGGGGGGGGTCAATATTCATATTATTCTAGCTAAAAAAAAGAGGTGTGGATAGAGGAGCTAGCCTTATAGCATGGTTGTAATGAGGAGGCATAGGAGCTTTGTTGTATACCTATCAGTATTGTCTCATATCGGATAGTTACATGTAGGTCAGCGCATGAGAGCTATGAGGGTTGGCTGCATGTATGTCTGTACACTATGGCTACGTATACTAAATAGGTTGGACAATGTGGCTTCCTTTGTCATTAGTTGGACTAATTCTCTCATATGAATGTCCAATGATACTGTGGGAGAAGGCAACCTACTTAGCTTCTTTGTGGGTTAGAACTGCTGGGGCTTTTCGGGATTATACTATTTCAGAGATTCAACGGATGTGGGCCACTTTGTAAATGGTTTTATAGATAGAGGATACCTTGTCCTCTGATTTAATGTACATTGATTCTTATTAATAAAATCTTTTTCTTTATCTAAAAAATTCTCTCATAGGAATGTTGGTCCATGTACTGTTAGGACGGATGATGACATAAGAATTGTTTGGTGGAAGGTGGACTAGTACATGGGTGTTTAAGATGAAGTCCTCCATTTCTTCGAATCTAGACCTTGGATCAGTCACTCTTAATTAAAACAACACAGTACTGAATGTCAGAGTCGGAGGAGTGGCTGTTGTTTGTGTGGTGCTGTTGCTTAAGGTAATTGATGCCATGTCTGTGTTCAACAGCCCTGGAAAAGAACTGTAACATACCATCAAGGGCATGGAGAGTTGAAGAATTATCATCCTCTATAATAAAACAGCAGTTCAACCCCAAAGCACTATCATTAAAGGAAAGGGACACGCAACGGTTTTGATGAATCAATGGCTCCTAAGGGAGGAAGCAATTACGCTCCAATCAGAACTAGTGGATTATAGCACGGCCATGTAGACAAAATGGCCAATATGTATTGCAGATCTTGAGTAAGATTAGAATCAGAAACCAAAGAACAAAAACAGGATCATTAATACTCCCTCCGTCCCTCTTTAAACTTCTACTTGCTTTTTTGAGGTCAAACTTTGTAAACTTTGACCCTAAATATATAAAAACTCTCTATGAGTTATGATTTGAAAGTATATGCATTAGGTTCCTTTTGAAATGTATTTTCAAATTATCAAATTTTTACACATTTGACTTTGTATATTTTTAAGGGTTTTTTGCCTAAAACTACCTTCGGTTTAGCACTTTTTGAAAAAAACTACCTTACTTTCGCGATTTTGTGAAAAACTACCTTGTTTCCAGTTTTTTTTGCGAAAGACTACCATTTGACGGAGAAATGACTAACGGGGTTAACTTTGGGTGTGAACAACTTGATTTGACCATAATACCCCTCATTTATGAACCAAAAACACGTGCCCTCTTTATTTATCAAAACATGAAGGAAACAAGAGATATTCGAACATCATCTTTTTATTCATTTAGATTACCAATCAGGGGATGTAGCTCAGATGGTAGAGCGCTCGCTTAGCATGCGAGAGGTATGGAGATCGATACCCCGCATCTCCATTTTCTCTTTTCTTTTTTCTTTTTTGCCTTACTGACAGTTTTAAACGACCTTGCATTTTCTTCGAGTATTTTGGGCAGACAGTCTCATACAGCGGGAAGAAGGGCAGACAGTCACTTCAATTTTGAATCTCTTCTTTCTCCATCCTTCCAACATCCATTGATTCACTTCCCACCTCAACCCATTCATAATTATCGTCCCTCCATAGCAAGTTTACACCAGAAAAATAAATCTCCATGAAACCTTCTCTCCCAGTGCCCAGAAACATCTGTCAAAAAATGAAATGCTCACACCCCCAGTACCCCACCAAACAAATGCAAACACTAAAATAAGAAATTCAATTCTCCATGAAATCGTGCTCTGCTCATTTTCAATTCTAACTTAAAACCCCCTTTACCGTTTCTTTGATCGATCCCCTTTTCGTCATCAAATTTGGGGGTTTTTCGTCCCACCATTTTTACGAAGCTTCCTCACTCTATTCCTCTCCATTTTTCAATCATCCCCTTCCCTGTAAAACGTTAAAGAAGCTTGCCCACATGTAACCTGCAGTTCAAATTCGTACACATTTGAAAGCATCAAACACGCAATTTCTTAAAGTTTTATGGTTTTCAAATCGATTGTATTATTCAGGGATTTAGGGTTTTACAATTGAAATCCACAGAGTTGGGTTTTATTATTGAATTTCTCAAACAACTCTTTTTCATTGAAGGTGAAGAAAAGAGGAACAATGGTCAACTTTGTCTTGATTTTTGCTGTTCTTTTGGTGGTTGGTGTGGGTGATGGCAGTGAAGAAAAGAGGAACAATGGTCAACTTCATCAACGCCTTCAACCGAGCTAGAGGTACAGGGCGAATGGCGATACCCTGCATCTCCACTGCATTTTTACCCCATTGCTACTCTTCTGGACACCTTGTATTTCATGACAATGATCTCGGCCATGTCAAAGAGCCAAGAGTTTTCTTTTTTTTTTTTTAATTTGAGTGGAGGTTATGCAAATTTTTAGCATTCACTCATCCAAATAAATAAAAGCAAGTGTAGCAATTGGTGCTCATGTTTGTTTGATAGAGGAACAGAGCTAGTAGGGAGTGAGAAATCGAGGAGAGAGAATGGGGAAAAAATGGGGGGAAATAATAGGGGAAAAAAGGGGGGGAAATAAAAGGGGGGGAAAATAAAAGGGGGTAAAGAGAGGGAAATGATTTTGACTCAGTCAACTAACTTAAGTGAGGGGTAATATGGTATTTTACACTCAAAGTTAACCCCGTTAGTCATTTTTCCGTCAAATGGTAGTCTTTCGCAAAAAAAACTGGAAACAAGGTAGTTTTTGACAAAATCGCGAAAGTAAGGTAGTTTTTTTCAAAAAGTGCTAAACCGAAGGTAGTTTTAGGCAAAAAACCCTATTTTTAAAGATATTAATGGTCAAAGAACCACATTGGAGACCGTGAAAAACCAAGTAGGAAGTTTAAAGAGGGATGGCGGGAGTATGTAAAACAAGGCCTGATGCAAAATAAAAATAAACTATACATACCTTTCTGCTTGGCAAGATGTTGAGAAGTACTCCCATGGTTAGCTATAAATTTTATAATGTCTTTGACCATTATATCTCCTTCATAAGGGATAGCAGTCTTCGTCTTTGCTGGGAATAGAAGTAGGGTTGGATAAACTTCCCTCTGCAAATTTTGACACACCAGAAAGAACATTTTACTCAGACAATACAAACTTCTTTTCTTACTTCTTTTAGATTGTAACATACCATCAAGGGTCAGGGAAAAAAGGTTTAAATAAAGTTGAAAGGGAAAACTCGTGCTTGGTCAAATAAAGGTCATTGCAGTCCTTGAGCTCTTGGTTCACACTGTGTTAATCAGGGTGGCACCTCACTCCCTAGTCGATCAGGAATGAGATGGAAACCAATGATATCAGCTCATCCACTATGGATGAGTTAGACTAGGCTCACGGTTACCCCCCCAAAAATGATTCCCTCATTCAATTATTTTGTCCAGCATCGGTAGGGCTGGGTGGGCCGATTATTATCAACAAGTCAAAAAATATTTTAAAACAAAAATGAAGGTGACTGCAACCAAACTAAGCATATTCTTTTTACCTGAAGCATAGTGTGTTGATTAGCTGGAAGCAGCAAATTAATATCAATTACCAATTGAATAAAAAGGAAATATAGGACCAATTAATATCCAAAACGAATAATAGCGTAGTACTTTACTTCCATAAGCAATTACCAATTAGATAGAGCAACTAGAGAGAATAATTCAAAGCATAGGGAGCTTACTTGACCCACTGATTTGAGGATCCGTCCACACTCATTCAAAGTGCAATCAATTGAATAAAATGCTGGCAACTTTGTAATAACATCGTTCAAGTCATCTGTTACAAAATCAAACTCTAGTCAAGTTTGTCAAACATTTTTACAAAATGTGAGAAAGTAAGTTGATTTAAAGACTTGTAAATGCTCTTGAATAAACGTAGAACACAAAATAAACTTGAAATGTATACCATACCACAATACCTTATCTCACAAAATCCTAAACTACATGAACCACAATTAAACTTGAAAAAATAAGAGCCAGTTCACAAGATGGAATGAAGATTCTTACTGCTGGAGAAGTATTTTACTAAATGACCATGGACAGTAATCATCAGCAAAAATGAAAGTTAGGATATAGTCTGTACTGCCCTTATTTTCAATGCTTGGGGCTTGTTGTTCAATGGGAAAAAAAATGAAGAGAATGGGTGTCTGTGCAGATTAGCACAAAGTGAGAAAGGTATTTTGGGTGTTCATTAGATAAAGAGTAAGTGTATTAGAAACAAACCCCAATTGAGCTCAGTCGGTAAGACCTCTGCAATCTATTCCAAAGGTCCCAGGTTCGAGTCCCCTTAGGGCCACTAGAGTTTTTTCTTTTCGTTAACTTCAGGGCCCACGGGATTAGTCAAGCAAAGCATGGATACCCAAGTTATCCAAATAAACAAAAAATTGGCATTAATAACACAGCAGTTCCAACTTCCAAGGGAAGGCCAAGAAGTCCTCCAATAGAGCAATCAAAACAATACAGCTCGCTAATCCCGCATTCTCACTGTACTTTGACACCAAAATTTCGGGGATAATAGTATGGGCAAAGACCCACAACTAAGCAAACTACTTTATCGCGCACCAAATCCTCCAGCAGAAACTGATCCTGGAAACCCCCGAATTTTTCCTCCACGCCCAAATGCGCCAGACCTAGGTGAACATCTCATACCTCGTAAGGACCTTGGCCATCCTTTCTAAATCCGGAGCCTCTGTACCCAATCTGAAAATTCCCAGCAAAGTTCCATGACAAACCCAACATTCCCCAAAAAATTCCAAACACAATGGCTGCCAAACACTCAATACGAAAAGGACAGTGCAAGTTAAGTGCTCATTAGTCTCTCGGCATTGTGTGAGTGTGTGTGTTTCGCTTTCTATTAGAATCTTTTCCTATCTCATTGTGAGAGTTTTGTGCTGTACATTGAAAAATCTACAATATAAATTGGCCTTCCACTTCAGTCATCTAACGAAAATCTCCAACAAAAAGTTATCTTTCACCATTATTTATGACGGCAAAGATTATGCATAATTCTGGATTCAATCGGAAGTTCTGTCACTCTTTGACTGAAAAATAAATTTACGTGGGCTTTATGAATATACCACTAATTAGGAATGCTATTATTGATTTTTTTTTTTTTGATAACATGGGTGTCCAAGTTTTCCTTGACTAATCCCATGGGCCCTGAAGTTAACGATCGGTAAAACCTCCAGTGCTGAGAGGACTCGAACCTGGGACCTCTGGAATATTTCTCAGATGTCTTATCAGTTGAGCTACCCCCTCAGGGTTGCTATTATTGATTATTAATTCAAACATAGACTTTTTTTATTCCCATTATAAAAGAAAAATAGATTGATGACCTCAAGACAAACAAAAAAGCTTGAACATATATCTATAGCAAGAAAAATACTTACCTTTTGAAAACAACTCCTTGCTTGTTGATTCACTCTTCACCATATTCATGTAGCCTTTTAACGCTCGGTATACTTCACGAACAACAAATTCCATTCTCTGACAAAATCCGCACCAACTACTACTGAAAAGCACCACTACATCCTTCTGACAAGCATTGGTTACATGTTGAGCATTGAGTTGACTAGAACCAAGAACAAACTCAGACAATGTCTCAGCTGTAACACAAGGTATAGAATCTTTTTCATGAAAATCAAGATTGACAAATGGGGGATGTGGCATTTCAAAAGAGTTTCGCTGAGGTCCAGAACGCTGATGAGAAATAAGAGTTCCATTAAGAAATCCGTCAATGAAACTTGATATAGAAGAAAAACTGAAATTTGCCATGTCAGGGAAGACGTAATGCTGCTGGGAGATCGGGTCAATAATCACAATTCTCGGAACTTCTGAGTCATTAGTAAGAGAGCTAAGGAACTGGTAGTTACCATCAGATAAGAAAAATGACCCAGTAAAACCATTGAAATGACGCTTTAAACCTTCTGATTTGTCTGCGACTACATAAGTTTGCACTTTTGAATCTAGATCTAATGTAGATGCAAGTCCAGGAGCATTGCGAGCTTGATGAAGATTCACGGAACCAGATTCTTCACTTACAACATCATTTGAAGTGTTCTGCACAACGTCACTATGTGCAGCTTCAATATTAAGGGGTTCAGACTGTCCCTCCAGGGATGGAACTTTATCAGTTTCCGTATTTATAAGAAGTAAACCCTCGTCAGAGACTTCAACTGACTTTTTGACCGAACCCTGATTTTGGCTTTCTGTCTGAGATGACAACGCATCTGCTATTTTTATGTCTATATCATTAGAAAGCAGTTGGAAGCCAGCATCCTTTGCAAGTGAGCTCAATTTTGACGACTTCTTCTGCTCTAGCAAATATTTCAAAACCTCATGTAAAGAACCACCTTGTAAATTTAAGGCCTCATTATCTAAAGTAACATGTTTTCCTTCATTTACTATCATGATAGACATTTTATCCTTTCGTTTTACTATCTGAGATGCAGGCGAGACCACCAACCTATGATTCCCAAACATACTATCTGACATTTCATATTTATGGAGTGCAGATCTTTTTGGCCAACCAATACTTCGGCCAACAACCTGATATTGCTTCCAGTGCTGCGTAGCTACTTCTTGAAATGCATCAAGAGCTTCCTGACTTTTTCTTCTAGTTTCCGCGGAGTCGGATGTTCTGTCAACAAATAGTAGTACTGATGGTTTATCGATAGGTAAAGCAGGTACAAAATCGTTTCTTTTATCTTCCAGCTGCATGATGAGAAAGCCATCTATCATTCGTCTGACAAGAATCAGACAAAGTCATGTACTTAAATAGGGAAAATTTTCTTATGTTGACCAATGGATAAACCACAAAGACAAAGCAAAGAACAGTCACTTAATGGTTTACAAGTAGACATGATACTATGCCGGTTCGCAAGAGCCGAAGTTCCCAAAGTGAGGGTAATAGAGTATCCCCTACTGTTCTAACCCTAATCCAGGCGCACTAAATTCCATACTCAATTTTCTACAGAAACCTAAAGTGAAGCTAACAAGAATACTGGCACGTTATACAGCTAAGACTTTTTTTTATGAAATTGAAGCAGTTATCCTAAAGGCCTGATATAAGGAGAGATAAAGCTAAAGCATAACTTACCTCCATTACAGGCATAAAATCCGTCTTAAGAGCATCCTGGAGATAATTCTCTTCTTTAAGAGTCCTTAAGCATCCAGGACATCCCGCATAAGAAATGATCAACGACCATCGATCAGATACTTCAACACCAAGAGGTGAAAGTAATGATCCCTCAGAAACAATACCGTATCTTTGTCTTTGAGGGGAAAGGTAGAGAGCCCTTGCCACTTCCATGAACTTTGAGAAGAAAGACTCAAATTTCTTGTACTCTTCAAAGCTGCACGGCATTCCAAAAGTAGAATGCACACCTTCATCTGTCAAAGCAGCTGTTCCATTTTCAGCACAAAATTCCCCAGCCCAAGGACTTCCGCCACAGCCATCTTCAACCTCACAGTTCATTATTTCATGTCCCATATCCTGTTTATGCATGAAATGACTAATGTTTCATCAGAGCTATATTCATCCACTTGTACTAAAAGTGACATAATAATGTGTCATCACAAACTACATGCCACCTTCAAGTTTTTCTGCCTTTGAGATGCCAGAGTACTATTAATTTCTTTATTCAAACCCCCTGGTATGACATCACCTGCAAAGCTAGATTGTCTATAATGTCACTGAACCATTTAACTAAGAATGCTACAAAACAACATTAAAGAGATATAACTTTGTCAAGAGTTGTCTTATCAGCTGAAACTCCAAAGATTGAAGTTCTAATGAAATGTAATATGCCAAATTTGCCCGTGTGTGTGTGTGTTCTGATGAAATGTAATATGCCACATTTGCCCTAGTTTTTGAGTATCCTATTCCTAAATTGTTAGTCAGGTCATACTTCTTTTTAAGGAAAACATATTTTACTGAGAATCAAATTATACATGACCAAATACAAGGATCCTCCCCCAAAATATGAGAAGTACAAAAGCATAGATCAACGATCAACGCCGATATTATTTTTATGTACTAGTGCACTCACTTCTTCACGTGTTTTAGGATAAAAAAAATTAAAAAAAAAACCTTTATTCACAAGGGATCATGTACAAGGACAATAAGCTGTCTGGAAAGCTAACAATAAAATAATACAAACACATAACTAAACAGAATTATATTCACAATTCCACCGCTTCGTTGAAAAAGCCTTAAGTTTAAAGATGATTGCCAGATAGCCCCACAACAACCCATGAGAAAGTACATTAATAAAAGAGACTGGAATTTAATTCAAATCAACCCCTTCAAACAAATGGCGGATACACACATTTGAAATGTCTTCCCTCCTTCAGCCAAACCCCACCACTACTTCCTAAAAAGACCCTCCAAATGCGAGGAAGGTTCAACTCTCTTTAATCATTAGGCTAACGAAGGTAATTGGAGGGAAAAGAGGAGCTAAGCAAAGAACTCTAACAGGACAAGAATTTAAAGGAGGATTAAGGGATAAGGGACAAGAGTAAAGAGAGCAGAGAAAAACCGAATTTGGTGCAGATAAATATTCTCGACTTCAGATTGTCACTAATACGCATAGACGCATACACAAAAATGCTAAGATTCCTGTCTTTCAAGGAGCAAGCTTTTGTTTGGACTTTGGCAAGACGAATTAATACTAATGATAATGTTCTTCAGAGAAGGAGACCAGGTTTGGCTATTTCTCCGGATGTGTGTGCGCTTTGTGGCACAAGTAGTGAGTCTTGCTCACATGTCCTTCTTCATTGTGATTTGGCACGGTTACTTTAGGGTTTATCTATCTACTTATGAACTGCTAAAACAAATTGACAGCTAACATTCCCTTTGAACCAACCCTAAATAAATCAGAAAACTAGGAACTTGTACTATTACAGAACATAAAATTACACCAGAAAAGGGTCTAATTTTTCTGTTTTTTACATCTTACCTTCCTTTTGATTCTTACATAAGACCGAATAATAGAAACCCTAGTAAACTACTCTGAACCTCCTCAAGTAGTACCAGCACTGCACATAATATTAGATATCCAGAAGTCCTGTTTCTACCCAGACTCCAGAACCCTTTTCGTGTTGGCTGTTTTGACAACAACAAAGCCAAAGTACAATAAAAGCTTGGAAGACAATACAGAGGAGCTACAAATTTCCAACAGAATAGGAATAGGAAACTGTATCCTCAAAGAGAACAACATTCAGCATGCTAAAGCGGTTCATGTAACAACATCGCAGCTTCAAACATGATTGGGAGATCTACAAGCGCAGCCATTCACCACATTAGATGAGTGATGCAGCAATACGAGGCAAACGGAAGGACTTGCACATATGGTCTTTATTGATTTTTTTTTTTTTAGATAACATGGGTGTCCAAGCTTTGCTCGACTAATCCCATGGCCCTAAAGTTAACCACCAGGAAACCTCCAGAGGCCCTGAGGGGACTCGAACCTGGGACCTCTGGAATACCTAGAGATATTCTGTCATACCTAGAGATATTGATCTTGAAAAGTCATACATACGACAAAGGGCCTAGGGATATTCTGTCGAGGTGCTTTGAGATCATACGGGTATGCTTATATAGAGACATGTACGTAGGAGCTAGGAGAAATGTTAGGAGTTAGGACACCAAGAGAGGATGCAGAGACTTTCCTGAATATATCGGATTACAACAAGGGGCAGCTTTGGGCCTTTTCCTCTTCATAACAGTTATATACAAGCTCATCAAAACAATATAAGATATGTGCTATGATGTATGTTGTTGGTATTTAATTTGTTTTTCGGTTTCCGATAACATGGGTGTCCATGCTTTAGCTGACTAATCCCAAGGGCCCTGGAGTTAATAGCCAGTTGAAGGCCCTGAGTCAAGCTAGTGACCTAGTAGATCTTAGAGGCCTTACCACTTATTGCGAGGGTGTAAGTTGTTTGATGTGATATAGTGCAACACTCTGATATTGTTCTAGTAGATGAATCAAAGGAAAGTGTGAAGAGTAAATAGCAACCATGGAGTCCACCCATGGACTCAAGGATTGACCCCATGGTTGCGATTTACTCTAGAGCTAGACTAAATACCTAGCGTGCAATATTCTTGGCTTCCGAGATACTAGTGAGTAGTGACTTTGAAGTTAAAATAGATACTCAAACTATCCCGGTGAAAACTTAAATCACCTAACATGGATTAATTATCCAAAACGACGCCACAACGGGGATATTGAAGACATCACCACACTTTATGCATGTTGGGTGGCCAAAATCGAGAAGTGCCTCAAGATCTTGTATGTAACTAGAAGGTACCACTTAAACTCAAGGGAGTTACTATTGATTGGATGTCCTGGCATCCTTGCTCTTAGGTTCTTGCTTGCTAGGCAAGCTCAACTCCAGAACTTAACGGTTCTTTAAATGAGGGGATGGTGTTGGATGCATGGTCATACAAGGATAAGATCATAAGATTAAGAACTCAAACTAGGATGGGAGTGCTCTCTATTGAAAAAAACATACATGAGAAACTTAAGTGGTTCCGGCATGTTAGGAGGAGCCATCTCCATGAAGAGACGTGAGTGAATTACATTAAGTGATTACAAAGGAATTTTAGGCCAAAGAACAGGTAGACCTAAAAAAACTGGAAAGACTTGGCCCTGCTACTAATTTCTTTACATATTACCACTACCTTAAATTTTAATTTTTATCCACAGTCACTAGAACTTTCTAAAATGTTTGACTACTAGTACCACAGGTTTTTCCCCTTTGTAAACTATTAATTTGTCATTTCATAAAACAGTCTCTCTACTATTTTCAAGTAGGCAGAAGCAAGGTTAGCATACATCTTCACCTTTCTAAACTCTGCCAACGATGGGATCTGATTCACGGGTTTGTCATTGAGTTGTTTTTGATTCACATGTAAAACACTGACATAAATGTAAAAGCCAGAAAAGCTAGCCATAAAAGAAGAGATCAACTAAAAGTTAGGCTCGTTTACACTTTACATAATATCTTCTAAGACTCTCCACTTCCTGATTTCTCATGACAGACAAACTACTCTTTGACATACCTTGTACAGTAACATTCCCATTCTGCTGTTCCAGCAATTTAGTGCTCCATCCACAAGAATCTAGAAGAAGTACAGCCTTATCAGTTGATGCGAGAAACATTTCCATTTCCTTGGCATAGTTGAGTTTTTTAAGAGGAAGTTCTTCAGGTGCTAGTGATATTAGATAATCCATAGAGAATAATATATCTTGAACACTAAGACTCCCTTCATACTTATAAGAGATAGCATGCCGGTAACAGAGAACTGTAACTCCCTCTGCAGCATCCAGAGAATCAGCCAACACTTTATTGCGATTACGGTGTACAAGGAACAGCTTCAAGGAATTATATTTCTGTTGCTGCTTAGCCAATCTCAGAGATATTTCTCTCATCAGCGACCGAGACTCCCCACACCCTGAGTAAAAAGAAAGATAAAAGTTCAACTATGAGAACAATACATTAAATACCAACCTATTTTCATGCATCATCTTTAAAATCTTTTGAGCGAAAAGGCCTCTCAAAGCAACAATGTTACAAAACCAAACAAAGCAAAAACAATCAACCCAGTACACAAGGCTTCCTGCTTATGGTAGTACCGACTACCGAGGTGTGATAGAGGCAGTCTTACCTGGTTGCCCTATAAAAGCAAAGAGGCTAAGTTCCACTAGTCTCTAAACTAAAGGACAACAAGTTTGTATTACTTCACAACACAAACGGAAGTAGAAAATATTTCAGTGAGCTGGTAAGGCCTCTGAGATCTATTTTAGAGGTCACTAACTTGAGCCCTTGAGGCAAAAAAAGACATTTATGCATTCAATTTGTTCGCTCTGAAGCTTGATCAATACTGTGGTCACAACATTGTGATACTACCTATCTTACTTCGAGGCGCAACTGAGGCGCAAAAATTGCTGCTTTTTTCTCTGAAGTAATGATTCAGTACTTTTGGACTGTACTTCTGCTATACTTACTATGAGACATTTTTAAGAAAAAAATAATTTTTTTATAGCATATTTTCTATTATACATAGTGTGCCTCACTTCACTGAGGCACACTCAGGCGCGCGCCTCGCGCTTCACGCGTTGCGCCTAGGCTCCATGAACCTCTATTGCCTCATTGCGCCTCGCGCCTTTTAATACATGTTTGATTCATATCAATTTCAAGCGAAAGCTGCTGAAATGCCCACTAGTGATCACGACTTGTGATACTAACGACTTAGAATAATGACAAAATAATAAGAAAACTATCCACGGAGAAAAATATGCATTCAAAGAACTTCAAAAAGGACCTTTCAACTATTGCTTTTATTTAAGATAACAAGGGCATTGAACTCATTTAGTTTAATCCAAGATACATTCATCTTATTCCCAACATTAACTATTCACCAACCCCTCTAACTAATCTACTTTTTGTTTCTTTGAACAAAACCACCTTGATTTTTGTTTATTTGTACTTTACTGATCAATTTGCACAAATAAACCACCTTAATTTCTCAGTGTTTTCTAATCAATCAACCACATTGTTATTGTTAGTTCTAATTCTCAAACCACCTTATGCAGATTTTAATCAAAAAAGAGATAATATAATATAATGAGACCCATTTCGAGCAGATTTCATCGTAACCATTTCAATGCCATTTCCATACCTAATTGCAATTCAACTACAATCAACAGTTTCACAAACGCGAAAACATCATATCATCAATTTATCAAGAGAAAGAGAGGGAGAACATACAAGGAACGGTGACGAGGAGAAGAACGTGAGGGTAAAGACGGATCTGATAGGAGAAATTTTTGGCAGAAACTACCTGCCATTGGAATTGATCTTTGCTATTTGATTCGGAATCAATGGCGTTAATAGTTGTAAGCGTGAGAAGAAAAACCGCGATTACCGTAATCGCTGGAGAGAACAATTTTTGAGCTGCCATTGACAAAGCTTAGTGGTTTTACGACAGTCGTCAAAGTTGGCATGAGAGTATGAAACAGGAAACTGGAATGGTCTCTTACTTGGTTTGTGTTGCGGTTTAGTCGTTTGTGTTGGAGACTTGGAGTGCAGTAAAACGGTGTATTGGGTGGAGTGCTAGGTAAAGTTGATAAGGCCGGCCCATGGTGCCCGGTCCATCGGACCTGAAAAGTAGGTGAGCATAGATAAGATGATTGTGTAAATTTACGAGAACTCCAATTTATTAGCCTGGCTCATGTCCGCTTGCCGATCTAGTTCATAGATTTCAAATCATGTCAAGTGCGGCAATATCCGGGCATTTTTATCAACAGAAGTAATAGGTGGCTATTTTTTAGGAACCAAAAAGTATTATTCGGCATAGCTTAGGGACTATGTTTATAGGGTTTTTTAGTGTAGAAGTACAAGTCTACAAGATTAGACTCGTTAGGAAAAATATTTTCCAACGTGTTAGCTTTTATTTTCTTTTTTTTTTTTTTGGAAAAGGCAAGAAAGCCAAAATAGTATTCTAAGTAGTCCCTCCTTAGCAAAGGATCAGAGTGAGGAACTGGTCGAAAAAGTTTGACCAAAAGAACAAACTAGGACACTTATATCCAGAATTAGCCTTAAAGTTTCCGACAGAATTTGCTTCTCTAAAGCAGTGGAGGACTTGCAGTTTGTCAAAGAAGTGCAGATCACTACGCGTATCAATAAGGACAATAAGCAAGTTTTCAATTTCTCAAGGAATATGTTATTCCTGTAAGTTCCATAATGAGTAATGACAGTGAAATTGATGTCATCTTTAATAATAATATTCTTAGACTCTGTTTGATTTACCTAGATAAAACTGATCTGAACTGAACTGGACTTAATTGAACTTTATTACTTGACAGTTAACAATTTAAAATTCGTCCAAACATAGTCAATATTGGACTAATTTGAAAATATGCTTTGAGATCTTTCCGGTGACATAGTTATCATCATGAAATTATTTCGGAATAAAAAAAGTTATATGAGTGATAAAGTTACAAATGAACTGAATTTAAGTGAAATTAAGTTGAATCAAACAGAGCCTTAATCCCTAGAGATCTTGTTCGTTGAACCCCCTTCTCTAAAATCAAGGGTCTCTGCTAAGAGAATTGAAGCTTTGCTGCAAGATTTTGCACCCAAGGATATAACATCATACTGAGAATTTTTTAAAACAGAATCTTGCAGCTGCCTCTTCTTTACCTGACCCATCAAAATTTCGTTTAGCATAATTAGGTCGAGGTAGTTGTCATTTAATCCCTTGACCGACGAGGTTATTTTTGGAGATCGTTTTAGAAAATATACCTTGAGTATCAAACTCAAATTCTTGGTATGGCAAATGATTGTCATTCTATAAAGTTGTTGCTAAAATTTGGGCAGGGTTTTTTTACATTGTTAAAGGAAATCTTATTTCTTGCAAATCAAACGAGCCACCATGACAGAATCAAAAAAAATAATATTTTTTTTTTTCAAACGTATCACGTAAAATATTGGGGTTATCAACAATATGAACCAAGCTATTATAGTTCATAACCAAATTCTTATTAAAATGCTCTTGAAGTCTACCCCAAACTTGGGTAAAGTGGGGACACCGGAAAAACAAGTGAATCTTATCTTCCGAGATGATGGTTACACTTGGTACATTCATGAGGAAGGAAAATTTTACTTTGTTGAAGTCTAACTTTACTAGGGAGACCATCCAAGCAAAACTTCCACAAAAACATTATAACTTTATTTGGGATGTTCAGTTTCCAAAATGTGTTAGCTCTTTGAGTGCTTACTTCTTTTCTTTTCGTTTTTTAAGCAAACAGAGATGTATTATATCTAAGAAACCATGATATAATTAAAAAACCTACATGGAAATTATATAACTACAAGGTAACCATAAAAGGTTCTGAAAATGTATGCAAAAAGAAAACAACACAAAAAAGGGGCGGGATATATACATAGAGGTAACATGTCCAAGGTCTCGTGCGTGAATCATATGCTCGTCGATCTGCCGAATAATTAGATTCACGGTAGATATGTGCGAGGAGCACATACCATTGTCGATCAAGGAAGTGCCGCTTCAATGATCTAAACATGGTAATATATTCGATAATGCTTCCTCATTTTCTATAATTCTAGAAGTAATCTTCCTATCTTAATTATTTACTATAAAATGTATTTAAACGTATGGTGTTAAGTTTGTTTTAAATGTGTATATCCATGTAAACTCCTATGATTATGATTATCCGAGGTTCCATGTTCATTGTACTTGTATTTCTTCACCATCAACACTTTGATGCTAGTTTGCTTAATTGCTTGATCGGAGAACAAGAAATTACATTGTACTAGTTGTAGAATGCTTGTTGGTGATGAAGCTTCGATCATAATATGCTAATATGCTAACATATAAATTGTATCTCTAAGTTTCTTGCTTGATCTGATATTATTATTCTTAGTGCTATTAGTCTAGCATGATATTGTAGAACGCGAAGACTATCTATGAAAAACTTGGTTGTGACTTTTCTATGTAGATGTTATTTAGTGTTTGATTTCTGACTAGCAACGTGTAAACAATGATACTTGAAGTTTTTGTTGTACATTTTTTTGTCTTTTTTAAAAGAACGAAAAAAATAAATTCATATTATCAACACTCATTAGCACTTCATAAACGAAGAAGATACTAAGAAGATTATCAAGTATCAAAAATGTTTCCAAACTTCTTGTGTGAGAAAGGTGTCATGGGTGTATTCTTAATTTCTTATTGGGAATCATCAATATATACTTGCAACATTTGGTCATTACCAATATGGACATGCATCATAATAGTAACATATTTTAATAATTGGTGGACATCATAATTAGAGTTGTGTCGAATATATCTTATTCACGTACATCTATAAAAGCCGCATTTATATAGTTGAATTTAGTTAAGTCGCCAATTCGATCACAAACACAAACTCTTAATAACACATTAAGTACACATTCACAACTATTAGAGATAGAGACGTCTGTAGCAGTTAAACTTGCTTTGGTTAGTCAAGATCAATATCTCTCTTATCATGTTAGGACGTGATACTTTATAGCTATTTTTTTCTTTTCCATGATTCTATGCTTTTTGCTTTGTAATATTGATAAGGTACAATAATGGTGGTTTAGGTTATTAATTTCTCATGCAGTTAATGAAGCCAAGATTAATGGACCAACAATGATTTCAAGGAAATGGTTGCAAGAATTCTACAGAGAAACTCCTTGTGCACTGGTCGTCTTGTCAGGCAACGATATCTGCTTGTCTGTTGGCTTCTTCTCTTGTGATTGATTTGAAAGTCGTTATGGTTATTTCTGCGGATAGATATCTCAGAGATTGACAAAGTACGAGCATCATGATTCGTGCATGTACAACCACAATATATTATCATGCTATTGTAATTTATTTTCCTGTTTCGTTTTGTGAATGCAATATGGACATGCATCACCCTAACTCACAATTGATCTCAACTTAGTACGAGCATCATGATTCGTGCATGCACAACCACAATATACTATCATGCTATTGTATTTTATTTTCCTGTTGCGTTTTGTGATTGCAATATGGACATGCATCACCCTAGCTCACTATTGATCTCAACTCAGTTCATACTTGTTTTCTTCACTGCTCAACTTTGTTGCTGATCATCGCCTTGGTAAGCTATTGCCTCACCAACTAGCTAATCAGACGCGAGTCCCTGCTCGAGCGGATTCCTCCTTTTGCTCCTCAGCCTAGCGGATTCCTCCTTTTGCTCCTCAGCCTACGGGGTATTAGCAGCCGTTTCCAACACTTAAGAATTCTAATCTTTTGAATAAATGATGTGTCCTCTCATTCTAACATATTTTTTGTATCACAACTCCTCTTCTTTTCTTCCATCTATCAGTCTATGAGAGTGAATTGCTACATAATATTTCACACTACATAAAAGAACACAATATAATATAATTGACTTTGAGCGCCTCTTTTGGCTACTTCTGTCTTCTGCTGCTAACAAAATTTAACATTTGATCCGATGTATACAAAGTCACTGAGTGAAATTTGTTCATAAATAAGGAATTAGGGTTATTTACAAAGATGAAGGGCATAACAGATAAACTAACATGAACAGCGATAAAAGATTATTCCACCCGCATCTCCACTGTTACAGGAGAAACGAATTATTCATTTCCAATCCAGAATGTCCAACAGCCACAGTACCTCTTTCTCAGTACTTGCAGCATCGCAAAAATCCATTTCAATGCCGAAGACATCAACAACCCCATCACTCCCATCATCAATGAATAGCAACGAGATCCAAGCCCGGATACCCGAAATGAAGGGGTGGTCAGGGGAAAAGTCAAGATAATCAAATGCCAGAGCCCGGTAAGATGTTCTATCAACATAATCAAACATTGCTTTATTAATTATGCAGGCAAACTTGTCCGAATCCTTCCGGCCAACCAACACAGAGACACTTGCTGTCTGGCCCAAAGGCACGGAAAACCTGGGCTCCACAGGTAAGGTCATCTTGTACTCAGAGCTCTCGAGATGATACTTAAGCATTTCAGATATTCCAGTTGGTGGGTCTTTTATGCCGGTATGCAGAACAGGGCCAGGGACTACTTCTGAAAAAATCGAGCGTCCTTCTGCCCAAATGTCAATGTAGAACTCCAGGTCATTAAAAGACAATCTAGGAGGAAGAAGAGTCTGGCGTCGCTGGCGCCTATAGAAGGTCCGGTAAAGTTCATAGTAAGTCATTCTTGATGGTGAGGGTCTTCTACAAATGGAAGGCCATCTTCTAGCACATATGCATTTCCAAAAATAATCATCGTGGGCAATGTCTTTCCACTGCTTGCAAACTAAGATACAAGAAGCAAGATCTACACCGTCAAGTAGAGGGAAGACAGTCTTTAATACTTCATCACATGCCATTGTGTCACATGGATACAGATTAGAAGGCAGTGGAAGGGTCAAAAGACATCAGCTCCAAACTAAAGATCGGATACCTGCACAAATGCAAGAGATAAGTTTAATGTTGTTCTGAATATTTTCTGTATCCAGCATTGCAGTATCATACATATAGGATCTCTAGGAAACTCAATTAAACAAAATGAAAACAATCAAGGCAGGCATCACATTTGTACCATATTCTGCCACTAGAAGACTAGTGCTTGTGACCAGCATTCTCACATATTATTTTTGTAGACGACCTCTCACTTTTTGCAGTGGAGGATAGAAATCACTGAACATTTTGTTTGACAAATTAAAAAGACTGCCTGCGGTCTCTCTATTAATACTCAGATTCAGCTTCAGAAGTATGAGGTTTTTCACGATGCAGAAACAAGCAAAATTGTTGACGTTTTGGAGATGCCTGAGAGTTCTCTTTCATGGATACATAAATATCCCTTTGGTTGCCAAAAATCTAAATAGCCTATCAGTGTCAGTGAAGAGCATTAATTGCAAAGATGAATCAGAGAATCAGCAGCTGACGAGAAAGATTTTGCTCATTTGCAGGTAAAGTTCAGTTGATAAGATATGTTATTTCAGCCATGCAATCTTATTAAACTCAACTTATACAACCAAACGTCATTAGTAACACATCAAACTGATTTTTTAGTTGTATTGTATGCAGCTGAATATGCATTTTGTGCAAGAGAACATTGGTCAGCTCAGTAACAGTTTGTAGACCCAAATATCGAGTTGACAGGTAATTTCATCAAGAATTGAGGGCTCTTAAAGCCTGTGGTAAGTTGGTGAAGTAATTTGTAATCTTTAAGAGAAACTAGTTCCCGTGGTTTTATGGATATTGGTTGGAAAAAGTAACTTTTTGTTTGTTATCACAAAACTTTTTGATGTATCAGAGAAATTAAAGCATAATGTTGTTAGCGTGCAGGGTACCAAAAGGGGCAGCTTACAGAAAATGTGCAGTACCTTACATGATGACTGATCAGGGAAATATTTGTACCTCTAGATGGCTAATCAGAGTGACAAGTTACACAGGTTTGGCTCAGTGAGCCTGCGACTTACCTAGTTGTGAAGCTGCTAATGAGATTACATTCATCGGACTATCAAGAGTCAGTTCACTGCAGAACTTTGGAATAACGTACTAAATTCCTCCTCCTAATTTGGCCTTGCTTCAGATAATATGAAGGGCAATCTATGAAACAGACAATGCGAAAGCTGGGTAGCTTGCTAGCTGTGGTGCAAGGAATATGGAAAAACAGTAATTCAATGCCAAAGAGTCTTCCATGGGAGCTCAAGGTTGTAGAGTGTATAAGATTAGGGATGTAATCGGCCACACTTAAACTTTTTACCCCATAATTTGTTTTCTGAGTTTTGATCGAGTTTTCAGGTGTTAAACCTGATTTGCCAGGTTTCTCTCTGCACTGAACACTTTCTAAAGTTTTTATTTTTATTTTTAGATAACGCTGAACACTTTTTAAAATTAACACTACATTTTTCTTTTCAGAAAACGAAAACAAAAGAAAAACAAGACAGTAACTCAGTAATGCTTGACGGCAGTTGAGAGGGTGGGAAGAGGATTCTCAGAGTAATTTGCTACAGCAAATAGGCAATGTACAGTTATACCAAGATCACGATGATTCTTTCATATGGGCAGTTTAGCACAAAAGAATGCTATCATCTGATTACTTGTACAGACAACACAACACCTTGAGAATTAGCAGACATTATCTGGGGTACCTCCATTCCTCACAAGGTTCAGATTTTTGGGTGGCAATTGGTGAATGAGAGGATAGCTATAAAGAATAATCTGATACTAAGGGGAGTCCCTCTCTCTCATAAAGATTGTTTATGTTGTTTCTGCAAACTAGATGAGGAGACGTGTCATCATCTATTTCTCTCCTGCAGTTGGGCTCAAGGGGTTTGGAGACAACTTCATTCTTGGTGGGGGATTCATAGTTGCTTTGGAAATTCTATTTCGGAAATTTTTCTTCAATGGCAATGCTTCTGAAAAAATTCAGTTCTGGGGAAAGTATGGGCTGTCATTCCTTTGCTTGTTGCTGGTCCATTTGGCTTGG
This sequence comes from Tetragonia tetragonoides, assembly GCA_038025085.1. Taxonomy (NCBI): domain Eukaryota; kingdom Viridiplantae; phylum Streptophyta; class Magnoliopsida; order Caryophyllales; family Aizoaceae; genus Tetragonia; species Tetragonia tetragonoides. Next base: position 30,712,007 of record CM076149.1, on the reverse strand, counting down.
CAGAAACCAGTGCTTTCATAATAAGCAACAATCATTGAGGATCTTGTGGAAATTATCAAGGTGAGAAGCTTTTGGTGGGCCAAGGTCAATGTTGCTTCTGATTTGGTACTCCATCAATGGTTTTTAGACCCTAAAAATATGCTCACAGGTTCATTAAGACATGATTAATTAAAGCGTTAATAGATCAGATCAGAATTGGGTAGCTCCTCCAGAAGGTTGGATTAAAATTAATCACCGATGACTCAGCTTTGGGCAAACCAGGACCTGCAGGTTGCGGGGGAATAGTGCGTGTCTGCGTGATAATACGGGATATTTCATGGGGTTTTACTCGGTAGCATTGGAGTTATGGATTCTAATGAAGCTGAGTGAGTTACAAGGTACTCCCTCCGTTTCATTATATAAGTCATTTTTTGACTTTGCACACAAATTAAGAAATTGTGAATTTAAGAAAAAGAGAAGTTAAAAAGACTAAAACTATCCTTAAGCATTAAGTGCAACATTGGAAAGAGAAAATAAGTAAATGACAGGAAAAAGAAGGGTAAATTGAAAAACTAGCAATAAATACTCATAGTCATCGGAAAGTGTTAAAAGTCAAAATGTGCCTCATACTATGAAAAAAAAAAAGTCAAAATATGCCTTATATTGCGAAACAAAAATAAAGTAAAATATGCCTTATATTGTGAAACAAAAATAAAGTAAAATATGCCTTATATTGTGAAGCAAAAATTAAGTCAAAATATGCCTTTTATTGTGAAACGAGGGGAGTATTTTACAGGGGTTCTGTTTTTACAGCAACATTCTACATGGCCTCAGTTCAGGGTGATTATTGAGAGTGATTCCAGCAACTCAGTCATTGGGTGCTTGTGAAAACCAAGAGACCTTGGAGATGGTGGTCTGTCTTTAATCTGATTGACGATGCCATTAGACAGTTGGATCAATTTCGTATTGTCCATACTATTCGCGAGAGGAATTCTGTAGCAGATTCATTAGCCAGACAAGGAGTTTCTAGGGAGTCAGCTATGTTAGCATGGTTATAATATCCATCAGTAGCATTCTTTTCTTTGTTCATACAGAGCATAATATTTTTTGTACATGTTCTTTTCAAAGGTGTCTATGTTTGTTTACGACTTAGGAGGCCTACGGGAGGGCTCTAAGGGCCTCGACTTATGTTGTAGCTTGATTGGAAATTAGTTGCCTACTTAATAAAAATTAATTTTGCTGTGCAAAAAAAAAAACAAAAACCACTTAGTAATGCTTGATTGATGTGAATGATAAAAAAACAATAGAAGGCAACATCAAACAACCTTTGGAAGTACAAGTATATATTCATGTCACGGAAAACTGAAAAGATTTCATGAGCTACATAACAGATCAAAAGCAAGTTTATGGAGCTCAAAAACAGCTTTTGTTTCTGAAACCCTCCAAACACCCCTTTCTCTTTTCTTATAATATTTGAAGTAGACCATACACTGTGGGGAGTTGGGGACAAAAAGAAGAAAGACAAAAATCACTTGCTAAGTTTGTCGTAAACAACTCAAGATTAGAAACAGGAACTCTTCAAGGAATACATAATATGATCGGATAGGAGAGAAAATATCAACAAGCAGCATTCTGAAGCAAAGTTCATCAGATTATAGGTGACAATGAGAAAAACATGAATACAACCTTCATTCTTAAAACTTAAAAGTCAAATTGTGAAGGTTCAGCAATAAACGTCCTAAAAAATTCTTGGCAACACCCAAGGACATGGCAGCCACAAATTAATATGTTATGGTGGTAGTTGACGTTATTAACCTTTTCTCTTATCTTTGGAGTAGTGGTGTGTATGTGTGTTTCTTCAAGGGAGGGGAGTGTTCAAAATAATGAAGGCAATGTATATAGGCATATAGCTACTTCTATGTAACTACAATACCACCACACCCCCCCTCCCCAAAGAAAAAACAACTTAGTGCCTCTCAAGAGTCTGGAGTCTCCTATACATGGCATGCTAGGGAGGGGGGGGGGGGAACTCACCATACCCCAAAAAGCATATAGAGTAGAAGTATATTTAAATGGGCGAATTTAAGGAAATGAAAGGGAGGGAACTGAGTATATGTTATTTGTAAGATATTATAGGAGGTTAGGTAGAGTGAGAAGAGGAATTTGGACGAAACCCAACCCCTTCTAGTGCAACTTGTGAACAAAAAAAATCTTTAAGGACTTGTCAGCTTCCAGGATAGCCCCATCCCTTTGATTAGACGGAGTTTTTCTCACTTCAAAGGAACGCAAATTTCTATGAAGAGAGGGTTCGGGAGTTCATACTTCTAGCATGAATGGGCTGATGTTGGCAAATATGCCTTCAACTTGGATGAGTTTTTAACATCCCTCTACAGTACTTCTTTAGAGTCAGAAATTAGAGTTCAGTAACTAATGTGCTTTTCCCCATTTTTCTTTTCTGCTTTTGCTAGATTAGTTTGTTGTTACTATGTAAAATACCATCAAATCATGGGGCTTCAGTGGTTTGTATCTTTCTGGCTTCTGCAAACTGCTATACAGTTCGCGACTTAGCAATGTTTTGATTTTTTCCCCTCCAATTGCTTCATCTTTACTTGTTGGTTACGGAAGCCAAAAAGAGTGAAAAATAGTAACAATCTAACAAAGAATAAGAATTATGTAAATTTTTGACACTTACGAAGCACGTAATTACATTTGATTCCCACGTCTTCAATGCTATGTTACCAAGACTTGGTTGGAAGTGTCCCACAGTCAGACTCAGCAATATTTTGAAAATTGAGCATGTTTTTAGCCTAAAGTGAAGTGTCTAATGACTGTACCCATGCCCGAGTGTCAAGTGGTCTGACACGAATACTCGAGGTGAAATGAAGAGTCCAGGTCACTTATCCAAATAGGGAAAAGATCTTAATTCCTTCTTTGTTAGCCAAATGTATTCTCAATCTTAAAGTGCCGAAAAACTCACGCAATCATTGAATGCTATCCCAACTCATTAATCATACAGAACCATCTTGCTCCTATCAATTTTACTCCTAATAATTGCAAAACATTTAGAGCACAATCAATCATCACCTTCAATACCACCATACGTGATACAAGAACACCTCCTCCAGCAAAATAGTTACATATTATCACCTTAAACAGTTATTACTCTAAGATCAAAGTTTCAATTCTCATAATCAAAATCAAACGCGAAGTCAACAATTACTCCTGCGATATCTCATTAACAACAAAATCGAAAATCATTTCAACCAGCTACAGAAAATCAAACCCTCCATACAAATTGTAAAACGCAAAGCAAATGACACGGTCCCAATAAGAATTAATGCATGTCAAATCAATTAATCCTCACAATTCACGACATGATTTACTGTTTGGAAAAGCTAAACTGAAATTGAAATTGAAATTGAATTGCGAAATTAAAGAATTCAGCAGATCATGATCGGAATATGCAACAGATGATAATGGACAGAAAAACAACAATCAAATAACAAAAAATGAAGAAACGAATATAACCAACACCATTTCATAAACAGAAAGAATCGAAAAGATTGATCGAAGTAGAACTGGTACATACCAAATGCTCGTTGGCTGTTGAACTGGTGAAAGAAACCCTAGAAATGATCGATGAAGCCCAGCGATAGAGAAAGGGACAGAGATCGCGTATCGTCCCAAATGGTTGAGTTGGGGAGAGAGAGAGCGCTACTGGTTTCTCTTTTGGAGCAAAATTTTCAAGAAGTGATACTTCATTGTTTTTTTCTTTTTCGTATTCTTATAAGTTATAACCCCAAATTACCAAAATGGTATTTAAAGTAAACACTACTGGACAATTTAGTCCTATTAAAATCACATGAATCAATATGACCTATAAAAATGAATTTTTGTGCAAATTTTCCCCTAAAATTGGGTCAGAAGATATCTTTGCTAAAAATTATTTTTTGGACGGTTTTTTTTTGTTTATATGATATTTTTCCTAATTTCCAAATATTTTCTTATTTCATCTTTTTATTCTCTTTCTTTTCCTTTTTTTTATTTGTTCAGCTTCTACTTTTTCCTCTCTCGGCAATTTTATGTCCACCTGACCATCCACTTTCACTTCTCTCTCCTCCCTTGTTTCATCTTTTTATATGCATACTAGTAGGGAACTCGTGTGTTGCACGGTTTAAAGTTTTATTGGTTAATTGTTTCATAAACATAATTGTCATTGTTTGTGCCCGTGCAAAAGTCATTTTCAGTTCATCATTAAAATTTTAATTAATAGTCATCCTTTCTTTTTTTTTATCACATGCTAATTATTTTTTACCCAGGCTATCATTATCTTTATCAGCTAGTTCTCTGGAAAAGGTAAAGAGTTAGCTAAATCGTAGATGGAGTTAGGATATTGTTGAATTAATAATTTTTTTTTTTTTTTTGTCTCTTTTTTGGATCATATATGGATTTAAACCAGTATATTAAAATAAGAAAGTTATAAAGTACAAAATAAATCGAAGGAGAGTGCTGATACATGTTAAGCATATTAAAATCTAGATAGAGCAAGTGAAAAGTTTAAGAAAGCAAAAACATTTAATTTTGGAGCAAAAACTTATTAGATATACAATATGTCAATTTTGTATATTCTCCTGATTATTGTCACGGATTTACAACTGACACTTGAGTTGAGATTACCATAAAATCTAACTTGCCAATTATACCTACATAATTTTATTTTCCTAAGGAAATTTAATACATCATGCCAATTGGCTCAACAGATAAATCCTTCCCTGATTATTATTCAACAGCACTACTTTCATAAGAGGATCCATAAAACCAAATCACGGGATCAAGTAATCATCTCCCTTTGCCCCCACCTTGTTAACTACTGCTGGAATGATGGTCCAAAAAATCCATGAATGTCCACTGTTTGTGCCTTGAACGTATTGGCCAATCAACAATCACCTTATGTTGATGAATCTTACTTCAATAGGCATGATCAGCATGTCCTTTTTCCACTCGAATCTCAATTCCCATTGGCGGACAATTGACATCATAGGGGCTTCATCCCCATACAGGTGACCAATTTAGTCCTTAGGGGTAGCCTATTTCAGTCAAAAGACGACTCGCCATCATAGGAGCTTCAGCCCACTACAGTTGGCTAGTACTTGGGCTCTCCCAGGGACTTATTTAGTCCCTAGAGCACTCGCCCATCCAAGGTCAAAAGGGGACTCGTCCAACCCTCAGCTCTCAGGGGAGTGTTGTCCCAGGTTCAGCACTCGCCCGTCTCAGGTCAAAAGAGGACTCATCCAACCATCATCTCTCAAGGGAGTGTTGTCCCAGGTTGAGCACTCGCCCATCTCAGGCTAAAAGAGGACTCGCTAAACCATCAGCTCTCAGGGGAGTGCTGTCCTAGGTTGAGCACTCGCCCATCTCAAGCCAAAAGGGACTCGCCCAACCATCAGCTCCCAGGGGAGTGCTCTTCCAGGTTGAGCACTCGCCCATCTCAGGCCAAAAGGGACTCGCCCAACCATCAGCTCTCAGGGGAGTGATGTCTCAGGTTGAGCACTCACCCATCTCAGGCCAAAAGGGACTCACCCAACCTTCAGCTCTCGGGGGAGTGCTGTCCCAAGTTGAGCACTCGCCCATCTCAGGCCGAAGGGGACTCGCCCAACCATCATCTCTCAGAGGGGATGCTGTCCTAGGTTGAGAACTCGCCCATGTCCAGATTTTCTCCTTTCGAATCATGTCAAACTCAAGGTTTTCCTTTGACATAATTCGAGGGGCTAAATGTTGGGACCCAAAAAATGAATTTTGACCAACCCTTGATCGCCACGTCATCAGAATGGGTCCACAAGTCAATCGGTCAATCGTGGGACAACACGTGGCAGTCAAGGGGCTATAATAAAGCCCCCTAAAATCCCCGGGAATATTCCTTAGCGCGTCAGCATGATTGAGCTGACCAGCCTGGCCCATAAATACTGTAAATGGCAGGCCCATTTACCGAGGTGTTGAGGTTTCCGCCTGACATCTGACAGGGTACGGAATTCCAGGCCCCTAAAGCTGACATTTAACGATCACTGTTCATTTTAGGTAACAATTAATTTCTTCTTCCTGCAAATATTTAACTTGACCGTTGGAGGGGCCCCCTCCCGAAAAATCCCCGGACCAGTTACGTTTTCCCTTTTACATGTCACCCGTTTAGACCTTTGATTCAGAAGCTCCCTCACTTAAAGAACCCCGAAACCGGGAAAAATCGGTCAAACTCGGTAAAATCGCCTTAAAAACCAGAATGGGTGAACCGGTTCTACTGTGCTGCTTCAGCCAAAAAAATCAAAACTTAATTTTTTGTAGTGGGCCATAGCATAAGTGGCTCACATGGGCTGCAGCAGCTTACACTTGTAGAGTTGGAGAATTCTACTTCTACTTATAGAGTTGATTCGCAGATGAAATGACCAAATGTGGCGATGTGGGGCACAAAATTGTTGTTTGCTTTTCTTTTTGCTACTTGGTGAGTAATTCTTGTCCTTATATTCTCTATTATGAAAGAATATTGCAGATAATGCCTCACCCCAACTGGGAGCCTGACGTATCATATATATAGAGAGATATACAGAGTCTAAAACCGAAACCGATTCAGTTTCCTAAATAATAAATATTTTACATATTTAATTTCCTCTATTACGCTCCCTCAAGTTGATCGGGGGGACGCACGAACAGATTGGACTTAAGAAAATGGAACTGCGAAGACGGAAAGGCCTTGGTCAAAATATCGACAAGCTGAAATCTTGTAGGAATATAGCGAACTACCAGATCACCATGAGCAACACGCTCACGAACAAAATGATAATCTACCTTGACATGCTTGGAACGATCATGAAGAACAGGATTCGCCATTAAGTATGTAGCACTGATGTTGTCACACAGAAGACGAACCGGTTGACTAAGAACAAGACCAATCTCAGCAAGAAGCTGACGAACCCAAGTAGTGTCAGCAACCGCATACGCAATTGCACGATACTCTGCTTCAGTAGAAGATTTGGAAACTGTGGGCTGTTTCTTACTACGCCAGGAAACAAGATTATTGCCAAGAAATATAGCATACCCAGTCGTGGAACGAGAACTGTATGGACATCCTGCCCAATCTGCATCAGAATACGCCACCACAAGACTTGGAGAAGTAGACTTGCGGAAAAACAAGCCATGGTCACTAGTGCCCTGCAAATATCTGAAAATGCGCTGAACAGCACGCATATGAGTAGTACGAGGAGCATGCATAAATTGACAAACCAGATTAACAGCAAAAGCAATATCAGGCCTCGTCATAGTTACATATTGCAAAGCACCTACCGTACTCCGATAAGTAGAAGGATCTGCAAGTAATTCACCATCCGCAAGAGATAATGCCGTACGAGATACTAGAGGGGTGCGCACAGATTTAACCGTATGTAAGTGAAACCTGGTCAACAAGTCCTGAACATATTTCTGTTGGGTTAGGGAAATGCCTAAGGGAGTACGCACTACCTGAATACCAAGGAAATAGTGAAGATCTCCAAGATCCTTCATGGCGAATGTGGTGAAAAGTAATGTAATGAGATTGTGAACGAGAGTGGGGTCACTTCCTGTTAGTATTATATCGTCGACATAAAGAAGCAAAATAATAACAGAAGGAACCGAACGACAGATAAACATGGAGGAATCAGACACGCTGCAAATAAATCCATGAGACAAAAGAAAACTGCTAAAACGTTGAAACCAAGCCCGAGGTGCTTGTTTAAGACCATATATCGACTTCTTGAGCCGACACACATGACTAGGGAATTGAGGATCAACAAAACCAAGGGCTTGGGTCATATAGACCACCTCTTGCAAATACCCATGAAGAAAAGCATTCTTAACATCTAATTGACGGATTGTCCAATCACATGTTAAAGCAAGAGAAGGAACAATTCTAATAGTGGCAGGTTTAACAACAGGGCTAAAAGTCTCATGGAAATCAATGCCAGGCTTCTGACCATTCCCACATGCAACCAAACGTGCTTTCAACCTCTCAACAGTCCCGTCAGAGTTATATTTAGTTTTGTAAACCCACTTACACCGAACTAAATTCTTTATTCTGTCAAAAGGTACCAAGTCCCAAGTATTGGTCGTAATAAATGCATTAAATTCCTCTGCCATAGCCTGTTTTCATCTGTCATCTGTAATAGCTTCTTTAAAATTACGAGGTTCCACAATTTTAGACACAGAACTAAGAGACATCAAGACACGAGGTTTGACAATACCGGATTTAGAACGTGTGTGCATATATGTTGCTTGCGTGGAAACCACGGGAGGTGGACACGACGCAGGAGCAAGTGACAGAGCTGTGGAACTCCTTAGTGGAGAGCTAGATAGCTCATGAGTATGGGTGGGTGACTCAGCGAGCATAACAGGGGAAGGAGAACAAACAAGAGGACTCGGAGCAGGGGAGACACGCACAGAAGACGGACTGGACACAACTCTGGTCGGGGGCCTGACGAGACACAGGAGACAGGAAAACACAAGCCGGGCTTGAGACAAAGTCGCTAGGGGATGAGAAAGGGGTGAGAGATGATGACACCATAGGGGGTGTGTTATTACGAGTAGACACAACAGGGGGTTGTACGGTGGCTGCAGGAACCTCATCACACACAAGTGGAGACCTGACCTGGGAGGACGGAGACAAATCGGGGACAGACGCAGACACAATGGGAGATACGACTACTGGTGGCTGCATGCAGACAAGGGGCGACGAAGGAGCCGTGTCAGCGGCCAACAATTCCTGAGTAACAGGTAAGGACCATGGGGCAGCGAGAGTCAGGGGATCAGCATCATAGGACTTAAGAGAGGGAGGAGCATTGACAACAAGATCAGGATATGGGAACTTAGATTCATGAAAACGAACATGACGACTCACAAATACTTTACCAGACAAAGGGTCAAAACAACGATAACCTTTATAATGAGGCGCATATCCCAAAAAAACACATTGACGGGATCGAGGATGCAATTTATTCGAAGGTTGTGCAGAAAAATTAGGAAAACACTCACAACCAAAGACTCGAAGAAAATCATAGTCGGGAGGTTTATGAAACAATTTTTCAAACGGCGAGACACTGCCTAAGACAGGAGAAGGAAGGCGATTAACAATATAAGTTGCCGTATAAGCAGCGTCAACCCAAAATTGAGCTGGCATGCGAGCCTCAATGAGGGAAGTGCAAACCATCTCAATAAGATGCCGATGTTTCCGTTCGGCAACTCCATTTTGAGCTTGTGTGTCAGGACACGATTTCCGAAAATAAATACCACAATCCAATAAATGTTGTTTAAGGGGACTATTATCAAATTCACGACCACCATCACTTTGATACATTTTAATATGGCAATTAAATAAGTTTTCAACCAATTTTTGAAAATTCAAAAAATGACCAAAAACTTCAGATTTTCGCTTCATGGGGTAAATCCACGTAAATCGAGAAAAATCATCAATAAACGAGACATAATATTTATAACCCAAATTAGATAAAACATATGATTGCCAAACATCAGAATGTATCAAATATAAGGGAGAATCATAACAATGATCCGCAGCAGTAAACGGTAAACGGTGAGATTTCCCAATCCGACAAGAGACACAATTGTCACCAAACTTTGAAACAGAAGGTAAAAGTTTTGCACTCCTTAATTTATCAATAGACTAGTATGACCTAGACGACGATGCCATAGATCCCCGGACTCTCTAGTAGCGACGAACGCAGGGGTTGACTCGACAACAACAACAGAGGACCCAATAGGATAGACACCACTCGAACTATTGCCACGCAGAAGAACTGTCCCCGTCTTATTGTCCTTAATAGAAACATCAGACTCATTAAACTTCACATGACAAGCATTATCAACACACAGACGCTTCACAGAAAGTAAATTATGTTTCAATTGAGGAACATGATAAACAGATTTTAAGAGAAGAGGCTTGGCAGAGGTCTTTAATGCTGTTTGACCAACACCTTTAATGGACAATAAATTACCATTACCAACTTGAACACGATTCAATCCAGTGTAAGGTTTTAACGGAGAAATTATACCTTCTGACGGGGTCATATGAGAAGCTGCTGCAGAATCAGCATACCATGTGGGATCGGTCATATTCCCTACATCCATTGCAGCATAAGCAGGAGTGGAAGAAGTCCCTGCATAACGGTCAGGACAATTGGCCCCTCCATGGCCAGGAGAAAAACATATTTGACAGACAATATGTGGGTTAGAGGCATTAGCTCCCGAAGAAGATAAATTACCTGCACATGAAACATTAGTAGGAGTAGCTAAAATACTACGCAAGGAACTAGAGGACGAAGAGACATTACCCACTGCACTCTGGTTAGTACGGTGCTGTTGACCAGTAGAGGAAGACCGGGATTGCCCTCGATTGTGCTGACCACTACCCTGATTACCGCGCCCCCCGCGGTTGTTTCGGTGGTTATTATTCCGACGGTTGCCTTGGTTCCAGTATTGTTGCTTGCTGCGCTGCCCAGATTGTAATGGCACGCCCCCAGAAGATGACGAAGCACCACCAGTGCTAGTGACAACGGTAGAGGCGAAAGCTTGGTGAGTAACCTCCGCAGCGTCACTAGCTTCCATTCTTTTTAGAATAGTCTCATGAAGAAGCAGTCGATTACCAAGATCATCAAAGTTGATTGTGTCCAAAAATTGAGATATAGAATTGATAAACGGATGATAAGCACGATCAAGACCAAAAATTGTATTCTCAACTAATTCACCATCAGACGCCGGATTATTAATAGAAGCAAGTCGATCAGCAATAATTTTAATCCGACGTAAATAATCATCCATAACCTCAGTATCCCCTTTCTTTAAAGTAGTCAAAGATCGTTTCAATTCAATGGACCTAGCCCGACTAGCATTGTTAAATTTATTTGCAAGACGAGTCCATATTTGAAAGGAATGAGGCAAGTTATGAACATCAATCAACACATTACTAGTAATAGTAGCAAGCAACCAAGTACGTATATGTTGATCAGTTTGAAGCCAAGAAGTGTAACTAGGATTTTCATGAGCTAAACCAAATTGATCAAAAATATCATGTTGAGGAGGAGGGATAGTACCATCAATGAAGCCAAGAAGACGTTGTGACGTCAAAAGCGAACGGAACTGAGTATGCCAAGGCAAAAAATCATCGACGGAGCCAAGTCGAGTAGTCACCAAATTGGTGACATTGGGAGCAAAGGGGCCTTGAAAGTAGCCCGCCCCTGCACCATAAGAAGAACTCAGGCCAAAAGGACCCGAATTGATGTGCTGCAGACCGCTGTGAGCAAGAGACAGGGGCTCAGGAGCACCCGCAGTCGATCGATTGAGATGGAAGTGCGGGGGTACGGACGGCTGAGACGGTGGCCAAGACACGGCCGAGTAGGCCTGTGGCTGAGTGAGCCCAAAATTAGGTGGAGGAGGAAAGAGAAACCCCTGGGTGGCAGCGGAATTCGTGACCATGGACGACGCCGGTGAGAGGTGGTCAAGAGAGAACGGGATCGGCGAAGTCACCGACTGAAGGGTGGTGGCGATCGGCCGAGAAACACTCTGATATGAGGAGCTCGGGGTGGTGGAGATTGATTGAGGTATGGTGATGGTGGTGGTGGTGCCGATCGGCAATGTGGGGTTTGGCTGAGAAGATGAAGTCGGTGACGATGGGTTTGAGGAAGAAGCTTCTGGTATCGACATAGGTCACGAAGGAAGAAACCAAATTGAGTTTTAATTTGTTTTCGTGTCTTTTGGTTAGATTTGAGGTTTTTTTTTTTCTTTAATGAAATAGAGAGGCTCAGGATCTCTGCTCTGATACCATATGAAAGAATATTGCAGATAATGGCTCACCCCAACTGGGAGCCTGACGTATCATATATATAGAGAGATATACAGAGTCCAAAACCGAAACCGATTCAGTTTCCTAAATAATAAATATTTTACATATTTAATTTCCTCTATTATCTATCTTATATTTTTGTAACCGTTAAAAATTTGAGTTCTTTAATTATTATATAAGATATAATATGCAAAATGTTTAAAAGAAAGATTTGTTCAATTATTATATTTTCCTTTTCATATTTTCTAAGTATCATTGTAATTTAATTATTAAAATTATTTTTTAAATTATGACGTCATTCGGTTCTTAAAGCTGGTTGAACCGGTCGAACCAGTTAAACCATCGAACCGATAAGATAACCGATTCGATGCTCGGTGCGATTTTCAAAACATTGGTTCCGATGTTACTGATTCTTTTTAGTTTTGGTAATCAAATGTTACCGAATGCTGGGAGTTATAATGTCTGCGGACAAACTATAATCCTTTTTAGGTGAAGGAAAAGGATGTACGAACAAACTACGACCTTTCACTAAGATATTTAGTATTTATTATAGTTAGGTAAGTGTTTTCTTTTTTAGGTTTTTTTTTTTCTTTTGGGATTAATCAGTGACTATTATTGAAGTTGAGGATGGAGGATATGTTTTGGATGGTACAAGTATTATTTAAAGGGCTTGCTTATTGTTGTGGTTGAACAATTGTACATGTGATTGTGCATTTCGATCTATATACTATATCTCTCTCTTATAGCTAAACATGGAGAAGATTGGGAAGAGATTTGTGGGGAAGGTAGCCTTACTCACTGCATCCACTCAAGGGATCGGCTATTCGATAGCTGAACGCCTTGGTCTCGAACAAGCATGTGTTGTCACTTCTTCTCGTAAGCAGGTCAGTTTCAATATTGGTTTGCGGTTATTACGTTATGTTTGGCAAAACTAAACATATTGGGCTTCAATAATAAGGTTAGCATGTTATTCATTCAGGCTCCGTTTGGTTGGGGTGAAAATAGTTTTTTTGAAAAACAGTTTTCCCATTTTCGGTTGTTTGGTTTACAATGAGAAGGAAAATAGTTTTCAGGGAAGAAAAGCATTTTCACCTATGTAGGTGTAAATGTTTTCCCTTCAAAATGAAGGGAAAACGGTTTTCCGTTGGTGGGACACTATGTCCTCGGAGCACTAATAATGGCCTTGATCATCGGGTTTGGTTGTCGGGATTTCGGGTCATAAAAACAAACTCGCACCCGACTTGATTGGGCCTCGGGCCGAACTTTCGGGCCACTTTCTCGATATTGTTTTTTTCTTCACATAAGTATAACTTTTTACTCCGATATGTGTTTGAGGTGATTTTTTTTTAATCCACCTAACTTTTCGAGATCGACCCAACTATGTTAGTAGATTTTATTTTTTATAAAAAATAATTTTTTTGGAAAATTGTTTTCCGTTGTAACCAAACAACGGAAAATGTGAACGGAAATACATTTTACATTGAAAATGATTTTCAGCTGAAAATACTTTTCAGTTGAAAACGATTTTCCGCCCAACCAAACAGAGCCTAAATATTGAGGAGTAATACATAGGGTGCATTATTTACGGCTGAACTTATCTGAGTTGAACTGAACCGAACTAAACTGAATTCAACACCATTGAATTGGACACAATTGAATTGAATTGGACACCACTTAATTTGTGAGACAAAAAGTATGATTCTGAACTCAGCACTACCACTGAACTGAATTGAAAATCACTGAATTGACACATGAACTGAACTAAACCTACCGTATAGGCTCTAAAGAACGAACTCATAGTCACAATGATATAATCATGTTCTTTCTTCTTCTTCTTCTTCTTCTTCTTCTTCTTCTTCTTTCGTACAAAAATATGCACGGCAGCTAATAGATTACATTGAGTTAAGATTTAAGAGAGTTTGAGCTACAAGCAACTTGAATCCAAGTTAAGACCCTCCATACAGTTTGAAAGCTCATCAAAAGTGTGCTTAGTGTTACTTGAATTGGTACTCATTTATTTATTGCATATGTGATATGGGTGATTGCAGGAAAATGTGGATGACGCTGTTGAGAAACTAAAGGGTAAAGGAATTGAAGCCTCAGGTGTTGTTTGCCATGTCTCAAATGCGATGCAGAGGAAAAATTTGATTGACCACACCATTAAGGTATCACTTTGTTAGTAAGCTTGCTAGCTGAACCTGTTTCCGTTGTTTAGTATTCTATTTTTTAGCTAAGATTTTGCTTGTATATCTAATTAAGTTTCTATCATATATATATATATATAATAGTTGTGTTTGGCTCAATCCGTTGAGTAAAAGATTAGGCTGAGTTTAATTACAATATGTTTATATTAAGATGAGTTATAGACTTTATTTTCAATATAATTAAACAATTAAGTGACGACATAGTCAATCAATGAAAGCGAGTCTATTTGTAATTGATAGAAAGCTTATGGATTTTAATTGGTTGCAGACTTATGGGAAGATAGACGTGATAGTTTATAATGCAGGTGCTAATCCCACTCCTGACACCATTTTAAACACTAAAGAATCGGCCCTTGACAAGTTGTGGCAAGTTAATGTGAAAGATGCAGTATTGTTTCTCCAGGTAATAATAACTACTCCTACTGTATCTATTTCGAGAAAATCTTAACTTGTACTTTTTCATACTTCTATTGCGCTATTTTGACCGTAAATTTTGATAATTAAATAAATATATAATTTATGAAAGATATGATTTTCAAAAAGTACTATTTAAATGATTTTTACATTGTAAATTATTTTATTTTCCGTACGTAAATGTTAAGGTTTTTGGAAACAGAGGCGGTGTAACTCATTATGTTGAAAACTATAATAGTAAGAGTAATTTTGAAGGTTTTAAGTTGAGACAATGAGATGTCTCAAGCTTCCATTTTTTCTTGAAATTTTATTTGCACTTCGTCTTTTTTTTATTATTATTTTAAACTCCCCCTATTTAGTAAATTGAGATAAGGGAGTATTCTTTGGTTACAGGATGCTGCACCTCATTTGGCAAGGGGGTCTTCAATTGTCTTTCATTCCACTGTCGGTGCTTACCACCCTCAGCCTTTGATGGCCATGTATGGAGTAGCCAAAACAGCTGTTCTTATGCTTTCTAAGGTACTTATTGAGATCATTCTTCTGCACTATTCTTGTTTTATTTATTATTATTTTTTGGGTAGGGTGGGAGACTTCCTGTTGAAGTTTGTTTGTGTGCCACATGGAAAGATTTAGTGGTTTTAAGTATGCATATAAGCAAGTGGGTTACTCCACCTGTTGCCAATTGGTTTTGAGTTAGAACCTCACTTGTCTTATATGTGCGCTCACTTGTTAAGGCTCAATTATTGAAATTTATCATGGTATAAAAGCGGGTTTTATCCTGGCTTTATGTGATCCCTTATTGGCCCACGCGCGTGTGACTAGCCCATAGTAGACTTTAGTTGGTTCACGCTTTAGCCTATGAAGGGTCTTTGCGTGAGGCGGGGTGTTGAAGTGGGTTTGTGTCCTGCATGGAAAGATTTAATGGTCTTGAGCATGCATATAAGCAAGTGGGATACTCCACCTGTTGCCAATTGCTTTTTGGTTGGAACCTCACTTGTCTTATATGTGTGCTCGCTTGTTAAAGCTCAATTAAAATTTAACATCCCGGGGCCACAGAAAAGGGAGCTGCTCCCACCGAGCTAGCGCTCTTATTATAGGTCTTTATTTGGCCTTTGGATTGGATTTTTTTTTGAGTCCGAATCCAATCCGAATTATTTTTCATAATCCAATATGATCTGAATAGTCTTTTTTTTTCTTTTCTATCTCCATACCTTTTTACAACAATGTCCATTACTAAAAAAAAGTTCATCGATAAAGATAATAATACAAATGATAAATGGATAACATTCATTAAATAAACATTTCACCTTAATACCACCATACTTTTTATTTAATACCACTCAACAAAACCCATATGTTCCTTTTTTACCCTTGTTTTAATTTTCCTATCTCTCCTCACCTCAAACCACCAAGGCACCAACACTACCTTCCCCCACCCCCACCACCGAACCATCACCCCATTCCTCACCGGCCACCGCTGATCACCGGCAGGTCAGCATCATGAGGCAACCCGCCACCGGACCACCGTAACACCATGTCTCTCTCTCCATCCATCCACCCCCTCTCTCTCATTCTCGTCCACCGCCGACCACCAGAATTGCGCTTCTCGCGCCACACCTAGATGGGGAGCGAGCTTGCGTCACGCCCAGGTGGGGAGTGAGCTCACGCCACGCCCAGGTGCGGAGCGACCTTTTTTTTTTCTTTTTCTTTTTTGCTTATAATAATAATAATAATAATAATAATAATAATAATAATAATAATAATAATAATAATAATAATAATAATAATAATAATAATCACCATCAACTTTTAGAAGCATTTGCAAAAAAAAAAAAAAAAAATAAAAAAAAACTTTAAAAAAAAGTTTGAAAGATCTCGCTCCACTCTCAGGTGCGGAGCGAGCTCGCGCCACACCTGGGTGCGGAGTGAGCTCGTGCCATACCTGGGTGCGGCGTGAGCTCGCGCTACACCTAGGTGCGGAGTGAGATGCTAAATTTTTTTTTTGGTTTTTTGCATATCGTTGAATTAGCCGGACTGTTGGAATATTGTTGGGCGGCAGTGGGGTGGGGGACGGTGGTTGGAGTGGTCAAGATGAGGAGAGAGAATGCCACATGGTTGATGTGGGGGTGAGTGAAGATGAGATAAAAATTGAATGAAAATTAAAAGAGGGGTAAAAATGAAACACATGGCTTATTGTGGGTGGTATTAAATAAAAACAAGGGTGGTATTAAATAGACCCCTAAATAAAATGTAGAATATGTAGCTTCAAAGGTGTGGTAATCTCCGCTTAGAGTACATATCTCATTCCTACATCAACGTTCAACTTTAGTGGAGTTTGGAGAAATCAGATGTGTAAAGAGATACGAAGTAGACAAGTGGATGCTAAAGCGTGGCTTGAATGAATTGTCTGAAAAGGTTTTTCTCCCTTGATTTATGTATTCATTTTAGTTTGACCTTCAATTTATTTGGGGCTAATATTATTATTTTTGGATTATATGTATTTTTATTTTGATAATAAATATATAATTTGGAATGGATTAGATAATTGGACTCTTAAAGGGTCAGGCCGAATCTAATCCAAAAATACATTATTTTTAAATCAAAATCCAATCCCAAAATCCAAAAAATCCAATCCAAATCGCTTGATTTGGATTGAATCTTAAATTTCATTCGAATAAATTTCATCCCTAGCTCTCATATCCTAATAGGCTATTACCGAATAGAGAACTCGTATTGCTACCGGATCTGCCACCAAGTGCACATTCTAGCAAGGCGTCAAATGTTTAGGGTTTATACTTCAAAGTAGTTGTACTTGTATTACTTGGTTGCAAATCACACTCAAAATGTACTAGAGTTCTAGAAATGAAAATTTAGGGGATATATCCAGGCTACATAGTAGAAGTAGAATTAAAAACTAGATGCATTGAGTATTATTTAGGAAGGGTTAAACCCTGATTATATAAGGATAAATTTGGATGCCTAAAAATATTATGTAACAACGGGATAACTTCCTTTATAAAGCTTAGTCGAATTTCTAGTACTATTTCCTCCAAAGTATGCACATAGATTAACATGTAGTTGTCCTTTCCCCACAGACATAGATGACGTTTATTTCTTAGAAATGTAATGTAATACAATGCAATTAATTTATATTATAGAGTGTATGTGAGGTGGAAAAAGAAAAGGTGAGAAAAAAAAAAATAGGAAAAGTAAGATTGATTACATTTACCACACAAAGTAATCATCTTTACACAGATTAAAGTTGAGCAATTGTGATTACATTGAATGATGTAATAAAGCCCACTTTCTCATCTCTCCCCTCCAACTCCTTCATTTTTCACTCCACATCCACTCTATAAAATAATTGCATTGCGTTACATTACTAACAAGTAAACGAGTCCATAGGTATAAAAGTCTTGCTCGCTCAGCTTGGCTAATTGAGAAGCATAAAATCTGCCAAAGTCGACTTAGAAGGTTCCTTTTGAGTTCCCTTTGTCGTTGCCCCTAGATGAGCCAGCATATCGTCCAGTTAGTGGACTGGTGTTGGCTCCAAAGGAGCTAGTCCAAGCTTGCATTTCGCCCTTCCACAGGAGGGAACCTTGCTAGCCATACACACGGGTGGATCATACACACTGTGTACCATACACATATTTTTATATGAGAGAGACAGAAAGAGTACCATCATACCCATTTGAAAATAGGTGGTGATTTAGAATTTTTGAAAAAAAAAGAGGAGCGAAATAGATACAAAAGAAAGTGCGTATGATACAATTCCGTGTTGCTTGTCCATGAATAGTGACATCTTATTAACATTGAGAGCAGCCAATGATTTCACACTCGCCGTGTAAAAACTTTGTTGCCTAGCTATTTCCAATCATCCGTCATGGAGACAATCCATATATGACTTATCTTTTATGAAGAATGATTCTCATACACCTAGTGTATGATACACTCTTTTTTTTATATGAAGAGAGGGACAAATTTGCCCATGCTCCTTGAAATTTCAGAAAGGTAATTGTGATAGAGTAGTAAAAAAAAGGAGAGGAGAGAGATAGACTGATAAAAAAAAAAAATATCATACACTTGCTGTATGAAATTCATTTTTCTTTCGTGAATGAATTCTACTAACTAATCATGATATTCTGATCACCAACTACCTGTTTGTCTTTGTGTCTGGAAGGTCTCTTTTGTACCATCATTCAAGATTGTAATTAGCGCCAGCTTCCCAATTATGGTTTCCCTCACTGGGACCAATAGGAGGGAGCTCCAACATGATCATTGATTACTCCATGCCCTCACTTTGCTTGCATAGTTAACTTTTTTGCTACTAGAACGCATGCGCCAATTAATTTTTGATGGGTTTACGTCTTGACGGTTTCAAGTAGAGGAGTATACCCTCCCTGCAAATAAAGGTAGACGAAGTTTTTATCAATATGAAGATTTGAACTTCTTACCACTAGTTTTAAAGAATGAGACACTTACCATTTGTGCTCCTATCTCATAACAGAATTAGTGTGTAAGGTGTTTCACACCATTTTTGCCATCATGTATTTGCACATATCAAACGGCCAAAAGTTACATGGGTGTCAATGGGACGGTCTAATTGTTAGATTGGTAACATTTTGTTATTTTGATGTGAAGTTTTTTTTATTCTGACTCGGGATAATTTCTAATGGTTTAAGGGTAGTTTCTTGCTTTACACAAGACCTACTCATCACTATAGTTAGTTTGTTTTTACTTAATTATGGAGGAAAAATATGATATTAATATGGCTAGTAGCATTAGGAACGAACTTACATACCCCCTGAATCTTATAATATACTCGTAATTCTTACTATTGTAAGTAATCTTTTTTCTATAGGGATTGGCAAAAGAGATGGCCCCAAATACTCGTGTAAATTGCATCGCGTCGGGTTATGTACCTACAAAGTTTTCTCAAATGATATCAGGAAATGATTGAATTGTAAGTATATGTATAACACCTCTATCTAATCGTTACAATTATATATATTTCTCAGAAAGGTTACTTTTCAACTGTTGAAATTCTTGTCAAGCAAAATTTAATATAGGACTTTTAACCTCAGAGGAACCCGATCATAGAGGCCACACTACTTAGAAGGCCAGGATCCACACAAGAAATAGCTGCTGCTACTGCATTCTTAGCTTCAGATGACGCTTCTTATATTACGGGAGAAACACTAGTGGTTGGCGGAGGATTTCCTACTAGACTTTAATTAATTCACTTACTTAATACTATTTCAAGATCGATGTCTTTTTTTTGTTTTTTGATTTGATTTCAAGATGTATGGAGAATAATTGTTCCAGCCGAATATTTAATAAAATAATATTATAAAAGTACTAACTTCGTTTTTCGTCCATTTGTTTTTCACAATTCAAAAAACAAAGAAAAAAAGAAAAGGGGCAAAGTTCTAATATTGCACTCTATTTTCCCGTTTGCCGATTATTTAGTTAATGACAAATCAGGTCTATCATCAACCAGACTGCAGGTTGATTGCCTTTCTGATCGATGTGATTGACTATGACTGGATTTCTTTGTGCCCAAAACCTTCCGAGCGAGTATATGTACATGACTATTGCCTATGGATTTCCAATCAAACACTTGAAAGAGAATGAAGTGATTACCATTTCAACAACTATCCCATCTTAATATCATACTACTACCTCTGTTTCAAGAAGATGTTTACATTGGCTTTTTCACGGTCTCCAACGCACCACTTTGACCGTAGATAATTGTAATTAATTGCAAATATAAATGATAAAATTGTTATTTTTTTAGAGTAGTCTTTAATATGAATCTCACAATAGCATTTTTACATTATAAATCTCTGTATCTTTTCACTAATTCATGGTCAAAGTTTGTGAACTTTGACCTTGAAAAATGAAGTGTAAACATCTTGGTGAAAAGGAGAGAGTTATAATTTCCTAATAAGCCGTGTCAATTATATCAACACTTATAATTATGAGTAATTCAATCACGACCTTCCTAAGCTGCCCATGCAACCACAATTATGATCGTCTTTTTGTGATCCATATAGTGGCTTTGGTGTTTCTAAAGGCTGATAAGCAAGAGAATGTCAAGGCTAATGGCTATGACAGATAACATGTTCCTTTTTTTTTCGGTAGGAATATGAACTTATAATTTAACTCCCAAAGTTAGGTAGAATAGGTCCAGTAAGTCTAGCCATATTACAACGCATTTTTTTCTGATGTAAAAACATCCATACAGCTTAAATGGGGGTCATTGCACAAAATAAGATCTTGGTAGCTCATTTCTTTCCTCGCCCATTTAGCCATGTTGTCAGCAGCTCCATTAGTTTTCCTCGGCTGGTAAAGCATCTCGATATATCTCTGATTCTGCATCAATTCCTTGCATTCAAGTACTACATGGGTTAGCAAGTGAACAGGTTGTCCCTCAGAGACTAGCATGTTTATTGCTTTGAGAGAGTCTGAGGCAATGACGACTCTGCTCCATCCCTTGTCCTTCACCCAGGAGAGTGCCTCTCTGATACTCAACAATTCTGCATGCAGTGCATACATGGCTTTAGTTTTGAACAAATCGTGGCACAAAATGCATGCTTGAGCGACGAATAAAGTAGGTCGTCGCCCAAAACGTTTGGGCTACAAAGGCGACGGGGTTTGGGTGACGAGCTTGCGACGAAAATGTTTTCAAATACTTTTGGGCGACAAAAACTCTAGTTTGGGCGACGAAAACTCTGATTTGGGCAACAAATTTGTTTATCGTCCAAAGTCATTTTTCTTGTAGTGATAATTATATTAGGCCAAAACCCTATTGTTGAAATACTCCTCAATTGAGAGAGTCGGGATTCAAACTCCTTACCTGCATTATGAAATATGGATTGGTAACCGTTATGACACTTCCTCTTTCGTTAAACGGTCCATTTAAAATGTTTGTGATGTCCTTTTATTGATACCTAGTCATAAAGCTAGCTATATCACAATAATAAGGCTAGCAGGTTCATTCAATATTGAGTGATACAATAATAAAATCATGTTCTTTCTTCTTCTTCATATTTTTTCGTACAAACATATGCACGACAGCTAATAGATTACATTACCACAATATTGAGTGATACATAGTCATACCATGATACAATCATTTCTTTCTTCTTCTTCATATTTTTTCGTACAAACATATGCACGACAGCTAATAGATTACATTACCAATACGGCAATAAGGGTGGCTGGTGGTGTCAAACTTTACTCTCAAGTGGTTTAACAATGTAAGGTTATGGGTTTGAATCTTCATTCCTCCCATGCCTTGTATCTGCTGGCTTCTAGGAACTATACAATTACAAGCTCCTTATTGGTGCTACGTATACCTGGGAAAGTGGAGGGGACCCTGTACCCGATCCGGCCCAGTGCCCAGTAGGCCATAGCCCTTTTACAACTATAAATGGCCGGGTCAAAATGGCTGGCCAATTTTAAAGTTTGACAGGTCATATCGTGTCGCAAATGGGTCAACCCACAAAATATAATTTTATTATTAAAAAAATACTTTTTAAATTTTAAACGGGCCAAAAATGGGCTAGCCTGACCCATGATTGACCTGGCCCACCCACAAACATGGTTGGCCCGACCCGACCCATTTAATAAATGGGCCAACCTGACTCGTTGCCCAGGCCTAGTGCTACAATGACAGGGTCAGTGCTTGCACTGATTGTTTAGTTAATCTGATATATTTGATATTGAGCACGAGAGTCCGAACATAACATAGCATGGAATGACTTGGTCACCATTCACTTGTACACCCTTTTTACTTGCACCCTCTCTTTGTTTAGCCAAAAAGAAAGCTAATAGATTACATTGAGTTGAGATTGAAGAGAGTTTCAGCCACAAGCAACATGAATCCAAGTTAAGAACCTCCATACAGTATATGGAGTGGGTGGAGCCATATTCATTTATTTGTCCTCTATCCATATCCATATCCATATCCATATCCATTAACCTCAATTTCATCCATCCATTTATATATCTATGAATATGACAGGTAAATGGAAGTCCATTGGATTTCGAATTCACATTTTCGTTAAGGAAAATTATACACATTTAACGCAAAAAAAATCAACTTAGAAATGAATTCGATAATCATTATGAATACACTTACGTACTTAACCCAATACATATAGTTATTCAAATAAAAAGAAGTGGAAATATATACGAAATGTTTAAAAAATAATAATAAAGTAAAAGTAAAAGTAAAAAATAAAATAAGAACAATATAAATATTATTTCGAGTGAGCGGGTGATAAACGGGTGGTAAATGGATGATAAATCATCATCTATATCCAACTCATATCCAACGTATATCCATTTTTTATCCATTTATGATGATCCATATCCATCCGAGATGGATATGGACGAGTGGATATTTATCGGACGAATACCCATTGCCATCCATAGATGAAACCATAATACAAAGTTCATCAAAAGTGTGCAGTGCTTAGTGTTACTTGGTACTCATTTATTTATTGCGTCTGTGATATGGGTGATTGCAGGAAAATGTGGATGATGCAGTTGAAAAACTAAAGGGTAAAGGAATTGAAGCCTCAGGTGTTGTTCGCCATGTCTCAAATGCGATGCAGAGGAAAAATCTCATAGACCACACCATTAAGGTCTCACTAAGTTTGCAAGCTTAACCTGTTTGAGTGGTTTAATATTAAACTTTCTCTATTCTAAGTTTATGTTTACATTGTATTTTTTAAGGTCAAAGTTTGTGAACTTTGACCTCTTATTTGTGAAAAGTTACAAAGTTTTACATTGTGAAAATAGTATTGCTAGATTCATTTTAAATAAAATTTTCAAAATATCATTTTATTATATGTTCTATAATTATGAATATTATTTTATTCTATGTTCTATAATTATGAATGTCATTTTATTCTATGTTCTATAATTATGAAATCATAAATATTTTTGGTCAAAATCTTATGTTGAAGACCGTAAAAAGTCCAATATAAAGACAAAATCTAGACGCAGGGAGTATTTTTTAGTTAAAATTTTGCTTGTATATCTAAATAAGTTTTTATCAAAAATATATACAAGAAATATATAAATACAATAGTTGTGTTCAGGTCAATCTTTTAAGTAACAAGTTGGGCCTATGTTTGTATTATGATGTGTTACTAGTTTTGGTCCCCGGGCGATGTTCCGGGTTAGTTTTTACTTTTTATATGTTGTCTATTGTTTTAGGTGTAATAATAGGTGTCTTATAATTATGTGATTAGTGTCTTACTCTTCTGTCTTTTTTTTATAAAATAAAGTAAGTAAATATTCTAATTAATGAAGTTTTGATACTCAATTATCTATAAAAGATATGTATCTTATTTTGGAAGTATCTATAGGGTTGCACTGTGTCTTAATATTAAGTAAGATATGTACAGAACATACGTATCTCATTTTGAAGGATTTTCCGAACCTGATCCAATGAAGTAAGAACTAAAATTTTGTAGTTGCGTAACAAAAGTTATTTAATTCTATAACTTGAACTATTTGATAATAATTATGTTGTTTTGTATTTATTAAGTCAAATACATAATTGACACAATTGTATGGACGACTTACGTGGCGGCATACATGTCATTACCATATAAATTTGAGGTTGACGTGTCATCTCATGTGTCAATCTTGAATGTGCCACGCGACAAGTCGTAAGAGAGTCGCACTGTGTTTTAATAGTAAGGTAAGTGTTGGATTCCTGGTTTTGATGATAACAAACAAAGTGTCCTTATCTATGTGTGAACTAACTATGATGGCAGGTTTACTTAAGGATTCAAGAAGTTGAAGCGTTTGATGCATGATTGCTCGTGAAGATGCTTGGATCCTTACAAGAAATGAAGACTATGTCTTTAGTTGGTATTTATACTATTAGTCTTCATGTACTATGCATTGAGTGTGTTATAGGTTGGATTCAAAGTGGTCTTGACAAGGGACGAACATACACAAAGGTTGAAGTGTATAAGGTTCAAAGAGTACAGGGGAACAGTCTTGTAAGCCCTGTTCTCTATGACCAGCACTAGAGCTTGAAGGAACCAAAAGGGAACAAACGCTTTGGACTCTGTTCCTTCTAGCTGTGTATCTGGACGAGTTTTGCATAATATCGTATTTATTATTTCTGTGAATATTTGTGTATTATCTTTCTACATCTTCACACAAATATTCTTCTGGTGAAATATAAATTATTTTGGAAATTTAGATATTGCAAAATCGATTTTATAGATTGGAAAAAAATTAATTTTCGAAAAGATATTATCTTTTACTTTATGGCCAAGTATTATTTGTTATGGAAAGTATTATCTTATGGAATATCTCTATTATCTTTTAGAGTTTATATTCTGATAATATACCTATATTAGCTGGCCTAAATCTTCTGTAAAATATGTTGGACGAATTTCCATCTATATTCATTAGGGTTTTATAAAGTAAAAGTGTTTTGCTTTATCTCAAACTCTAGGATATCTTTTTGGAGATATTATCTTTTGGAAAATGATTTTAACCTAGAAGGAAACTGAGCCTTCACCTCCCCTATATAAGGTGGAGAATAGCTTCAGTTTACTTCATGCCTTGAGAGAGTTTTGACGTGCAAAAGAGTTTTCAAATCATATTCAAAACATCCAAGTCGTCCATACAAATACAGTCCAGCATTACACTGAGAACAACCTTTGGACCCTGTTCCCTGTCAGATCCGTTTGAGTCTTTCCTTTGCGTACTCATTGCATAATAGGTTTTCATTGTAGTCTTATTTGCTTATTAAAGAAGCGAGTTATAAGGAAGTCATTATACTCAAAGAGATCTGTAATTACTCTAGCTTAGTAACGAGCGTAGAGTTTTCCTTCAGGTCAGTGTGTGACTTGGAAGGAATGACAACACATTAGTAACGGTGTGTGGTGTGTTCGGGTACTGTGCTGTATCCTGTTGTGGCTCTAGTAATAAGAGAAGTAATGTGACAAAATCCCAAGTAACTGGGTCGTGGTTTTTACTCCTATTGAGCCTAGGAGGTTTTCCACGTCAAAAAAAGCCTTGTGTTATTTACTTTTAGTCTTTTGTATTGTGCTTAATCTGCTGCATAGGAACAACGTCCACAACGTTGTTCTCACCATTTTTCTTAAGTCTCAAAAGTCTGTTTTTTTGCGAGAAGTAGGCGTCACTCTATTCACCCCTCCTCTAGAGTTCCTTAGTGCACCCTTCAGTTGGTATCAAAGCCTGGTTGCTCATTTAGAGGTTAACACCTTGAGTTTATTCCGCAAAAATGAGTGCACCTTGTGATATGAAAGAGGGACAAGTCATCCATCATCCACCCTATTTCAATGGAGATTTCTATGCATGGTGGAAGAAGAGAATGGAGATTTTCATCAAATCTGAAGACTATGACTTGTGGCATATCATCATCAACGGGGACTTTGTGATTGAGTACAAAGATAAAGATGGGAACATGGTCCTCAAGCCGCCAAGAAAATGGTCCAAAGCTGACACCAGCAAAATGGAGAAGAATGCAACAACCATCAAGCTATTCTATTGTGCCCTTGGTCCAGAAGAATACAATCGTATTATGGGTTGTGACTGTGCCAAAGAAATCTGGAACGCTCTCAAAATTGCTCATGAAGGTACAACTCAGGTAAAACAATTTCGAGTAGATTTATTGTTAAGACAATATGAGTTGTTTGCTATGCATAGTGACCGAAACAATAAAGACCATGTATACTCGTTTTACCAATATTATCAATGAGCTTAAATCCCTTGACAAGTCTTTTAGCAATGAAGAGCTTGTTAGGAAAATTTTGAGAAGTTTGCCAAATACTACTGTTTGGGCTCCCAAGGTCACTGCCATCCAAGAAGCTAAGAACTTAGAGACGTTGTCCGTGGAGGAACTTATTGGTAATTTGATGACTCATGAAGTACAAATAAGTTCATAACCTTGTGCTTCAAACAATGTATTCTCCTTCAAGGTAAATGACAACGATGATGATATTTTAGATCTTGGAGAGGAAGAGCTTATCCAACTTGTGAGAAAGTTACAAAAGTGGGTGAAATCTAGGTTTAAGAAAAGGAAGGAACAACCTCCTCTGAAACGGAAAGAACATCAGTCTCTGAAACTGAAGGAACAACCTCCACTGACCTATTCTCAAGTGCAACCCACTTTCATGACAAGGGAGAAGGAGTTGGTATATAGGATTGTTAATTTCTCCGGTGAAGAAGATGATGAACCAGAGTCAGAGCTTGCTGGTATCTCAATGATGGCAATGAATGATTCAGAGACGGATTTTGAAGAAGCTAAGGTAAGTATTCTTAATTCAAAATCAACTTGCTTCATGGAATAAGGATAAATTTCTTAAAATGTTTCTTTCTGTAATGGATGAGTATGAAATCCTAAGGACTGAAAAGGAAAACATTTTAGATGCTTATTCTGATCTGCAAGATGATGTAAAACTGAAACGAAAGTTGAATATGAGAAAATGATTAAGGCCCTTAAAGTTGAAAACATGAATCTAAAGGAAACAGGGTCCAGTTTACAGGGAACAATGTCTAGTTTAGAGGGAACAGTGTCTAAACTGCAGAGTGATTCCTCTTTACTTACTCTCGAACTTGAGTTGTTAAAGAAATCTCCTGTGAATCTTGATCCGATTTATGTGGTTGATGAAACCTGCAATGATGAGTTAAGATCAGAATGTGAAAGGCTTAGAATTCAATTGGAATCTGAACTCGAAAAGGTTAAGGACTTGAAAGAAAAGTTGGACAAGGTTGAGAGGGAACTGGGTCCTCTTAACAAATGGACCGGTTCCTCTGATGCTTTGAAATGGCTTAATGACCACCATAATAGGAACAAGAGCGGTCTAGATAGAAGAAAAGAAAAGGATGACTCGACCCCTACGACTAAGTATGTTGGTTTGAATTACAATAGACTTTGTTGGCATTGTGGTAATGAAGGTCACTATCGTGATGAATGTCTTGCTAGATCAAAGTCTTATGATAAGAACAATCAACATGTGAAAGTTGTTTGGATGAGAAAAGATAGAGATTGCTCTACTTTTCCTAAGAAGGGACCCAATCTTGTTTGGGTACCCAAGAGCAAGACTTGATTTGTTTTGCAGGCTAGGTGAGAGGAGGCAACCTATGATCCAAGATAAGGGTTGCTTGCACTACATGTAGATTTGAATATATCTTCTCACTAATGGCCGTGAGAATGGAGTTGTGATAGGTGAGAATTGTGCATTGATAATATGGGGTAAGTCACCTTCACATTCCTTCAATTGATATTCTTGCTCAAAAGGTTAGCAAAATTCTTTATAATTGTGCTATAATGTGATTGTTGCTAACTATCATTGGAAAGTGGTCTGGTACTGGAGACAGGGGGAACAAGGTCCTCAGATACAGACCATGTTTCTCCAGTCTTATGGACAAAGAGAAGCAAAGCGCCAGCATGAAGAATCAAGAAGATGGAAGAGATCCTCATCGATAGGGCTAACAGGGGGAACAACATCTACTGCAGGAGACCTTGTTCCTTCTGGACAGCTTGATAATCTCTTAGCCATCTTAATGTTGCTTCGCATGAGATTGAGCATGAAAGAGGTAATGTTCTTGAGGTATGGTTCATAATCATAAATCTTCACTGTGGAATACATGAATATATTGCTGATTTGTGCCATAAGCTTATAGAAATTTTACTCAATTCCAAGAACCAAGCATGTTGATGCTTGACATCATTTTGAGAGACTATGTGGCAAATTGACTTATTTGAATAAGTATTTGCAAGACTGAGAATCATCTGGATGATATTGTTATGAAACCATTGAGTAGAGATTGCTTTGAGGAAGTTATAGTAGAGATAGACATGATCAAAATCACTTATGTGCATGTGTACATTATTTTCCCCAATGATTGGCTAGAAGAGTCGTTTCCATGATTGTGTTTGTATGATGTGAGATATGCGTACATATAATGCTTGTATGTCTAACCCAACTAGCGTACCGTAAAAGGCATAACTGCTTGACAGAGATTAAAAAGACTCGCTTTTGTCTAATGATATGTCCCTTATTGTCCAAAACATAAGTCACAGGAACAGACCATGGAGCAGTAGCAGACCTTGTTCCTACACAGCCTTCCTAATAGCCTCAACCATGATCTTACTTCCCTATCTTTCTCTTCTCTCAAGTTCTTGTTCGTAAATGGGATGTTCCTGAATAAACCAAGCATCATTTGAGGGGGAACCAATGTTCAAGTTTTGGGATGAATAAAGGGGAACAAATGTTGTGGAGGATAATAGAGACTTTGGAGGATGCAACACGTTGATATAGTGGAGTTCACACTAAGGTAAATTGCTTCATATGTTCGTCAATGAGAGAATGAAATGCATAGATCAATATATACATGGCTTACTAGTATATACTGTTTTGTTACCGGGTTTTTTTTGTAACATATGAGAGGTAAAAAAAAATAAAAACAAAAAAAAATGAAAACCTCTCGTATGAAATTTTGGTTCTAATACTCTTGATACTGGTTGATAAGTTTTGTTCATCAAGCCATGTTACATCTACTTACTATAGGTAGAAAGCACTTTTCATATGTGTTCAATATTGATTTTTGCATCAAGTTCGTGAACTACAAGAAGGAGGCAATCTCAAATACCTTTGAAGAGTGGTGCATCTTTTGAGTCACTTTATGAGGATGGAGCTGGAGATGTTACTTTCACTTAGTATCAATATGGTATGGAACGAAGAAGGGAATGTATGTTATGGGGGTTTGTGTTTGAGGGGGAACAAGAACATGAATCCTGTTCCCATAGAATAGCTCAAATGGCAGCAACAAAAGGTGTATCTTGATTGCATGGTTGGAGTAGTAGTATAAGAAGTTTGACGAGTTTAATGTGCAACTTGGATACTGAATCCTCCAGACTTACACAAGATGTGAAAGTAGAGAGAGAAAATCCAAGCTATCCAACATAAAAAGCTTCTTCATATGACCAATCATCAAGCCTTTTCCATATTCGTTCATGGCCTAAACCCTGTTTCTAAACCTTGCTCCCTTCATAGACCTTTGCTTATTATTGGCTATCTATCTTCCGATTGACATTTGGTCTATAATCCATTGCTACTGTTTCTGATTTTCTTGCCTAACCCTTTGATAATGGAATGTTTCTTTTGGACTAGGTGTTGAGGATGGCCCATATCATTAGATTGTTAAGCTTGAGCTACTATACGTCTTTGAATCTTCAAGTACTTAAACCCTGGTGGTGATCGGTGTGACATATTGATTTGTGACTCTGTCTTTGTGTCATATATACAACTTTACATTCGTGGACTTTTTGATGATGTCAAAAGGGGGAAGTGATGTGTGCTTGCATTTAGGTTTGATATGATCATGAATAGTTTCTTTGTTATCTTTCTCTTGTGAACCTATTCACTATGGATAGGTAGCATCTTGATAACTCTACTCATATATGGTTGTTGTTCTGAAATGGTTGATATTCTAGATTGATTCTCTACTAGTCTTGTGAATAAAATATTTTGCAAAAGATGTTTTATTCTGTCTCTCATTGATGGTCGTTGAGTGTTGATATACTTAAGCATTCTTGAAGAACTAGTGAACCTTGTTTCTATTGGTTGGTTCACCGTTTGGTAAGTGCATGAGTTAGCTTGTATTTCATTGTTATATTGTTGAGATAAGCACAATAATTTGTCATCATCAAGAAGGGGGAATTTGTTGAGTTCCGATTTTAATGGATTGACAAACTATTGGACTTATCACATGTAAGCTAACAAAAGTGCAGGATTGATTTTGAATGATGTTGTGAACCCTGTTCCTACTTACCCGTGGTTCTTCTGGTTGGTTCACAACAATGGTAAGTCAAGGTAAGCCTGAGTTAGTTTTTGTGTAATACATTTGGTATCTAGCTCAGATAAGCACACTAGTTTGTCATCATCAAAAAGAGGGAATTTATTGGGTTCCTGGTTTTCATGATAACAAACAAAGTGTCTTTATCTATGTGTAAACTAACTATGATGGCAAATTTACTTAAGGATTCAAGAAGTTGAAGCGTTTGATGCATGATTGCTCATGAAGATGCTTGGATCCTTACAAGACATGAAGACTATGTCTTTAGTTGATATTTATACTATTAGTCTTCATGTACTGTGCATTGAGTGTGTTATAGGTTGGATTCAAAGTGGTCTTGACAAGGGACTGTAAGAACCCTCGCCTTTCCGGCGCGTTTTCGATTTTTAGTTGGAATTAATGGTTCTTAAATATATGTCACATGCGATTCAAATTAATTATAAAGAACAATAATTTGCAAATAAGAAGCCGCCACCAATTTTTAAGGAAACAATTGGAAAGCATCAAAAGTGCATTCAATTCCTATTGGGAATTGACTCATGCCCATGGGGACTAAATATCGAGTTCGGGGATGTAGGTACGAAATAAATCAAACGAATTAATATCATCTAAATCGCCCAAATTAACGGCCTCTATTAAGCTTATCTATGTCGAGTATTTATTCATGCTATATGGTTCCATACAAATCTGGTCGTCCAATGATCCTAAATTAACTAGGCGGGTTAAGAACAACCAAATTACCTACGTTATCACTTTGCACGATTTATATCCAATTTACATGCATACAATTAACAAGCATAAACATGATATAAAGCATTAAATTAACCCTCCAACCTACCAATTTTGCTAAATGCGCCATGTATTGCATATGCACATCAATAAAACCGTTAGTATCTTCAAAAGAATAATAATAATGCAAAGGCAGTGACTTTATGCTAAAATAAACCTAGGAGGCTACTATATGCATGCAAAAACTACGAAAAGATGCAAACTTGCATAAACTAATAAAAAGACGCAAGCTTTATATAAACTAATAATGCATAATTATGTACAAAATCCAAAGCATGCAAATTTATTCAACCATAATCAAAAGCTAAATAAAACATGATTAATAAACAGCAAATAAGAGATTTAATAAAGAATTAGGCCCTCAAGATGGTTAACCTGGACGTTCTATTCGAATGGGACTAGTAGAGTTGGAATTGCTCTTCGATCTTGGGTGCTAGGCTAGGTGTATTGCTTGCTTGAATCTTCAGATTTCTGAATTCTCTTTGATTTGGGGAAATATGTGCTCTTAATGCTCTCAAAATTGTGAACTGACTGCCCTCCTGCAAAAGAGGGTGAAAGGGAGTATTTATAGAGTTGGGGGGACGGATTTAGGGGCTTAGGGCGAGAAGCCCCGCGCCAAAACTTGGCCCAGACAAAAAACTGGTTCAACGACCACATGGAGGGCAGCTTGGGCCCGCAGTGGCCGCCGGGGCTCAGCGGCTGGCCGCTGAAACTCGGCGGCTAGCCGCTGGGGCCAGCGGCTGGCCTAACAGCCCCCGCTGTCACGCGAGCAGCCTGCGAAGGCCGCCGGGCCTGACGGCGCGCGCGTGACTAGGGTTTTTGACTTTTGGTGCTCTGTAAATTACGAAATTGCCCTTGGGCTGACCCAAGGGGCCGGGATTGAGCGGTTTTGACCCAAATTTTTGAGACGCGATATCTCTTGATCCAGGAACCTGATTGAGGCAAGGTCAAAGGCGTTGGAATCCTTATAACAAGGGCTATCCAAAGACTGAGATTTCAAGGAATTTGGTCTAGATTTTTGAGCAATGTCCTTTTCTACTTACGTTCATGTTAATCCATTACCATCATCATCGGGCGTTGCGGTGTCAGGGGATGAGAACCGATTAGGGTGTCTACAGAAGCCTCCACTTTGGCCGAGCTTGTAAAAGCGAAGGTCAAAGTATTTGCTAAAAATGCCTGCAATGTTTTTTTTTTGAAAAATGCTTTATGTTAGAAAGAAGAAAAGATAGACTCCTGACCGCCTGTAGTCAGGGTTACCTGCTTTGTTTAAAGAGCGGTGCGTTGCTCTACTTTGCGGATAGTGACATGACGCTAATTTGAATAGCCTCATTGTCAAAGAGCGGTGTGTTGCCCTGCTTTAATTGTTGCCAACGTGACGCTAATTTTGATAGCCTCATCGTCAAAGAGCATTGTGTTTCCCTGCTTTAGTTGTTGTTGACGTGATGCTAATTTTGATAGCTTCAACGTCAAACAGCGGTGCGTTGCTCTGCTTTAGTTGTGCATGTGTTCCGAAAATTGTGCCTGCAAAAAATATAATGAAGTGCCTGTGCCTGTAAAAAGTTAGATATAAGGCTCGCGCCTGCAAAAATAGATAATGCCGGGTCCCTAGGATAAGAAACCAAGTTGTGGGGGCAAAAGAGCCATTTTGGGCGACATATTCAAATCTCCCGAGCTTCCAACAGTCGGGAAATGAAATTCCACGTGGAATTTGAACTTGTGGGCCCGCCCCGAGAGGGCAAGCGCAAAAAATTGGCTCGGCGGCCATGCGGACTGCTGCCGAGCGCTGGGCGGCCTTTACGGGCTCGCTCGGCTGCTCAAATGGCCGTGCGAAGGCTAAAAGAGGGGTCGCCGAGCCTGGGCGGCCCTGAACCGGGCCGCTGGGCCGGTTCAGGGGCGAAAACGCGACTTTTCTGTGTGGGAGCCGAGTTTTTGGGTCATTTCTTCCCAAAAATTCGAAACTCTCTCTCTCTCTACCTCCATTGTTGCCCAATCTTCATTTCTTGCTCAAATTTACTTCTTTTTGCTTGCATTTGCTTGGAATTGCATAATCTTTGCATAATTTGAAGTTTATTTGTGATTTCTCACAAATTTGTGGTGAATTTGAGAGTGGGTTTTTGAAACCCTTGGAGAGAGAAAATCCCAATTCCTCCATTTTGCTTATTTGTTCATCTTTCTTCATGGATCCCAAATTGGCGAAGAAGAGGAGTAGAAGGGCCGAGGTCCAGGAGGAGGTTGAAGAAATTAATATCTTCACCAAAGCTTTTCCTTCCCATGTCAAGCCTTCCAAGAGGAAACCTAATGTGGCTTTTCCTCAAGATAGGTACACACGGTCGGATAGGATGCCCGACATCATTTGGGATCGGTCGGAGTTGCTCTTTCGACCGGGAACTCACTTGAGTTCCTGTGCTTCCAAGTTTGTGGTAAGCCTCGAACTGTGAATTCATAGTTTTATGCATTTGAATTTTAGTTTATATGCTTTGACTTGAGTAGAATTGTGTAGAAATAGTATGCAATTGTCAAGTTTGTAGCGCATATGATCTTGCACGGCTTGAATGAACTTAGAAACATGCTTAGGATTTGAACATTTGGTTGAAATGTGAACCTAAGACGTTGCGAATTTGATCATAGAAACCCGATGGGAATTTGAAGCCCCATGGTAATTATGGTTCTTCGGTGAGGCTTTTTAAGACTTTGCCCAAAGAGGTGCAAAGTGCAGTTTTGGGCGCGGGGTTCGGACCCCTTTTGAAAGCGGCAGACACGGTTGAGCGAGTCAAGAGGTGCATTGTCCGCTTGTCTTTAGAACATTTTTGGGATACTACCAACACGTTCCACTTCCCTAATGGGGAGATGATGATCACTCCATTGGAGTTTGCTATGTTGACCGGGGTGCCTTGTGTGGGTACGCCCATTGTGTATGATGTTTCCATCTGGAAATGTAAGACGGAGATGGTGGAGTTGTTCGGCCCTTGGGGGAATACATGGGGTCACCATTATCGTCCCTATAGCGAGCTCTATGCTGCTTTGACTGATGCGAGGTATAAGAGAAATACCTCAGTAGAGCAGAAGGCGAGGAAATTTGTTGCCTATCTCCTTGCCACCACTATCTTTGGTGACAAGGGAGAGCATATTCATGCTATTTACCTCCCTAGCTTGTTGGATTGGGAGAGGGTGAGAGAGTACAACTGGGGGTTGCTAGGCTACGCCAACCTCTTGAGGTGCATGCGGTTTGCTTGCCGCATAAATGATGAGGGATACCGACTCTTCCTCCCGTGAGCTTGTGCGGTTTTTGGAAGGCCTTGTAGGTGCATCTTGCTTTTTGTATCCATTTGGTGATTTGCATGATTTAAGTGTATGGTGCTTAACTTTATGCTTCGATGTAGCCTTGGTTCTTTGAGCATTTCCCGGACATGGCGCCTACGGGCTGGGAGTTGGATTTTCCGGTTTGCAGGGCGTGGCGTCATAGGGGTCCTGCATCCTTTTTGACTCTCCAGCAGTATAGGGAGGCTCTCTTGCGCCTAGATTGGCACAAGGTAACACAGTTTTGCTTTTTGTTACATGGATTGTATTTCTTGGTGTGCAAATATCTTATATTGCATGCTTGTGTAGATTGACTACTTCCCTTGGGCGAAGTACCATGGGTTGGCTTCGGATGCTGTCCTTTCGTCCAAGGCGATAGACCGCCAGAGGATCCAGATTGCGGGTCCGTTCTCTTTTGAGTGGTATTTGGGAGAGCGGATCTTCCGTCAGGTTTATCCTGATGTGGCGGGCCCGAGGATTCCCTTGGATCCTCTCTCGACCATGTTGGGCCCGAGGATTCCCTAGGTCGGGACTATGGCGGAAAGGAGTGTTGGGGAGAGGTCCCGATGACGGAGGACCTTGATGAGGACATCCAGGGCCTTCCTCTTCCAATTGGGCATCCAGGGGTAAATTCGTAATTTTACCGGTTACATGTGATTTTTCTGCTTTTATGCTTGTATTGACTTTTCTTTGCGCAGCTTGACCGTGAGCAGACCGGGAAGGTCTTCAAGATGGTGCATGCTATGAAGTCATGGATTTCTCGAGCTCTCTCGAAGGGCACTTGCTCCAGAGCTGACTTGGATAAGGTAAACTTGATTTGTATTTTCAAAGTTGTATGCTTTGAGAATTGTATCTTATATGTTTGGTGGGTTGCAGGTTGAGTATCGTCGATCCCTTCCTCGTCGGTCACGACAGGTGGTATTGTCGGATGATGAGGTTGTGAGCTCGCATGAGCGTAGTCCTTCTCGTGAGAGGAGCCCTCGGAGGAAGAGTCCTCGGAGAGAGAGGGAGCCTATGCATCGGACGGACCGTCCTGGTGGGAGTAGGATGACTCAATATGTGGAGCCTACTCCTATGCCTATGCCGATGTATCCTTCTTATCCCGGCTATGCGGGGTATGCTTCTTATGGTGGTCTTTACTACCAGCCCCCTGTCCCTGCTCCTATGATGCCTACCATGCCTCCTCGTTCTTCGTGGGGGTATGACTCGAGTTATGCTGGAGAGGGGTGCTCATATCGGGAGTCTGCCCGTCATTCTTCCTTTGACTCGGGACAGCTGGCGGCGTCGATCTTTGGTGATGAGCCACGGAGGTCGGAGGATCACTTTGAGGTGCTCCATTCAGATGTTGATGCGGGTGATGATTTTTATGATAATGTATTTGTATGAGATACATCTTTGAACATTTGTGTTGAACAAATATTCGGACTTCGCTTTGTAATATATTACCGTTTCATTGGTCCCTGCATATAATTAGGCTAATGCAAATGCATAGGTAGTCAAGCAAAAAGCGCAAGTAATAGCCATGTAGCAAAAAATAGTACAGCC
Organism: Tetragonia tetragonoides; assembly: GCA_038025085.1. Taxonomy (NCBI): domain Eukaryota; kingdom Viridiplantae; phylum Streptophyta; class Magnoliopsida; order Caryophyllales; family Aizoaceae; genus Tetragonia; species Tetragonia tetragonoides. The sequence continues at coordinate 30,676,040 of CM076149.1, read as the reverse complement.
AAAAAGTTAAAATTGGGTGTACCGTATCCCCCCTAAAAAAAAATGAAAAAAAGAAAGGGGTGCAAAAATGAATGAAATTAATAAGTAGAAATAAAAAAATAGTAACAAAAATAAAAGATGACAATCATCCAAAAACGAAATAAAGAAATTGTGGAGTTCCCATAAATAATTAAGGAAATAAAAGAAAAATAGTAATAATAGAAGAAATAGGAAACTAAGCCAAATTGGAGTCCAAAACGGTTAAGGAAAGTGTCCAAAATCGGGTAGAAGAGTGATGTCTCGAAAAAAGAGACTCGGCGGCCAAAGGCGGGTGCTCAGCGGCTGACACGAAGGAGCGGGGGTCAAAAGTGGGGCCGCCAGACTCAGCGGCTGAGCCGCGGAGGTTGGGCGGCTGGCCGCCGAAGCTCCGCGGCTGGGCCCCGGGCCTTGGCTGCCATATCGTGGCCGCTGAACCTTCGGCGGCTGTCCGGTTGGCCGCTGAAGCCCTTTTTTTCGACGGGTTGCCTTATTTTCGTCTTTTTATCGTGCGAGCCCTATATAAGTCTTGGGTTATTCCGATTTTGGGACATCACCTTTATAATTCCATAGCAATAGAGAGCTTTTTAGAGAGAGAAACCTCCAATTAATTTAGAATTCAGCCATGATAAGTTTTGAAGTTAAGTTCGATAAGTGGTTGTAATCTATGACCCCTGAAGAGAGGATGAGACTTGTGCCCTTTCACTTGAATGCTTTCTTCCATCTGAAGCAAGTTCAAGTTGTCTGGAACCTTCTTGAGGCTGCGGTTGAATTTTGGGATGACAAGCTTCATGTTTTTAGGTTCGGGTATAACGAATTGTGTCTTCTTCCCGAAGAATTCGCTGCCATAATTGGGTTCCCTCATGATCAAACTCCTGCAACTCCATGGCTTGGGGCCAATCTTGAAGGCTACTATAAAAGGTATCTTGGTTTATCCCCAACACAAGCCTCTTTTGTGGCTAGAACCGGTGAGCTAGACCTTAATGGTGTGATTGACATCTTTTTCCCCAAGGTAAGGGATGATCATAATGAGACATATTATAGGCGTGCTTTTATCTTATGTCTCTTACATAGGTACCTCTTTGTTGGTGGAGGTAATCATGGTAAAACTTGTATGCTTAGAATTGTTGAACAAATTCAAAACGATTTTACCCCTATGTCTCTTGTTCTTGGTGAAACCCTAATGTGCTTGGATCGCAAGAAACAAGAACCATCTCATGGTGGATGGACGGGAAGTCTTCTTCTCCTTCATGTGAGTGCTTGAATAATTGATTTGGATATAAAGTTTGAATCTTTAATGGATACCTAACTTTATTCTTATTTGTGTTTGTTTCTTGTAGATATGGCTTTTGGAGCATATGTGCTTCATTGAGAGGCCGGCTAATGCGCTCAAATACCAACCAAAGCAGTTTCCAGCCCGCCGAAGACTTTATTATGAATCAACCATTGATGAATGACGCGGATATCTTAAAGCTTGCCCTTTGCTGAGATGGACTGTCAAGTGGTAGGGCCTAAAATCCGCAATCGGATGCAGCAATGAGACAGGATATTATCAAGTCCTTGGTCTTCAAAATTTGACTTACATATTTCCTAACCGTATCATGCGGCAATATGGGAAACACTAGATCATCCCACAAAAGGATAGTGTTGCGCCTGCAACCCGGGTTTTGACTATTAGTATGGTGAGATCATGGGAGTGTGCATGGGATCGTCGCCCTAAGTGGACTCTTCCTCATATCAAGGCCCCAACGGCCATATCTTCAGCTTGTGAAGCTTGGATGGATTGTAAGACTGTGGAAGGTCGTCGTGCATGCAGGAAATCCGAACAAGATGATCTTAAGGCCCAATCGGTCAAGGCTAGCTTAAGGCTTTCTAACCCCAATGATCCTAAAGGAAAGGGTAAACAAAAGGGAGTCAAGCATGTGAAAAGTGTTCTTAACCCAAAGGCCAAGAAAGCTTTAGCCAAGATTACTACCAAGTCGGAGGAGAAGCCCCAAATTTGGGCCAACGATCATGAAGCCTCTACAAGTGATCCTCTAATGGAGGTTGAAAAAGAAGAAGAGCCCGTGGTCCGAGAGAGATGGGCTCCCAAGGAACGCGAAGTGGAAGGCCCAAAGGTTGATGAACCCATGGAGGATGTTGTACCTACTACCGAAGCTACGGAGTAGTTTATTAGGAAATACTCTTTTTGGAGCATGTCTAGCTTAGGATTGCCTTTTATTTGCTTTAAATTCAATAAGGGTGATGTGCCCCTCTTTTTTATTTTATTTATTATATTTAGTTAGTTTGTTTTGTTATTTGGGAATTGTCAAGTCTTGTAATGGACTTTATTATTATTTATCGAGACATGCTTATTTTATTATTGCAACCTTGTGTTTATTATATGCACAAATTTTGACAACTTTTGAATGCGAAATTGATGAAGGGGCCAGGCCCAATTGTAATTGGGTTGTCCTACGTATCCTTTTAGGGGAATCAGGTCACTCGTAGTTCTTATCCATTTTTCTTTTAACATTCAATCCCGTCCTTTTTTTTTATTTTTTTATTTTACGGGATTAGCTAACCTTGTGTGGGCCTCTCGAAAGTGTTATATTGGGTGTCTTGCCTAAGCATAGAACCTCTTTAATTGATCCATGTTTATCCATTGACTAAATTTGATCCCGTCTAAATCTGCCAATCTTGCAGCGCCACCTGTTAAGATCGTTGTGATGATAAACGGGCCCGACCAGTTGGGTTGAAATTTGCCTCTTGGGTCAGTGACATTGGCCCTTACTTCTTTAAGTACTAAGTCTCCAACCTTAAGGTCCCTCATTTTGAGCCTTTGGTTAAAGTGTCTAGTTAGTCTTTTCTGATAGACTCTTACATTGTGCAAAACTTGCAACCTTTTCTCATCCAGCAGGACCAATTGGTCATAGCGAGCTTGGACCCAATCTAACTCTGGGATTTGACTTTCTAAAACGATCCTTAGAGATGGGATCTCTAGTTCGATTGGTAATACGACTTCCATTCCGTAAACCAGGGAGTATGGTGTTGCTCCCGTTGATGCGCGAACTGATGTCCTATAACCCCAAAGTGCGAATGGCAGCTTGTCTGGCCAGTCATGATAATTTTCGGACATTCTTTCAATGATTTTCTTGATGTTCTTGTTAGCTGCCTCTACTGCACCGTTTGTTTGCGGTCTGTAGGGAGATGACTTTCAATGCTGGACCTTAAACTGTGCTAAAAGCTCAATTACTTCTTTCATGAAGTGTGACCCGTTATCACTGATGATTTCTTGGGGAACTCCATATCTAGCTATTATGTTATTCTTAATGAAATTAACCACGTGCTTTGCTTTGAGCTTCGCGTATGATTGCGCCTCAACCCATTTGGTAAAGTAGTCGATTGCGACTAGGATATATTCGTGGCCCCCTTTTCCTGTTGGGATTATTTTACCGATGATATCGATTCCCCAAGCTGAGAAAGGCCAAGGTGAGGTGAAGGTATATAATGGGCTTGGTGGTAGGTGTTGTAGATTTGCATGGGTCTGGCATTGTACGCATCTTTTGACGAACTCACAACAATCCTTCTCCATCGTTGTCCAATAATACCCCAGCCTTATTATCTTTCTAGATAGCATCATACCGTTCATGTGTGGTCCACATACTCCTGCATGTACCTCTCTTAAGACCTTATGGGCCATTTCGGTACCTAGGCAGCGGAGGTTGACTCCGTTTGGGCTTTTCTTGTATATTTCACCCTGTACTTCCAAGAATTGGGCTGCGAGCCTTCTGAGTGCTTTTTGGGCTCTTGGGCTAGAATCAGGAGGGTAAAGCTGGTAAACAAGTAGATTTTTTATATCGGTGTATCACTCATCTTCTTCATCATGGGACACTTCCAGGGTGTCACAGTATGAAGGCTCTAATCTTCTTTGTACGTAGATGGGCATCATACGAATGGTTTCGGGTATGTTAATCATGCTTGCTAACTTAGCCAAGGCGTCTGAAAATTGATTATCTTCTCATGGAAGGTATGTAAAGTGTATTTGATTAAAATACACTATGATCTTGTCTAAGTATTCCTTGTAGAGTGCCAGGGATTCACTTTTAACCTTCCATACTTTGGAAATTTGGTTAATTATGAGTAACGAGTCCCCATAGACTCGGAGTGTCTTAGTGCCAAGGCTTATGGCGGATTGCAGTCCTATTATACAAGCTTCATATTCGGCGCCATTATTTGTAACCTCATCGTCCAGATTGACCGAAATAGGTGTATGTGCACCTTCAGGGGATACTATCAGTACCCCTACTCCAAAACCCTTTTAGTTGGATGCTCCGTCGAAATATAGCTGCCAAGTTTCGGTGTCTAAGGTCATAACCCCTTCGTTTGGGAAGTGATATTCATCCTTGTGATCTGGTTCATCTATGGCTTGGTCGGCCAGGTATTCCGAAATAGCATTCCCTTTTATGGCTTTTTGATGTTCAAATTTAAGGCCGAACTCTGAGAGGAGAACGGTACACCTTGCTATTCTACCATTTAGTATGGGCTTTTTGAATATGTATTTCAAAGGATTTTCTCTTGATCTTATATGGATCGTGTGTTGGAGCATGTAATGTCGTAGCTTTTTGGTAGTCGCTACCAAAGCTAAACATGTCTTTTCTAGGCATGAATAGCGGGTTTCATATCCCAGATATTTCTTGCTCACATAGTATATGACTTTCTCTTCTTTATGCACTTCCTGGGCTAACATGGCCCCCATTGACGTTTCTGTGACCGTAAGGTAGAGGATTAGAGGCATGCCTGGAATGGGCGGTACTAGAACAGGTGTTTCGGATAAGTAGGCCTTAATTTTGTCAAAGGCCTTTTGGCATTGCTTGTCCCATTCTGTCTTTACCTCTTTTTTGAGTTTCTTGAATATGGGCTCACAAGTGATAGTTAACTTGGAGATGAACCTGCTAATGTATTGAATTCTTCCTAGAAAGCCTTTTATTTCTTTTTTCGTTTTCGGAGGCGGCATGTCTATTATGGCTTTGATCTTGGATGGATCAATTTCTATTCCTCTGGTGCTTATGAAAAATCCTAGAAGTTTGCCGGATGTAACTCCGAATGCGCACTTCTTGGGATTAAGCCTCATATTGTACTTCCTAAGCATGTCAAAGAACTTCTGAAGTGAGGGTACATGCCCTTCTCTATCTTTGGACTTTATGATCATATCATTTACGTACACTTTAGCCTCTTTATGCATCATATCATGGAGTAAGGTCGTAGCGGTTCTTTGGTATGTGGCTCCCGCATTCTTAAGCCCGAACGACATTACTTTATAGCAATAAGTGCCCCACTGTGTGATGAAAGTGGTTTTCTCTTCGTCCCCTTTGGCTATCAGGACTTGGTTATATCCTGCGGACCCGTCCATAAATGATAGAAGGGCGTGTCCGGCGGTGTTATCTACCAAGACGTCTATATGAGGTAAGGAAAAGTCGTCTTTTGGACTTGCTTTGTTCAGGTCCCTAAAATCTATACACATTCGGACCCGTCCGTCCTTTTTTGGGACTGGGACAATGTTGGCTACCCAATCGGGGTAATTGGCCACTCTTATGAAGCATGCCTCTAGTTGTTTTTGGACTTCCTCCTTGATCTTAAGAGCCCACTCTGGCTTCATTCTTCTTAGCTTTTGTTTGACTGGTTTGCTGTCGGGGTTTAGCGAAATGGTATGCTGAGCAATTTTGCGGTCTATGCCTGGCATGTCCTTGTAGGACCAGGCGAAAACATCCGTATAATTCTTTAGGAGTGTTACGAATTGTTCGCGTTCATTAGATGTTAAAGACAAGCCTATTTGCACGTGGCGAGGCTCATCATTAGTTGCAATGTTTATTGTCTCCGTTTCTTCGACTATTGAAGTCTTTTGCTCATGTTCGATTAGTGCTTTAATAACTTCTTTCGGCAATTCCGTTATATTTTCTGAATTATTAGCGGAGAGGCAATCCGAGTAAGCAAAATCGTCTTTCATAATATTAATAGAAGCGGACAATACATCAATGAGGTCATCACTAAGGACCTTAGCAGGAATAGACTGGGGTGGACTACCCGACACTTCTAGGATAACAGACTCAGAATCAGACTCAGAATCAAAGATGGACCCTCCTGTAGGACCGTTGCGGATGGTGAACTTGTACTTGGCTCCCTTGACCGGAGTCCAATTCGTCTCGTGCTTCCAGGTGGTGCGGTCGGGCCCGATTGGGGCAATTAATCTGGATGGGTCGAAACCTTCATTAAAAAGCACAGTAAGGGGAAGTTTGGTAGTGGTCTCGTCGTACTGACGACGCTCTTTGCCAAATAAAAGCCCAAAGTCGTTGGGTTCCATGTCATTAGCCCAATCTTTAGTGGATTGTTCCTCATTGGAAGGTATGGGTGTGTCTTCACTCATGAGGAAACAGTCTTGAAATGCCTCAAAGCATGGCATTAGGATCCCGTTAATTGTGTATGGTTCAAATCCATAGTAAGGATATGGGTCGCCTTCCTGAAGGAATTGCCCGTTGAGGGTGAGGGGATAAGGATCCATGCTGTGTATAACGGGTTTGTTAGCCGCACGGGCTCTTTTCTTAGCCATCACTTTGGATATGTAGGCACTAACTTCTTGCCTTGTGGGCCTGTAGCCTAGCCCGAATAAATCATTTTTGATCTTGGTGTTCCAAGAGGCTTGAGCTACATTGGGATGAGCGCCCAAAGTGGTGCCTGGGAAGTGGCCTTGCTTTCTGAGTAAAGCATTCACATTGAGCGTGGGCTCTATTGTTTCTATGAAGGCTATCTTCTCAAAACCCCATACACTACTACAAAACACGGAACTTCTCGACGCTTTTCTCTCGACGCTTCCTGTAGCGTTGTGCGCGAAAAACATATGCGCGTCAATTCTCGACGCTTTTTGGTGTCTAGAACGGACCTCGACAGCAAAAAGCGTCCAGAAATGAACTATCGCGCAGCCCACTTGTTTCTTTTTGACGCGGCCCACTTATCTACTTTCAAGCGCGGCCCAGTTCTCAATTTATGACCGGGGATTTCCCTTGGGCAGCGTTAAACTAAAAAAAAAAAGAAAAAACAAAAGAGCAAAACCTAGAAACTGCACAATCTCGATCCAACTCTCTCTCCCTTCCTCTTCCCTGTATCCATGGCGAACTGCTGTTTCCAAAACTCTCTCTTTAACTATCAATCGTTTCATTCATCATGTTGAAGGTGCGTTGAAGTGCTTTTGTCGTCCCGCATTCGTTTCTCGCTCTCCTCGTATTTTAATCTTTTTTTTCGTTTTCCCTTTTTCTCAAGATCGAATTAAACTTCATGCTTTCTCTAGATTGAAGCCAAGGATTCTTGGGTATTTAGTTATTTGATTGTAATTTCATATTTATGAAGATTATTTATATTGTAATCGATTGTCATTTCTTTTTTTCTTAATTCATCTGCAACCATTTTGAAATAAACTGCTTGAACCCTAATCTCTCTCTTCCCCCTCAATTAAACAATTTGATGTTGGTTTCAATTATATTATTCGTTGTCTCTTGTAATTTTTAGAATATATGAATAAGTTTGTTGAGATTTGGAATGACTTGTCTTAGGGATTTCATTATTTTGTATAATTTTGTGCCTTTTTCTCTCTAGTATTAAAGAATGAAATAGTTAGTTCGATTGATTGGGTACAAATAACTCAGATTCATCATAGTGTGCTTGTTTACAATCAGTAGTAGGATAAGAAAGTCATTTTGCAAGATGACAGGAATATTTTATTAAGTCTACCTGTTTGATGTTTGCATTCTAGCTTGAAGTTATAACACTCAGTGAGTTTGTGATTCCTTATGATACATTCTTAGCCTTGCAGATTTGTATGATGTAAGTATTGGATTTTCAGGCAATGCACCATGAACACCATGAATCAAAGGTGGGGCTGTAAAAGATGGGGCAGGGGCTGCTTGATTATATGTGATTAGTTCAAGTACTCGTTTCGATGCTAATGTTGTTTTTGGGGTTATTTTAGGCTCTTCACTTGATTTTTTTTTACTAGTTATCTGTTGTCACTTGTTCCTACTAGATATCTTTCAGTTGTTTTCTAATTTACATTCGATATGAAGGTAGTTTGCTCCACAGTGCATACCACGACTATGATTAGAAGATATGTCCTCGGGTACAAGTTGGACGAATCTAGTAACCAAGTCCAAGCTGCACAACGAATATTGAGGTACACTGATCTTTTATGCTCTTATATGAATTAAATATATCTTGTCATGTCCCAATTCCCTAGTCTATCTCTTACTTACTTAACTATAGGTTTTACAGATTTTGTGTTCTGAAGATTATGCTCAAAGTTTGAGATTGATTTGTTATAGTGATCTGTTTGCATGATTTCAAAGTTTAAATGCTGAATTAAACCCGGAACAGTCAGATCAGGACATATATGTACTTGAATAGGTTGAATTTAGAGCTTTGATCTAGATTCTAGACTTTGTAGTGAAGAATTTAGAAGTTAATTCAGAAGTAAGTCATGCTGCAAGATGACATGTATACTTTTGTTTAATCTGAACTGATTTGTTTCCAGACTTCATGGTCTGAATTTATGTTGCAGTTCCTCTATCATCCAATGTCATTGTTGTTTATATGGGTAGTAGTTGTCAAGTTGTCACTGTTGAGTTTGGTAGTTTCTTATTTGTTGGGTTGTAGTACGTACCTGTATCATCCAAGTTTCATTTTCGCTACGAACTTCACCATCCAAACGAGTTTGATATTAAGCATTTGGATGACACTGTTGAGTTTGGTAGTTACTTATTTGTTTGAGATACAGGTTTGAAAACTAGTGTAATCTCCCATTTAACTTACTTCTCTTCTTCTATTTAAGTTGAATAGAATATGATTTTCTGTATTCTGAATAGATGGTTTTGCCTCTTAAAGCTTCGTCTTATACGTTATAAATTCATATGTATTGAAATGTGCTAGCTAAAAAAGGGCTAGGTTAGGGTTTCCCTGTATACTCATAGATGTAAATGCTTGTGTTTCTCGGGATGTCTTCTGTAGAGTTGATTCCTGCTCTTATTTGGCAATAAGTTGTCTTTTTTTTTCTTTCTAAAACATTATTGTATGATGTTTTAAAAAGGAGGGAAAACAGAATGCTAGATGTAGTGTTTCCTTGCAAGCCATTGGTATTATTGTCTTGTGCTCTTGAGTCTCGTTGTAAGGTGCATTTGAAGTGGCTATTTGTATGCACCTATGATCAGTGTGTCAAGCGACAATTATTTCTTTAAGAACCTTCAGATTAAGGAAGTTTACTGTCAATAAAAGGTTCTTGTTCTGTTTCTTGTCATTAATCAAATGTTCCTGATTACTTTTATTGTCATTAACTAGTTATGTTTAGGTGATATCTTTTGTTGCTGGCATTTCCGTTTTCTTTTGGCTGTTTTTACTTTGTAACTTCACTTGATGCACTTGTGTAGTTGCAACTGTTGTTTGTTGTACATTAGGTATATTTTGATATAAATGAACTACATGCATGATTAGTTTAGGTACTGAGATGATTTACTGATTAGTTAATTCTAGCAATTCTGTACTGATTTGTAATATGTTATTGCATATGAAGGTACTTCACACGTATCCAAAAATGATATCCTATCAGTACCAGTTGCTACAGTGTAGAAGACGTCACCAGAAGACAACACAAGTTAGACAACAAGTCCCAAATGAATCAGCGTTTTATTAGTGAATTTAGGTTGGATTTATGTGAAAGATATCTCGCAAAATATTAGCTAGAGTGTTGTATTTTAACAGCTTTTGGATGATAGTTTTGTACTTAGTGAAAAATGTATAAAATATTATGAAGCTATATGAATATCAAATTGAGATTTAGAAGTTTCTTTTTTTTGTTTATTTGTATATATATACAGTTGAAAAGAGATGCACAGACAATATGTGCAAAGAAATCATGATAATAACAAAATTAGAAATTATTTGTATTTTTTTTTCGGGAGAAAAATGCAAGAACGACAGACAAAAGCGTCGAGAACATGGCAGGCAGTTCATACAGAATTCCCGGGGAAATTGATTCCTGACGAAAAAAAGCGTCGGGAAAATATAAATCTCGACTAAGAAAAGCGTTGAAAGTAACATAAATTGTCGAAGCAAAAAAGCGTCGAGAATTTCTTGACACTGAAATTCGCAACGCTTTTAAAAGCGTCGAGAAATATTTTTCCGACGCTTTTAGCATTGTAAAATAAGAAAAAAAGCATCGAGAGTTGACCCTTTTTCTAGTAGTGATAACTCTTCGTCTTGTTCATTATGCTCTATCTTTAGGACTGGAGCTTTCTCAATCTGGGCTACCATAGTATCAGCGCAGACCTCCAAGGTGGATCCTGCTAAGGATAGTTTAACCTTTTGATGCAGAGTTGAGGCTACAGCATTTAACCCGTGTAACCAGGGCCTTCCCAAGAGTAGGTTGAAAGTGGCTGGAATGTCGATCACATGGAATTGGACCATTTTCTCGATGGGCCCAATATTTATATTCATGGAGAAGGTACCCAGGCCAATACGTTTCTTTTGGAATTATCGTAGGCTCTTAGCCCTTGTGCGGAATGCGCGAGATTGTTGCAGTCTATTTTGAGGTGTTTAGCAGTCCTCAAGGGGCATACATTTACAGCAGAGCCATTGTCAACTAAAGTCATAGGGACTTGTCTTTGTTGACAGATTATAGTAAGATAAAGGGCTTTGTTGTGGTGAATACCTTCAGGTGGAAGGTCTTTGTCAGAAAAAGTGATGGGTGTAGATGGCTTTCCTTGGATCAGGAGGTTGACTACCTCTTCAGGAGTGGCATTAGGAGAAATGGTGGTTGTGTTTAAGGCCTCTAGCACGGCCCTTCTATGAGTGATAAAAGTGGTCAATAGTTGCCAAATGGATATATCGGCTTTTGTTCTTTGTAGTTGCTTGAGGATATTGGTCCCATCATCTTCTTTTGCCATTTCCCTTTGGGCCGAATCCCTATTGGGGACGGCTACAGGCTCCACAGGTTGGATTTGAGATGGATCCATATAGATGTTTTCGGGCCTGAATTGGCGTCCTGATCTTGTGAGATAGTTTAGAGCTTTGTCATCTTCTTCCTTTTCATCATCGGAGATATCATACCAGGCTTTGCTATTAGCTATGTCATGGACTTGGGGAGTCATCACATCTTCTGGATCAGTATATACCCTAGTATCTTCTTCATCACCATCCCAAAGGCCGCAGACGTCCAGCGTGGATCTTGGGCTAGGGTATGGTGGTATGACCTGTCCAATAGGTGTGATCAAATAGGATGGATCAAACCCTTCTTCTATGTCAATGGCAAAGGAATTCCCGAGGGGATTATTGTTGTTGCTGGGCGGTGGTGCATCTTTAGGCAATGGTATTGTGCCATTGTCAAACAAGTCTTGGATTTTATGCTTGAGGGTGTAACACTTTTCAGTGTCGTGCCCACGCCCCCTATGGTATTTGCAGAATGTAGACTCGTTCCAATATGGTGACCTTTTCTCTACAGGTGGATCGGGAGTGGGCCCAATCGGATGTAAATAGTCTCCTTTGATCAACTTGTCTAGAGCTTTGACATAAGTCATCCCGAGGGGAGTGTACCTTCTTGGACGCCTGTCAGCTATGGCGTTCACTTCATTTCCTCTACTTGTGGAGGCATGGTTGGTATTAGTGTATTTCTTATCTTTATATCCGCTTGTGTTGTTACTGTAATGACCTTGTTCTTCCCCCTTTGGAGTTGGTCATCTTCAATGGCCATGCCCACTTCAGTTAATTGTGCATAGGTGGTTATGGGTTGAAATTTCATGTGTTCACGGTACTCAGATGCCAAATTCTGGACTAGCATTCTGATTTGATCCCTTTCAGATGGGCGATCAATCATTTCGGCTACCTTAGCCCTCCATCTTCTCACGAAACTAGTGAACCCTTCCTTGTCACCTTGCTTGGTGATGTCGAGCCCTCTTAATGTCATGGGTGGCAAGACATTGTCAGCATATCTCTGGAGGAATAGTGTGTATAGGTCTTCCTATTTTTCCAACTTTTGGGTGGGCAACTTGAAGAACCAGGCCCTGACAGCAGGATCCAAGGTCTGGGGAAAGAGGTGAAGATACAACTCTTGTTCAATGCCTCTAAGGCCCAATGCAGTAGTAAAATCCCTAATGTGATCTTGTGGATCGTCGGTTCCTTTGAATGTGGGAACTTCAGGCATGGAGAACTTAGTGGGAAATTTTCCCTTGATGTGGGGAGCATAGCCTTCTGAATTGATGATCATGTCGTTGAAGGCACGACTCTTGCCTAAGACGGATTCAAGCCTGTTCAGCTTGGCTTGAAGTTCTTGCACCTCTTTAGTAGAGGGTTCGGCCTTTTCCCCATCGGACTTGGGCTCATCATCATCTTTATTAGGGGGATCCAACTTGGCGACACGGCTTCCATATCAGTGAATCTAGCATTCATGGCGACCATTTAGGCTAAAAGGTCATCCATCTTTTGGTCAGTGGTTCTCTCAGCGTCTCCAGACATAGCGGACTTAGGTGAACCGGGTGGTGAGGCTTGAGGTGACAGTGGCGGTGTGCGAAGGTAATCGAGCCAAACAGGGCCCATGAACTGTGCTTGTGGTGAAGGTTCGAACGACAACTTGCGGACTAACCTCTTGCTGGACTCGTCTCTCTCCCACTCCCTAGGACCAGGATCTCTACTTCTACAAATTTTGGACATAAAAATGCCCGTTTAAGAAAATAGAAAATAAATGGGAACCTCCACATAATAAAAAAAAAAAAAAGTTTTATTTTAAAACAAATGTGGGAAGAGAATCTAGCACTAATCCTCAACATGGTGATCTTTTGGGTAAGACGTGATCTTATGTAAGTAGCATATTCTAATCAATGATGTTTCGAATCTATTAGAATTATAAATACTCTTGACGTGCATATGGGGTAAAATTCCCTAATTTAGAAAAAGAGAAATACTATTGAGTTGCATATGGAATGAAATTGGACTCTTTTTTATTTGGTGAAAGATCATTGACGGGAATATGTTATTGCATGCAATCTAATTCTGATAGAAAGGAACGTCTTCCTAACATGGTCACTAGCATCGTCGGAGTCATACAGGTATTCTACTTCCTAAAAAGATAAAATCCTAGACTCTATTTGTAAACCTGACCAAACGTACAAGCAAACAAAAGGGAAACCTTCCCTAACGAGGATTCAATAAAAGAATCCTAAGGGGGGATCTAGTCCTAATATTCTATGGAAATTAATCACATAGCAAGGAAATAATTAATAATATGGCAAATAAAACAATTAGCATCTTGATATGGACTACGAGACTTAATGCAATAGTTTGACACAATCTATGGTTGGATAAGGTAATCCATGACCGGATGCACTTTGTCATCTATGGGGTTCATAGTATTACTAGACGTACCGTTTTACACATCTCGAAAGGAAACATGTAAATGTCATGGGGTGGAACACGACTATGTGCAAAAGTAATTCGGACCGAGTGGGTCACTGGCCTAAGTCATAGACAATGTTCCAAAGGGTACATCCTATAATGGTGTGGTGATGTCTTTCGACATCTTGCAAAGATAATGCATGCAATATGAATGATATGGATGCGAAAAGCAAAGAAAATAAACACGTACTGTAATTGAACCAAATAGCTTAAAATAAATAATTGACATGGATAAGTGTTCGAATTACATCCTCTTATTAAGTCCCCAGTGAAGTCGCCACTGTAAGAACCCTCGCCTTTCCGGCGCGTTTTCGATTTTTAGATGGAATTAATGGTTCTTAAATATATGTCACATGCGATTCAAATTAATTATAAAGAACAATAATTTGCAAATAAGAAGCCGCCACCAATTTTTAAGGAAACAATTGGAAACCATCAAAAGTGCATGCAATTCCTATTGGGAATTGACTCATGCCCATGGGGACTAAATATTGAGTTCGGGGATGTAGGTACGAAATAAATAAAACGAATCTCATCTAAATCGCCCGAATTAACGGCCTCTACCAAGCTTATCCATGTCGAGTATTTATTTATGCTATATGGTTCCATACAAATCCGGTCGTTCAATGATCCTAAATTAACTAGGCGGGTTAAGAACAACCACATTACCTACATTATCACTTTGTACGATTTATATCCAATTTACATGCATACTATTAACAAGCATAAACATGATATAAAGCATTAAATTATCGCTCCAACCTACCAACTTTTCTAAACGCGCTGTGTATTGCATATGCACATTAATAAAACCGTTAGTATCTTCAAAAGAATAATAATAATGCAAAAGCAGTGACTTTATGCTAAAATAAACCTAGGAGGCTACTATATGCATGCAAAAACTACGAAAAGATGCAAACTTGCATAAACTAATAAAAAGACGCAAGCTTTATATTAACTAATCATGCATAATTATGTACAAAATCCAAAGCATGCAAATTTATTCAACCATAATCAAAAGCTAAATAAAACATGATTAATAAACAGCAAATAAGAGATTTAATAAAGAATTAGGCCCTCAGGATGGTTAACCTGGACGTTCTATTCGAACGGGACTAGTAGAATTGACATTGCTCTTCGATCTTGGGTGCTAGGCTAGGTGTATTGCTTGCTTGAATCTGCGAATTTCTGAATTCTCTTTGATTTGGGAAAATATGTGCTCTCAATGCTCTCAAAATTGTGAACTGACTGCCCTCCTGCAAAAGAGGGTGAAAGGGAGTATTTATAGAGTTGGGGGACAGATTTAGGGGCTTAGGGCGAGAAGCCCGGTGCCAAAACTCGGCCCAGTCAAAAAACTGGTTCAGCGGCCACACGGAGGGCAGCTGGGGCCCGCGGTGGCCGCCGGGGCCAGCGGCTGGCCTAACAGCCCCCGCTGTCACGCGCTGGCTGCCGAGCAGCCTGCGAAGGCCACCGGGCCTGAGGGCGCGCGCATGACTAGGGTTTTTGACTTTTGGTGCTCTATAAATTACGAAATTGCTCCCAAGGGGCCGGCATTGAGCGATTTTGACCCAAATCTTCGAGACGCGATATCTCTTGATCCAGGAACCTGATTGAGGCAAGTCAAAGGTGTTGGAATCCTTATAACAAGGGCTATCCAAAGACTGAGGTTTCAAGGAATTTGGTCTAGATTTTCGATCAATGTCCTTTTCTACTTACGTCCATGTTAATCCATTACCATCATTATCGGGCGTTGCGGTGTCAGGGGATGAGAACTAATTAGGGTGTCTAGAGGGACGAACATACACAAAGGTTGAAGTGCATGAGGTTCAAAGAGTACAGGGGAACAGTCTTGTGAGCCCTATTCTCTATGACCAGCACTAAAGCTTGAAGGAACCAAAGGGGAACAAACGCTTTGGACCCTGTTCCTTCTAGCTGTGTATCTGGACGAGTTTTGCATAATATCGTATTTATTATTTCTGTGAATATTTGTGTATTATCTTTCTAGATCTTCACACAAATATTCTTCTGGGGAAATATAAATTGTTTTGGAAATTTAGATATTGCAAAATCGATTTTACAGATTGGAAAAAGTTTTTATTTGGGAAAGGATATTATTTTTTACTTTATGGCCAAGTATTATTTGTTATGGAAATTATTATCTTATGGAATATCTCTATTATCTTTTAGAGTTTATATTCTGATAATATACCTATATTAGCTGGCCGAAATCTTCTGTAAAATATGTTGGACGAATTTCCATCTAGATTCATTAGGGTTTTATAAAGTAAAAGTGTTTTGCTTTATCTCAAACTCTAGGATATCTTTTTGGAGATATTATCTTTTGGAAAACGATTTTAACCTAGAAGGAAACTGAGCCTTCACCTCCCCTATATAAGGTGGAGAATAGCTTCAGTTTACTTCATGCCTTGAGAGAGTTTTGACGTGCAAAAGAGTTTTCAAATCATATTCAAAACATCCAAGTCGTCCATACAAATATAGTCCAGCATTACACTGAGAACAACCTTTGGACCCTGTTCCCTGTCAGATCCGTTTGATTCTTTCCTTTGCGTACTCATTGCATAATAGGTTTTCATTGTAGTCTTATTTGCTTATTAAAGAAGCGAGTTGTAAGGCAGTCATTATACTCAAAGAGATCTGTAATTACTCTAACTTAGTAACGAGCGTAGAGTTTTCTTTCAGGTCAGTGTGTGACTTGGAAGGATTGACAACACATTAGTAACGGTGTGTGGTGTGTTAGGGTACTGTGCTGTATCCTGTTGTAGCTCTAGTAATAAGGAATGTAGTGTGATAAAATCCCAAGTAACTGGATTGTGATTTTTACTCCTATTGAGCCTAGGAGGTTTTCCAAACGTGAAAAAACCCTTGTGTTATTTACTTTTAGTCTTTTGTATTGTGCTTAATCTGCTGCATAGGAACAACGTCCACAAGGTTGTTCTCACCATTGTTCTTAAGTCTCAAAAGTCTGTTTTATTGCGAAAAGTAGGCGTCACTCTATTCACCCTCCCTCTAGAGTTCCTTAATGTACCCTTCAGTAAGATAGATATTATTAAACAATTAAGTGATGACATATAGGCATATATATAGCCTATCAATCAAAGAGGGTCTATCTGTAATCGACAGAAAGCTTATGGATTTATTTGGTTGCAGAATTATGGGAAGATAGACGTGATAGTATATAATGCAGGTGCTAATCCCACTCCTGACACTTTTTTAAACACCAAAGAATTGGCCCTTGACAAGTTATGGCAAGTTAATGTGAAAGATGCAGTACTGTTTCTCCAGGTAATTAACAGCTACAACTCCATCCGTTTCAGAAAAAAAAATCTTAACATTTTTTTTTTTTTTTTACGATTTTCAATGCACTACTTTGATTGTAAAATATGTGTATTCATATTAATAAATAATTTATCTAAGAAACATGAGTATATGATTTTCCAAAAGTACTATAATATATATATATATATATATATATATATATATATATATATATATATATATATATATATATATATATATATATATATATATATATATATATATATATATATATATATATATATATATATAACAACCGTATTTTTAGCAAGTCTTGTACGAGACCAACTCATAGAAAGTGGGATCACTATTTAGAAATGTAGAGGTCATTTATGGTGAGCCGTGACCCTTGTTTCATTGAAAAGTAAACCCCCGTCTCACCAAAAGTTATGAAAACACCATCTTATAGAAAGTTTGTGTAGTACTTTTACATTGTAAATCCTTATATTTTCACAAATAATTATTCAGATTTTCGGAAACAGAGAGAATACATACCTCGTTATTTAAAAACTATAATATATAGTAAGATTAATTCTCAAGGTTTTAAGGGTGCGTTTGTTAAAGTCAGTTTAGTAGAATTCAGTTCAGTTCAAGTGTCAATTCAGTGATTTCAAATTCAGCTAAACAATGTTCAGTTTTGTTCAGTGGTGCTTCAGAAACATACTTTTTGTCTCTCACATATCAAGTTGTGTTCAATTCAGTTAAGTTGTGTCCAGTTCAGTTCAGTAGTGTCCATTTTAGTGATGTTAAATTTAGTTCAATTTAGTTTTACTCTGATAAGTTCAACTCTAATAAGCGCACCCTAACTTGAGACAATGAGATGTCTCAAGCTTCCATTTTTTTTTCTTGAAATTTAATTTTACTTCATCATCTTCTTTTTTCTACTTTTTAAAAAAATCCCCCCATTTAGTAAAATTTAGATAAGGAGTATCCTTTTGCAACAGGATGCTGCACCTCATTTGGCAACAGGGTGCTTACCAGTGTTAGCACCCTCAACCTTTGATGGCCATGTATGGATTTGCAAAAACAACCGTTCTTATGCTTTCTAAGGTAGTTATTGTGATCATTCTTTTAATCCCAAATTATTAAATTGGCCTTTTAAATGAATATTATTGGACAATCTTATCATTTAAAAATCACATGAGACAAATTAATCCTTTAAAACGTAATTATGTTCAGATTTTCCCTCTGAACCAAGTTTAGAGTCGGAGGGAATCTTGACATTAGTTACGTGTTTAATTTTTTTTTCTAATCTATTTTCAGTTCCATTTTCTTTATTTTTAATTCCTTTCTCTCATTTTCTTTTCTTTTTTCTTTTTACTTTACCATTCTCTCTCTCTGTCCAATTTGCACAATGAAGCTGTTGCAAGAAACTCAGCCATGCCCCATACATGGAGCTTGGTTTCCAATCCCAAACCCCCTATTCAAAAGCTCGGAATTCGAGCCGCTCTTCCCATCAAAAAAGTCCAACCATCACCATCACCATCACCATTCTCATGGTTTCTTCTTCTAAATCATTAACAAAACAAACACAAATAGCCAAAAAAAGAAAATTGTACTAATACTACTAATATATCAAAAACTTGAAACATGAACATATGATGACATAAGTGAATATATTCCTTATCTTTGTTGGTTGATTTGAGAATTTTGTTGGCTATTTTGATTTAAATTTACTTGATTCTTTTTTTTGGTTGTGTCGTTGAAAGATGTGAGAGGGAATGAGGGGAAAGAGCAAGACTGCAAGAGGGGAGGTCAGTAATAATCAGATTAGAATTTAGGTGATGAAGAGTTTGTTCAAAATCCCCATGGCTGAATTTCTTAAACAAGTTCATTGTGCCAATTGGAGAGAGAGAGGGGTAAAAAAGAGAAATAAAGAAAAGGAAAAAGAAAAAAAATAAAAAAGAAAAGAAAAGAAAATGAAAGAAAATAAAAAAAAATGGAGAAAATGGTACAAAAAATAGATGAAATAGGGAAAAATGAAAAATGATTAACAACGTTATTAATGTCAAGATTTTTCCTAAACCCGGCTCAGAGGATTTAGAAGGAGAATCTGCACATAATTACATTTTAAAAGACTAACGTATCGCATGCATTTTCAAAAGGATCAGATTTTCCAATGGTGTTCATTTAAAAGACCAATTTGATAATTCGAGGATTCTTTTAATTTTGCACTATTTTTCTTCACAAAATCTGGTATGAGGCGGCCACAAAGTGAGGCACCTCATACAAGCATGAAATTATGCTAACTTCGTACTTAGTTATAGAGCGAGCCTCACCTTGAAACCGTAGCCTCTTAAAAAACTTACTGTTCTTCAGTGAGGTGGCTGAGGTCCATTAGGACTCGAATCCTGATGGTACTTGTGATGTGTGAATAGAACCATTAAAACAAAAATACCCCTTATTAACAACAGTTATATCCTATTAGGCTATTACCCCCTAGTCGTGTTGTGACTGGGTTTGCCTCCAAGTACACATTTTGGCAAGGAATCAAAAGTATAGAATCAAAACTTCGAAGTAATTGTTCAGTGTGATTTTTTTGACTGAACTAAATTAAATAAAACTAAATTAAACTTCACAAAACTTAATAGTAATATGTGAGAAAAAAATATAGATCACGGAATTAAAATCCACTGAATTTAATTGGACTCATTCTAAGAAAATGGAAAAAACAAGACACTCGTACTTGATTGCAAATCATATTCAAAATGTACTTAGAGACTAAGAGTCCTAGAAATGAAATATTAGGGGGCATACCCTAGCTACACAGTAGAAGTTAAACAAAAATTAGATGCTTAATCGCCTAGAGTATTATTTCATCTTTTTCATTTGATTTTTCACGGTTTTCAAGACGAAAATTTGACTACGGATAATTATAATTTATAACTATAAAAGTTATAACTAGACGATATTCTGAAAATATAATTAAAAATAAATCTAATAATAGTACTTTTACTTTGTAAATCTTTATTTATTTTTTAAAATTAGCGGTCAAAGTATATAAAACTTGACCTTAAATAGTCGAATGAAGGATTAAACCCTGATTTTATAAGGATACAATAAAATTGAATGCCTAAAACATCATGTAGCTATGGATGCTATAGGAGACAATGGGATAGCTATTTCCAATCATCCGTCCTGCAGACAATTCATATACTCTAAGCGATTTTGAAACAGATTTACTCCCATCATCACATTATTTTTAGGGTGTTAAAATATTTTGCACAAGAATTAAAAAAGTCATTAAATAGTCTCAATTCTAACAAAAATAGTTTTATTATACTAGATTGCCCTTTGACTTTAGGTTTTACAAAGAAGGTGAACAACTAATGAAGTAATGTAAATGAAGGATAGTAAGGTTGAAAAAATAAATACTTAATTGAAACTCTAAAATAACTTTTAATATAGAGCAAAACCAAATTTCTAAAATAACTTATATTATGAGACAGAGTGAGATATTCGGATCACCAAGTACTTGTTCGTCTTTCCGTCTGAAGGGTCTCTTTCGTACCATCATTCGAGATCATAATCAGCGCCAGCTTCCCAATTCTGGCTTCCCTCTTTAGGACCAATAAGAGGAGCTCGAACATTATTATTGATTGGAAAATGTTTGGCTGACCTAGTAGGTGGGCAACCCACCTTTATTATGTATTTTTCTCTCTTCTACTTTAAATGTCATTTTTTGAAAGTAGAGGAAAAAGAATTTGAAAAAAAAAGAGAAAGATAGATATAAATGGTAGATAGATTACCAACCCGGTAGGTGGATGTATCATTCTCCTTATTGATTATTCCTTGTCCTTATCACTTTGCTTCGTAGTTAATTTCTAAATGGAATTAGTATGTAAGGTGTTTCACCACTTTTGCCACCATGTATTTACTATTTGTACATATTAAAAGGCCAGCATTAAATCAAGAAGGTGTGATTAAGTAGTAGGAACTCATTCATATTTAACCAAGGTCGAGGATTTGAACCTCGCTTTGGGCATGGAACAACTTTAAATTTATTGACCAACTGCCCCATTCTTTGAGGTGCCTACAAACCAGTGCAGGGAAATAGTCACTGTGGTCGACGGTGAATACCCTTAGTTGTGAACCAAGAAAAAAAAAGGCCAACATTTACATGGTTGTATCATGTATAAAACGGTGTCATTGTTAGATTGGTACTCCATCCGTCTCTTTAAAACTCTACCATTTACTTGTTGCACACAAACCAATAAAATTTTATTTTGGCATATGAGTTTCTTATTTGCCTTAAGTATTGTGCTTTAATTACAAGTGGTGGTTGTGTTTTTGTGAAACGTCTTAAATACGCAAGTGGTAGAGTTTTTATGAAATTGAGGGTGTAACATTTGTTATTTTGAAGTGACAATTTTCTTTCCTTTTTGTTTTGCTTCACTCAAGACCTACTCCTCACTAAGTTACTCCCTTTATTTCTTGTTTTTCTTTTCATTTGACTCTTCACGATTTTCAAGACGACACTTAACCATGTATAATTATAGTTCTAAAACTTTTAAAAATTCAGAATGCGATATTTTTAAATCTTAATTATAAATAAATCTTTTTTTTGGTAAGTAAATCTGTAGTATTACTGAAACCAAAACCAAACAAATAATGGTCAAGAGACCCAGTACAAAACCTTTTTCAGGGAGGGGCGTCCCTTCTAGGAAGATCCACCCCAATGCCTAAGAAGGATCGGAGAGCTACAACAAATTGCAAAATCACAGTTTATCCTGCCTACTCATAGGCTTACAAGCAAGAGCATTAACTCTATTTACTAGCTCAAATTTAATACTAGCTAGCACAGCACTAGGACGAGGAAGTTTCATGTTCCAGACGACCTCATTACGAGCTCTCCAAATATTCTATACAAGTGCAGTAAGGCTTGCATAAACAAAAAAATTTTCTGAAACCCGCTCAAAGATTTTCTGTTAATTCAGCTTCTCATTCGACTAAGATCAATAGTCCTTGCACTTAGACTCATCCAATCTTTCCATTGTGATAAGTATCTGATACTGAAACCACAAGAAAAGAAAAGATGGGGAATGGTCTTAGTTGCTAGTCCACACATAGGACCTATATCCTGATCACAGACATGGATCAAGAGTAGCTTGTGCCTTGTCTGCAGTTTATCAAGCATAGATAACCAACAAATAATATCATGCTTGGGCACATTTAACCTGTTCCATACCCAACGCGCCTATGTTACTTTCTCTGCAGCATGCATTTGCCATATATAGCCGCTCTTCACAGTATAGCAACCACTAGGATGTTGCTTCCACTAGTTCTGTGCATATATAACCAGGAGCAAAAATTTCCTTGATTGCACAAATCCTCTTCCAAGACCAACTAGCTGTGTCAGGAGGGCAGTAACCCCATCAATCCTCTCCATGTAAGTCTACATGATCGATCCATCTAACCCACAAGTAATCTGCTTTAGCTGCAATGTTCCAAATGAGTTTACCCGTGGCTGCAAGGTTTCATTTAAAACAATCTCTCATCCCTAAACCTCCCTCTTTCTTGGATTTACATAAGTTTGCCCAAGAGACAAGGGGACTCTATAAAAAACAGCAGATTCAGTCCATAAGAAGTTCCTGCACACATTTGTAATCTTATGTAATACACTCTTAGGGATCACAAACACAAAGGCCTAGTAAGTATGAAGGCTCATTAGGACGGAGTTGATCAAGGTAATTCTTCCAGCATACGACAAGTGTCTAGATTTCCATGTCCTAATTCTACCTGTAATTTTCTCAACCGAAACTTCACAATCAGCAATAGCTAACCTCCTTGAGGTAATAGGCACACCAAGATAACGAAAAAGACAAAGTTCCAAGTACAAAGCCAGACACATTCATTATCCTATTCAGATCATCATAAGGAATATTACAGTTATAAATAGCAGACTTACCTTTGTTAGCACTGAGTCTCGAGCTAGCAGAGCAAGCCTCAAAGCCTCTAAGCATCATAAACATAGATCTAAAATCCCCATTGTAGAAGAGGATGAGGTCGTCTGCAAAACAGAGATGATTGAGACCCATATTTTTGCATCTAGGGTAAAAGGCAAAGCCATCCATTTGTCCCACCCAGTGCAGAATGCGAGTGAGATATTCCATACAAATGACAAATAAGAGAGGGGAGAACGGATCCCCTTGTCTAAGATCTCTCTTCCCTTTGAAATACCCAACCAATTCACTATTCACAAATATAGAAAAACTTGGTGATGTCATACAGACCATGAGCCAATTTGTGAACTTTGCAGGGAATTGTAGAGCATGGAGCAATTTGTGAACTTTGCAGGGAATTGTAGAGCGTGGAGCATTTCATCAACAAAGTCCCATTCAACCGAGTCTAAGCCTTCTTAAGATCAATCTTGAACATGCTCTGTGGTTTCATATTCTTCCTGTTGAAGTGCTTCACAAGATCTTGACAAACCAGAATATTCTGCGCAATAACTCTCCCTTCCACAAAGGCACTTTGATTTTTAGAGATAATGGAAGGTAGAACCATTTTCAAGCGTGTACACAGCATCTTTGAGATACATTTGTACACAGTGTTGCAACACGCAATAGGTCTAAAGTTAGTCACTGAAGAAGGGTTTTTGACTTTAGGCACCAGAGTGAGAGTGGTTGCATTCATCTGTTTTAGTAACCTACCAGTATATAAAAAGTGTAGCACAACAGTTGTAACTTCACTTCCCACCAAATTCCAATTATCCTTGAAGAACTGACTATTGTAATTATATGGGCCTGGCGCCTTAATGCCAGGAATAGAGTACATAGCATTTTTAACATCCTTCTCAGAGAAAGGAAGACACAACAAGGTCTCCATAGTCTCATCCACTACTCTACCTTGTTGCACGAGGGAGCTATTATAAATAAATCTTATAATATTCATTTTACTTTATAAATCTTTGTAACTTTTCTTAAATTAATGGTTAACATTTGTAAATTATAACCTCAAAACGTCAAGTGGATAAAAGAATTTGGAATGAAGGGAGTAGTTTTTTACTTAAGTACGCCCTAGACCTTCAAGTATATATTCATAAAGGAAAAGGAAAAAAAAAAGTTTTTTGTTTCATTGCTCTTCATATTTTAAGGATTCATATTATTTGATACATAACATAATTAATTATTAGTATTTTACATTAATCAAAGCTAATTAAGTTATATCATACTATCCAAAGAAAACGTATGCCTAGTATTTTTTTTTTTTTAGGATCACCAAATGTATGCCTAGTTGAGTTGCATGAAGGAGTAGTATTCTTTTAAATTGCAATTATTGACAATATCTTTGGTAGCTTAACCAACTAATTTACCTCATTGTTCTTATTAAGGCCTAGTTAGTTACCTTTATTTATTTCAATAGGTCTTTTATGAGGTCGATTCAGCATGAGCCCACCTCTATAGTCAAGCATGATGTAAGTATGATGTCATGTTTGTTTGATGCGCCTCACATTAAGGCTGTCTAATACAAATTTTTGTGTTATTTTTTTCTATTTTGTTTTTTCGGAAAAATGTTAAGTATATTTCTAAAAGGTATGCCGAAATAGCATCCTCAAACCCAATACAACCTACAAGTGATAGTCATTCATCTATACACCAAAGCTACCTCAGTATAACTCTTCCTATACATTCACCTCCAGTTACCTCTATACAGCTTCTACTTACAGCGTAAGCAAAATTGTTCCTGCTTTTTCCTTATACAAAAAATGAAATCTAGCACACAAAGTGTTCTGAATTTGCTTAACAATTACATGAATAGGGCGTGCTTCGTTCTGCAAGGTACGCAAGTTTCTTTCATACCATATCTCATAGATAGTTCCCACCAGTGCAGCTCCTCGATCGGGTCCTCATCATCATACCCGACCCTTTACAATATCTAGAAAACCACCTCAATTCATGTCCCAAGCTGAAGACATTTCTGTGTACCCCAATCCAATTCAGGATACGTCTCCACACTCTCCCCGCAATATCACACTGGCAGAACATGTGATCACACTCATCCTCACCAATATTACACATACTGCAACTAGTATTTACATTCATGCCTCTATTCTTTAGCAAGACGCTTATGACTGGCCATCCACCCAATAAAACAAGGGGATTGCTAAATGTAAATTGCAAAATCTAAACGCAAATTTTATTTTCCAACAATACCCTTACAAGTTTCTACTCTTTATCTCTCTCCTTGGTTTTTCTCTCTATCAAAGAAAGAATCAAAGTTGAAAAGACATATCAGAAGAACAAAAACAAAGAAAACCCCAGCTCATCTCACCCATCCCACCTCCTTGATGTCAGAGCCCCCCCTTCACCCACCTCTAGACACTCAAATGTGTCCCCCTTAGCGTAGCGCCCAATGATGATAACCTATAATCATGTTAAAGAAATGAAAGTCAATGCTTGAAGTATTTATGCTCATTTGAAGCCCCTTATCCATTCTCACTCAGGATCTCATTGAATTCCTTATCCACAAATAGGACTTTCCATAAGTTTTTCAACGCCATCTCATTTGTCCCAATCGGACACCGGAGTCAAAGTTATGATTTAATGAAGATATGGGCTAAAAACGATGTTCTCATACCCGCATATCACGGTTCAAGACTGATTTTTAGCCATGAAAGGAATAATTGGATTATGAGCCCACATGGCTTGTATTCCTCTTTGAATTAGCTTTCCAATGATGTATTATGGGCCAAATTCCCATTAGAAACGAAAAATATATGATCCGATCATTGATTAATCCATTGAAACGGACACTTCTCTAGTGTTTGGGCCATAACTCATAGGATACGTATGATATTCGAGCCCACAATATTTCAACAGAAAACCCTTTGAATAAGGAATCCAACGCACCAAGAATTAGTTCAATCGAAGCTCCAACGCGCGCTCCAGCAGCCATTTCGTGGGAGCGGGGGCCTTCTAGCCAGCCGCTGGCCCCAGCTGCCTTCCATGTGGCCGCTCGGCACCGTTTTTGGCCCGAGAACCCTAATTTGACCTCCTTTTCGGCCCAATCCCTATAAATAACCTTCTACACTCCGTTTTTCGGGGCCAACACTCATTATCACGGGATTTTCACCCATTAAACTCAAGAGAACCCTAATTCTCTCTCTCTCTCCTATCTCTCATGCAACCCTAATCAAATCAATTCAAGCATTCATCAAGCCTCATTTAAGAGCAACTTCACAACCAAGAGCAAAGCAAATACAAGAGCAATTGACATTCAATTCTAGTGCAATAAAAGGTTAACCTGAGGGCAATTTTCTCAATATTTCAAAACTCTTTTTCAAATCATGTTTTACTTTGATTATGATTATGGTTGATTTGTATATCATGTTTTGGTTGTTTTAATTTTGTTATTAATAATTTGCATGTTTCAATTAGTTCATTGCATAGTAAATATTGCATCTTTGCATGATTAGCATATTTAATTAGCATATTAGCATATAATTAGGGTTTTGCATATACTTAGCCCTAAATTGCATATTAGCATATTTTTTATTATTTTCTTTTATATTTATTATTTTACTTACATTGAAGTTGCTAACAATCTCATTGATGTGCATATGCAATATTTAGTGCGTTTAGCAAGAACGGTAAGGTGGAGAATTAATTCTTTATCTTATTATTGGTTTGGTTTATACTTATTAATTAATGCATGCAATTGGATAATATGTGCAAAGCGATCACTTTAGTAATTTGGTTTGTTCAACCCACCTAGTTAATTTAGGATCTTGGACGACTGGATTTGTATGGAACCTTGCAATATGAATTATGAATCAACATGGATAGGATCCGTAGAGGCCGTTAATTCGGGCGATTTAGATAGGATTCGTTTTATCTTTTTCGTACCCACACCCCCGAACTCAATCTTTGGCCCCTTTTGGGTATGAGTCAATTCCCAATAGGAATTGGGTGCACTTTTGTTGGTTTCCAATTGTTTCCTTAAAGTTGTGGCGACTTCATTATTTGCTTGTTATTTCCCCTAGCACAATTAATCAAATTTCATATGACATATTATTTAAGAACCATTACTTGTAACTAAATATTTCAATTAGCGCCGAAAGGCGAGGGTTCTTACAATACCGACTTCACTGAGGATTTAATAAGAGGGTGTAATTCAAAAGCTTATCCATGTTGATTATTAATTCATATTTCTTGGTTCATGGCCTTTATGTGTTCATTATTGCTTTGCATTCATATCATCCATTTGCATGCGTTATCTTCGCAAGATGTCGAAAGACATCACCACACCATAAATAGGAATTACCCTTTGGAGCATTGTCTATGACTTAGCCCGGTGACCCACTCGGTCCGAATTACCTTTGCACATAGTCGTGTTCCGCCCCATGGCATTTACATGTTTCAATTCTAGATATGTAAAATGGTACGTTTAGTTTTACTATGCATCTCATAGATGACGAAACGCATCCGGTCGTGGGTTACCATATCCAACCATAGATTGTGTCAACCATTGCATTTAGTCCCATGATCCATTCAAGATGCTAATTGAATTACTTGCCATATTGTGATTGATTGTTTCCTTGTTATGTGATTTGTTTCCTTAGATCGCTAGATTAGGTCCCCTTTAGGATCTTAGTGGTCTAGAGTATAGGAAGTATCCTATTTGTGTATATGACTAAATTTGTAAACTAACTTAAGATCGAGTTTAGAATCTTTTCTTTTTAGGATGTAGGATCCATGAATCTTTCCGATGATGCTAGTAATCATATTAGGGAGACTTATTTTCCAAGAAAGTCAATTTCGAGCATGTAATATATTTCGACCAATGATCTTTCCCAAAAATAAAAAAGAGTCCTATTTCTTTCCTTTAGGAAGTCAATAGTATATTTTCCTTTTCTTGAGTCCGGAATATATTTTCCATATCTAAGTCAAGAGTCTTATGGCAAGTCAAGAGTAGCGTCTTTGTACTTTCCATTGCAAGTCAATAGTATATTTTCCCTTTTCCAAGTCTAAAAATCTTGTTCCTATTGTAAGTCAAGAGTAATCTTTTGCTTCCCATATTTTGTTTAGGGTCTGGGTTCATCCTTTTTCCCTTTACTTATTTTGCAAGTCAAGAGTAATATTCTTTCTTTCTTGAGTCAAGATTTTTTTTGCTTTTTTCCTTTCAATATAGAGTCAAAAGATCATTGGTTAAAATACATTACTGCATCGCAAAATTTCCAGAAAAAAATTAGTCTCCGTGGGTTTTCCCATCTTTTTTCTAACTAAAAAATAATATAAAAAAATTGCACCGCATTTCATTTTTAAAAGCTCCATTCTAGGACATATAGAATAAATTTAGATTGCATTGCATATACTTTGGCATACACCCACTTGCCATAGGTGGATAGCTTCGTCATGCGTCTCATACTAGATATTTTGTATACATATAGGGCGTCGCATATCATATTGCATACCATTCTAGGAAATTTTAGATTCTCCCATATCATTTGCATGTAAATCATTTTAGGCGTGTCTAGGACACTATAGAGTCTTGCATCACAATCGTTCACCTCATATAGTTGCATTCGTCGAGTCGTAGACCACAAGGCATCTAGAAAGAGTCATCATTGCATGTTCATCTCAAGCTTGCATATAGAGTTCTCATCTTTGGACTTCGAGGGTTAATATGAGAATCTTTCTTCTTCTAAAAGCCTTTTTCGAATTTCCTTCCCAAGTGTCCCTTACTAAGTTGAGAATTGAATCCAGGGTCGCAAAGCCCAAGTTTACTCAAAGCAACCTAAGCCCAATAGGACTGGAGAAGGTAAAAAGACTCAAGCCCAAGTGATGGAGGAACTTTTGACCCAAATGACCGCCATGAATGCTAGGTTCGTTAAGTTAGAGGCTAAGATTTCTAAGCTCGGTCCTCAGACCAAGGATCCCAAAGAGCTCATTCCGAATGATGGCAAGCCCAAACCTCCCATTAAAAAGGTCCAACAACTTCAAGCTAAACTAAACAGGCTCGAGATCATTTTAAGCAAGAGTCGCATGTTTAACGACATGATACTCAATTTTAAAGGTTTTTCTCCCCACATCAAGGGCAAATTGCCCACAAAGTTCTCCATGCCCGAAGTTCCCATCTTCAAAGGAACTGATGATCTACAAGATCACATTAGAGCTTTCACTACTGCATTGGGCCTGAGAGGGATTGAACACAATCTGTATGTTCACCTCTTTTCACAAACCTTGGACCCCGCTGTAAGGGCCTGGTTTTTCAAGCTACTCACTCAAAACATCCCAAAGTGGAAAGACTTATCCACTTTGTTTCTGGAGAGATACACTGACAATGTCTTTCCTCCCATGACTTTAAGAAAGCTAGAGATAACCAAGCAAGGTGATGAAGAAGGATTTACCGACTTCATGAAAGATGGAGGACCAAGGTCGCCGAAATGATTGATCGTCAATGTGAAAGGGATCAAATTAAATTTCTTGTCTACAACTTGACACCCAAGTATCGTGAGCACATGAAATTCCAACCAATCACTACTTATGCCCAACTAGTTGAAGTTGGCATGGCCATTGAACACGAGCACCTCACTGAATTAAGCAACAAGCAAGGCAAGCATGGCTCTAATAATAGTGGATTATCCGACCAAGGAAATTAAGTCAATGTCATTGTAAGTAGACATAAGAGAGTATACACACCTCTTAGCATGGCACAAGATGAAGCATTCGACAAACTTCTCGAAGAAGGTTATATTTCAGCAATCGGTCCGACCCCGGTCCTAAAGCCTAACAAGAGAGGCAAGATTTGGAATCCTAATGCCTACTGCAAGTACCATCAAGGAAATGGTCATATGACTGAAGAATGCATGCACTTGAAGCGCGAGATCCAAGATTTGATCGACGATGAGGCCATCCCTGCACCATGAACCCAACAGTTTGAATTGGACGCCTAGCCCAGTCGCGAAGCCCAAGCTCAAATATCATAGAGTCATAGTCTAGTTGGAGAACTCCCTTTCCCCTTTCTTTCTATGTCGAGTCCAAGTCTTGTCTTAGGAATTTCCCTTAAAGCATTGTCTTGCTTTCTTTTGATTGAGTAAAATAGGCCTGCATTTCTTTATTTCTTCATGGAATATTTCTTAATTGCAAACCCAATGATGAATCTGAGTTGCCAAACTTAATCAATGCAAAGTACCTTAATAATTGAGTAGAGGGCCAGAAGAAAAAAAAAAGCAAAAAAAATTAAAAAGGAAAGCAATGGGACACACATCATGTAAGTCATACCGAGGACATGAGGCATTCATTTGGCACCCTTCATTATGATCCTTTCACCCAAAATGCAAATTACCACTTGGAGCCCATTTGAGCCATTAAACACAATAAGCCACATTCTTTCTTTAACCACATTATCGTGACCCGGGATATGGGAAGTGTGCCACAATTTTTAAGTGTCATCAAATCTCAAGAGAGGCGTGAGAAACTCCAAAAAGAGTTCAAAAACGAAGAAGCAAATGTCAAAAATTCAAAAAACAAAAGAGGAAAAGAAGTTCCAAATGCATCAAGAGAGCACCAAAAGTCAATAGAGTTTCCTCACCTCGAAATATCAAGTGACACCCAGCACACTGAGGGCTTTTATGGGAATTTGAGCCTTATTATCCATTCTTTGGCAACCCGCACCATGGCCTAACATTACAACCCAAAAGACCTCTTAGAGGTATGAATCTTAAAAGATGTGTGTGCACCTGCAAAAAAAAAAATTAAAAAAAGAGCCCGGTAGGTTGAAAACCCGAAAGGACAATTTAGGCAAAAGTTAGGGCATAATCATTTAAAAGCCCACTAAGTCTATTCATTCGATGACATAGGCAAAAATGGCAAGCCCGCTGGGTCGATCATCCAAGACAATAACCCATGCAAAAGTTAGGGCACTAAAAACTAAAGGTCCTCGAACTACGTTTTGGCCTGATTCCTCCGTGGATACGTAGGTAACCTCTTTGAGGCCCGACCGTACTCTAATCTTTCTCAATCTCAAGACCCGTTTGCAATTACACATGGGATTATCAAAAGGTCCTAACTTAATAATATCACTTCATCAATGGCAACTCAAAATTCTAAGGGTTTCAAAAATTCCTTGATTTATCCCTTTTAGAGCCCAAGATTTGGATTCGAATTTGCTCCTTTGCATCGCTCCCTATCTCATAAAATTTCCCCATTTTATGCTTTTTTGCACCAAGCCCATTTCTTTCACAATCCCACATATCTACCCTGGAATTCTCCACTTTACATCGGCTCTCTACTCATAGTTTGTGGCTTCCGTAGCCATCTTTTCATGGATCTCATGTGATCACTTCATGCATACTGGGGGCTTCGATTCCTCCTATTACTGGCGAAAGATATTTGATTACTCGGAATCTCACCCGCATAAGCTTGCTTGCTTTACGGTCCAACCAGTAAACTGGTGGCTTCGCCCTTGCCTCAGAGGCACCAATCATGCACCTATCTCATAGCTTAAGAGGGATACTTTTGGAAATAAAAATCCTTTTGCAAATAAAATGAAATCTCTCGTTTATCCCTTGAAGTCCAGTCTTCTAAGCATTGCATATATGTCATAACAATTGAGTCGCATGCATCATTATTCATTACTAGTGCATGGAGTAATAAGCCTAGTTAGCATTGCATTTGCATAGCTTGAGTGTCATGTCATTCCTTTGCACACACTAAGCACTTTTTGCCTCCGAGGCACATGCATAGTACACACACATATAGCATTGATTGCGCTTAAGTCTAAGTATCTTTATCTGGAGTCCATCTCTAACATTCTTTTTGGGTTCGTCCCGTCGAATTTGGCAAGGTCTGTCCTTTTGGGTCCGTCCCGTTGCATTGAGTAAGGTCCGTCCCGTTGCATTGAGCAAGGTCCGTTCTTTTGGCTCCGTCCCGTTGCATTGAGCAAGGTCCGTCCTTTTGGGTCCGTCCTGTTGCATTGAGTAAGGTCCGTCCTTTTGGGTCCTTCCCGTTGCATTTATCAAGGTCCGTCCTTTTGGGTCCGTCCCGTCGCGTTTAGCAGGTCCGTCCTTAAGGTCCGTCCCGTAGCACCCCCATACTCTCTATGTCTTCCTATTTGATTGAACTAACATGCAGGTTACCAAGCAAAGCACAAGCATTATTTCAGCAAAGCAAAACAAGGCACAAGAGCGACGCAAAGCTCTTCGACGATAGGCTATTACAATTAGCACCACGTCAGCAAAGCAAAACAAGGCACGAGAGCGACGCAAAACTCTGCGACGATGGGCTATTACAATTAGCACCACGTCTGCAAAGCAAGGCACTAGAGTGACGCAAAGCTCTTCGACGTCTGGATTATCACAAATAGCACAGCGTCTGCATTCGCAAAGTAGGTAGCCCTGACTACAGGCAGTCAGGATTTACTTTTATCGCATCTTTTCCTAACATAAAATATTTTCAAAGCATTGCAGGCATTTTTGGCAAATACTTTGACCGTCGCTTTTCCAAAGCTAGGCCAAAGTGGGGCTTCTGTAGACACCCAAATGTGTCCCCCCTGGCGTAGCACCCAATGATGATAACCTATAATCATGTTAAAGAAACGAATGTCAATGCTTGAAGTATTTATGCTCATTTGAAGCCCCTCAACTATACTCACTCAGGATCTCATTAATTTCCTTATCCACAAATAGGTCTTTCCATAAGCTTTCCAACGCCATCTCATTTTTCGCAATCGGACACCGAAGTCAAAAGTTATGATTTAATGAAGATATGGGCTAAAAACGATGTTCTCATACCCGCATATCACGGTTCAAGACTGATTTTTTTCCATGAAAGGAATAATTGGATTATGAGCCCATATGGCTTGTATACCTCTTTGAATTAGCTTTCCAATGATGTATAATGGGCCAAAATCCCATTAGAAACGAAAAAGATATAATCAGATCATTGATTAATCCATTGAAACGGACAATTCTCTAGTGTTTGGGACATAACTCATAGGATACGTATGCTATTCGAGTCCAGAATATGTCAACAGAAAGCACTTTGAACAAGGAATCCAACTCACTAAGAATCAGGCCAATCGGAGCTCAAAGGAGCAATCCAGCAGCCTTTTCGTGGGAGCGGGGGCCTTCTGGCCAGCCTCTGGGACCAACAGCCTTCCGCTGAGCTTCAGCGGCCCAGCCGTGAGCCCTTGCTGCCTTCCGTGTGGCCGCTAGGCACCGTTTTTGGCCCGGAAACCCTAATTTGACCTCCTTTTTGGCCCAATCCCTATAAATACCCCTCTAAACTATGTTTTTCGGGGCAAAACTCAATATTACGGGATTTTCACCCATTAAACTCAAGAGAACCATAACTCTCTCTCTCTCCTCTCTCTCATGCAACCCTAATCAAATCAATTCAAGCATTCATCAAGCCTCAATCCAGAGCAACCTCACAATCAAGAGCAAAGCAAATACAAGAGCAATTGACATTCAATTCTAGTGCAACAAAAGGTTAATCTGTGGCAATTTTCTCAATCTTTCAAAACTCTTTTTCAAATCATGTTTTACTTTGATTATGATTATGGTTGATTTGTATATCATTTTTTGGTTGTTTTAGTTTTGTTAATAATAATTTGCATGTTTCAATTAGTTCATTGCATATTTAGTGTAAATATTGCATCTTTGCATGATTAGCATATTTAATTAGCATATTAGCATATGATTAGGATTTTGCATATACTTAGCCCTAAATTGCATATTCGCATATTTTTATTATTTTCTTTTATATTTATTATTTTACTTACATTGAAGTTGCTAACAATCTCATTGATGCGCATCTGCAATATTTGACGCGTT
Organism: Tetragonia tetragonoides; assembly: GCA_038025085.1. Taxonomy (NCBI): domain Eukaryota; kingdom Viridiplantae; phylum Streptophyta; class Magnoliopsida; order Caryophyllales; family Aizoaceae; genus Tetragonia; species Tetragonia tetragonoides. The sequence goes on along the minus strand of CM076149.1, from coordinate 30,642,448 downwards.
TAGCAAAAAGGGTAAGGTGGAGAATTAATTCTTTATCTTATTATTGGTTTGGTTTATACTTATTAATTAATGCATTCAATTGGATAATATGTGCAAAGCGATCACTTTAGTAATTTGGTTTGTTCAACCCACCTAGTTAATTTAGGATCTTGGACGACCGGATTTGTATGGAACCTTGCAATATGAATTATGAATCAACATGGATAAGATTAGTAGAGGCCGTTAATTCGGGCGATTTAGATAAGATTCGTTTTATCTTTTTCGTACCCACACCCCCGAACTCAATCTTTGGCCCCTTTTGGGTATGAGTCAATTCCCAATAGGAATTGGGTGCACTTTGTTGGTTTCCAATTGTTTCCTTAAAAGTTGGTGGTGACTTCATTATTTGCTTGTTATTTCCCCTAGCACAATTAATCAAATTTCATATGACGTATTATTTAAGAATCATTAACTCCAACTAAATATTTCAATTAGCGCCGAAAGGCGAGGGTTCTTACAGCCTCCCCTTGTTAGAGCCCCCACTTGGCGGTCATAGCCCCCCTGGCAGCCCCTCACCGTTATACCCCCTTTCCCTGCCGTCAGACCCACCCCCAACCATTGGGCGTTAGATGGACTGATGGTTGGCTGAAAAAGAGAGAGAGAGAGAGAGAGAGAGAGAGAGAGAGAGAGAGAGAGAGAGAGAGAAAGTGAGGCAAGCGGAGAGAGAAAGATAAAGAGGGTGGGAGGAGAGCAGGTGGGGCGGTTATGGGTGGGTGGCGGGCGAATGTCGGCGTGGAGGTGAGGCAAGTGCAACTCCGCCTCTTAATATCTCAAATCTCCTTTGACCTCTCTTTCTCTGTCTCTAACCTCTCGACACAACAAACAACATGCTTCCCAACCACCAAACACCCACCCCAGTCACCGCCAGGTCCGCCACCCCATCGAGCCGCCACTCAGCCACTTCCCATAAACCCTAAGCAATAAATAATTAAAATTTTATTTCTAATTCTGAATTGAATGGTTACATGAATAGTATCATTCATTTCCTCAAATATATTGTTTCGATCATCCTTGTTGATTAAATCTATTTACCACGAATAAAGGAAATGATAAAATAGTGAATTAAGAGGAAAATGAACGAGAGGAAGGAAGCTCATTTGCAAATAAAACGGTACTTTTGGAAGTATTGCGAAAAAAATATTTACATTTAGTAATTTAAGATTTACGTTACACAGTTCCGTAGAACAATGCCTAAACCGAGATTCCCCTCTCCCAAACAGTCTTGTGCCAAAACACAATACTCCTTTGATTAGTGAGAAATTCATTTGCTGACTGAATGCAAAACTTTCCCTCTTTCTTCGTCTTACAAAGAGTTGCTTTCCCATCTTCCCTTGAACTTGCTTTCTCTATCACCAGGTCACGTACCTGAAGCATCTTCCTCCACAAACTGGAATCAACACTCTTTGCTTTCACCTCCCGTAAACTATGGCTGGTCAAAAGTACATATGAATCCAAGCGAACCAACTACCACTTCCTTTAATAGCCAGCCACCACAGGCTCACAAGCAGCTGCAAGGTTCCAGGTGTACAACTCACGCACATTTAATCCCCGTTTGCTTTTGGGGACACACACCTTTGCCCATCCCACAGGGAACATGGCTCTATCATGCCCAAGCTTTCCCAAATAAATCTTCGCCCCATTTGTTGGATATCCTATATCACCTGTTGAGGGAGAAAAAAAATTGCACAATAGTAGTTCACTAGGACTTTACCTGTGGACCCATTTACCACTAATTTTTATGTTCAAAAAAGTTTTTGAATTTTTTTAAAATTATACATAAGTACATAAAGAATAATGAAAAATAGAAATTGGTCGAAATGTTACACACACCCCTCACCATTCTCCGACTAAAAAATAAAATAATATCTATCACTTGTCAGTTAACTTGCAATTATACATCATATAGTATAACTTAATAATATTCAAAGAGTAGACAAAAAAATATATTAAAATAACTTATGAAGATGTGATACTTGTAGTTACATGCACTTATACTCACAACTACGCATGATCTATCCTTTATCACTATATTTTAATATATTTAAATAATTTTTTTATAAATAATACAAATGTATATTAGAAGTATTTATCAAAAAACAAAAAACAAATGTATATTAGAAGGAGCTTCCAATCAAAAAATATATAACTTACTAAACTACTGTATCACTTTAAATGTGATCATTGTCACTTTATTTGCTCATATCCTTGCAAATTTTAGTCACATGTCATGTTAATGACCTCAAATATAAAATAAAATAAAAAATTAAAACATGTTTACCTTGTCATATTAGCGAATTTTATCCCCACGAAAGATTAGTATTATTTTTATGCTACCCACGCTTATACCAACTAATATAATTTTAGTTATTATTCAACAACCGGTTTGATCCCATTGTCCTTAATGTGTGTTTGCTAATAATAAGTTGAAAGATTAACCTTCTTTCGATGGGAAAATAATTTGTGACGGCTCATCATCTAAAAAAAAGAAAAAAAAATAAAAAATTATCAAATTGTGACACTTGTAGTTACCCTTGCTTATGACCACAACTATATAACACAAAAATAATATAACACTTCTTTTATAAATATATTTAATTCAGGTTTTTATTATTTTCTTGAATAAAATATAGAATTTAACTAATTGTCAAATCAATGTCATTAAAGCATTACATTTATGTCATTTTAGACTGTATTAATTTTATTCAATTTTTAAGAAAAATAAGAAATATGAACAATTTCTAGCAATTATTATACAATACTTATTTATGACAAATCATTAGTGACAATAATTAAACAAAAAAAAGAGAAAAGGAAAAATAACAAATGACCAATTAAAACGTGACACTTGTCACATTACCGGCGCTCTTACCCAATATATATATATATATATATATATATATATATATATATATATATATATATATATATATATATATATATATATATATATATATATCACAGAGTTTCATAATTGGACTCTCCATGCATAACTGAGCAACTTGCTGGTACATTTGCTAACATGCTGAGAGATAGTGTTGACCAAGGGATGGCAAAGGACCCTTTTAATACGATAGGCAAATAATGGCACATCTTAGTACTTAAAGGGCAAGCTACCCTCTTCAAACCCAGATGAATCCAATATAGTTTGCCTATGCTCTCTAGATACACCCCCGAAATAAAATTAGCTTTTATCTTCATTGGCAAGTAGCCCAGACATACTTGCAAACTTATTGAATATCTTCATTTACAACGATGTCATCAGCAAAAATGAGATGAGTCAAATTCACTCTCCCACATTTTGGATGGTACCTAAACCCCTCTTTATCTCTTAACTTGCGCAACATTCTTGATAAACATTCCATACATAAGATAAAGAGGTGGGGAGACATGGGGTCCCTCTGCCTCAAACCTCTACCTCCAACAAAGAAACCTTCCAGCTTTCCATTCACATTGACTGAAAACTGGGTAGTAGTAACACAAGTAAGAACTTTGCTGACAAAACCATTAGGAAACCCAAAAAGTCTTCATGATTCTCTCCAAAAATCTCCAGTTCACAGAGTCATATGCTTTTCTAATATCAAATTTCAGCATAGCCCTAGGTGAATTTCCCTTCCTATCATACTTCTGTATCAGTTTATGGGTCAGTCTAACATTATCATCTATTTTTCCCCCTTGCAAAAAAGTTGCTTATTCCAACCCAATAAGATCAGGCACCAGCAGTTTCATCTTTTCACTCATGAGTTCTGTAATCGTCTTATACAAGACATTACAACAGGCAATAGGCCTGTAGGATACTCACCCATACCAGCAGGGCTAGGATTCTTGGGGACTAGGGTAATAGCTGTGGAGTTAACAACTTTTAGTAGTTTCCCACTTCTAAAGAAGTCCTCCACAGCATCACACACATCATCTCCGACAACCTCCCATGCTTTCTTGAAGAAAGAAGAGTTATACTTACACCCATCAGGGTCAGGGAACTTATCGTCTGGGAATTTGTGTATTGTTTTTATTACCCCTTGTTAGTACTTTTTATAAGGTAACTAATAATATACTCATAATTATCCTTACTATTGTAAGTACTCTTCTTTTATAGGGATTGGCAAAAGAGATGGCCCCAAATACTCGTGTAAATTGTATCGCTTCGAGTTATGTACACCACAAATTTTCTCAAATAATTTCAGGAAACTTTGACCTCAGAGGATTGTAAGTATATATAACACCTCTATTTAATCATTACTATTATATTCTGCAAAAGGTTATTTAGCATATAATTGATTTTCTTGTCAAGCTAAATTTAATATTGAAACTTTGACCTCAGAGGAACCCGATCATGGAGGCGACACCACTTAAAAGGCCGGGAACCACGGAAGAAGTAGCTGCTGCAGCTGCATTCTTGGCTTCAGATGACGCTTCTTATATTACAAGAGAGACACCAGTAGTTTGCGGAGGATTTCCCAGTAGACTTTAATTAATTTCGTTAGTTAAAACTATTTCGAGATGTCTTGAGAATAATTCTTCCAGCCAAACATATAATCATAATATCTATATATTAGAGGCATTTTCTAACAGCATTGTACTCGTCCACCTAAGGGAGCTGTTAAAATTAACTTTTAAACAAAATAGATAAATATAGGGTTTCGTATAGAATATATACTAAAGTTGTACTTTCCTAAATCGTTAGAGAGTAGACTATAAGGTTTTAAATAGCATATAACTTTACTTCCATCGCTTAAAAAACTATATTTCCTATACCACTAGAAAGAGTCAAAATATCATTTAAAATGAGACTCATTTATAATATATTTTTTTGATTAAAAAAGATAAGGTATAGAGGCATTTTGTTGACAACATAAGATGCATCCACCTAACATAAGAAAGTACTTAGTTTGAACAAATAAGGAGTTGCAATGTAAATACAAAAATCGATACGTGTATCTGTTTTAGAAATTTGAAAAACAATCTCAAGGTAGAAATATAACAAATAGAGTATGTGTACAATAAAGAAAATAACGATGAATCTAAAATAATTCTAGCTCTAATCTTCAATTGGAAACTTGACCATTGTAATGTATACTTTTCTAACTCTACGTAAGAAACTGCAGTAATTTTTATTTTCCAGAAGTGAAAATTACATTTTTTTTTTTGCAATGAAATTATTAATCAAATTATATTATTTTATTATATAATTACAGTCCGTACGATGCACGGATATCCATCTAATAAGCTATATAGTCATACTACTATTTAGCAAACATGTAATACTATTATGAAGTACTGATTTCGTTTTTCTTCCAGTTTTTTAGAATTCAAAATAAAATAGTGGCAAAACTCTAATATTGCCCTCTATTTTAAATTTTTTTTAACGAAAAATCCTCCAAATAAGGGGTGGAGAGAGAGAAAGAGTCAATCTCGTCATCTAGGCCATAACTTGGTTGCCTTTCCGATAGATGTGATTGACTATGACTGGATTTCTTTGTGCCTGCTGACTTTCCAACCAAACACTTGTAAGAGAATGGGGTGAGTATCATTTTAACTACTATCTCAATTTCACACTTATGATTTCAAGATAAGGCGTCTCAATTCCAATAACACTTATAATTATGAGCAATTCTATTATGGCCTTCGCAAACTGCTCATGCAATCACCTTATCCTAGAAGGGAAACAAAGCAGCATCTTTTTGTGATCCATATAGTGGCTTTGGAAAGCAAGGAGATGTGATTGAGTGGTAGAGATTCCTCCTTTCTTAACTAAGGTCGAGGGTTCAAATTTTTCCTTGGACTTAGAGCAGCTTTAAATCCCTTGACAGTTATCCCACCTTTTGAGGTGCCTAAAAGCCAACGCAAGGAAATAGTCATTATGGTCGACGGTGGATACCCTTTGGCGTTTTCTTAAGGCTGACAAACAAGAATGTCAAGGCTAATGGCTATGACAGGTAAGAGGTTCATGTAACAATTCTTTTACAGTTTGAGAATGGCAAAGTTAATGGATTTATAATAAATGAAAAAGAATGATATCAAGAGGGACAAAAAGAGTTGTTCGACTACGGATCCAGATGAAAGGATAATCATTGAATTGTTCAATGAAATCCTTATACAAAGAGATTTATATAGTCAACCTATATTGATTATCTCAATAAGTTGGCGCATTCCATACTTGTTCTAAAGAAACCTTGGGTTCGAATCCCATCTATTTAGAAGGGGGAGATTTCCTTGCTATTTGAACCAGAAAAAAAATTAAAAAAATACCTCCAACAGCTGTTGCAGTTTTATCTCACACTTCTTTAGTCTTAAATTTTTTATAAAGAAAAATTATGTATTAATCAGGTATCAAAAGTACCGCAAAGGAACAAGTGGTCCTCCAAGAAGATTCTAGTTATAGATTCATCCAGCACAATTACGCTGATTTGGAGTAATAGAATAGCTCCTAAATACCCCAGTAGCCCCAGGCTCCAGCCCGTAGCGACGCTTGGTAAGTGACTCTATCCCCACACCAAATCAACTGACATGGTTATAGCACTAAAGACCCGATCATTCCTTTCTAACCAAAGGCATCAAATAATAGCAAAGATTGCATTCACCAAAAAAATATCCTCTCCTTTCCCCTCCCAAACCCCAGGAACTGCACTTGGAAGAACTCCACGTCACTAGAACCCACATCTCTCCCAAAAACCAAACAGTCGCCCCCAGATACAACGAGTACAATCACATGTGAAGAATAAATGCAAAGCCGTCTTACAGCTCACCCGACAAAAGAGCACAAACATTAGACAACAAACATATATTCACGACCTCCTCCTCTTACGAAGATCATTTGTATTCACTCTATCCAACGTCAAGGTCCACACAAAAGCCCACACCTTAAAACGCACCTTAGGTTTGCAAATAAATTCTGCCACGGAAAACCCAGGAAAATGCATTCCAGACTGCTGGATGCGTTCCCCAGTCTTAGATTCAGCAACTGAAAAACCAATATCCAGAGTTTGACCTGGCAATTGAAATATCGATATATACGATAAGAAGTGAAAGAATTCCCAATCCCCAACATAGTCACTGTAAGAACTGTGAAGTCCAAAACATGAAACATCAAGAACATGATAGTAAGTATTCGCACATAAGAACAACAAGTGAATCTAATTACAACCGTCGATTTATTGCCGTGCATTTTCTAATCATATTCATTAAGGTTTCAATTTCCCTTAAAAGATCCTTTCACATAAAGAAGTAGTAAACGAAATGGTAGCAATAGCTGTTGGTCTAGATATATGAGCCTACAGTTCCACAAGATTGTATAGTTCTAGAAAATCATAGCTACCTTCTTTCTGCTATATGGTCACCAAAATTTTACAACTGAAAAGGATGACTAACTTGTCTAACTAAGAAAATAAATACCAATAAACAGATAAATAAATCAATTGAATATAAATAGTTGAAAAATAAGTTACAGACTGCAAGACAACTTGATCAGTGCAGTTGTTCAATTTGTTGCTGTCGTTGATTGTTCGAGATTCGTACCAAGAAGAATTCCACATTCGAGCGGGAAACAACTTAGTCGACAAGGGAAGACCAAGTATGAAGTTTGCTTCATGAGACTGAATATCCCAATAAAACTTACTGTTTACTTTTGTGTTGCTGATCAATTTTCGTGTCATTACTGAAAAATCTGTTATTCCTTATTTTCTCGACGAGAATCTCTCTGTGACAGACCAAAACCTAAAACTTTCTTCCTATGTTTGTGGCTGATAAATCTTTAATGTTGACTCATTCTGACGAGAGATCAGTAAGGCCTCATCTGTTGCTGCAAACATATTCAAACATGCCCAAAACAGTTTGCAAGTATTTTATCCCAAGTGTTAATCATGGTAATTATTAACAGAAATAACAACTCAACTTTGGTCATGGTGAACAATTAGCTAGACTTGAAAATTCCATTACTTCAGACCTAATATTGTCTTATATTATTTTAGTGGTTTGAAGCTTTGATCAACCCTTACTTTGAGCAGTGTAGTGATCTGATGAGAGAAAAGGGAAATGCATGGAAAATTTTTAAAACAAGTACAATATCCTCATTACAAGAAAAAGATTAAGTGAAGGATTTCAAACACCCAAATGTGCAAGAACTGGAATGTAAAGTATTACGATACCACTACCTGTAGAGAAGTAGAAGAATTAGGCTTGGTATAGTGAAGTCAAGCATATTGAAATATCAACCATGGATCATGGATGTTCGACGTACCCAGTTCATCGTGCTTTGTATGGCAAGGAGAAACAATGCTTCCAAAACACTCCATGGAGAAAATTAACAAACTTTGGTTTATATGTTGGAGCTTTGAGGTGAAGCTGGTGTTGAATGTTTTTGTGAATAAAGAGAAAACTTATTAACGAAAATCAGAACTTACACTATGGAGGACAAGGAATCCTCCTACAAGGAAACTAAACAGAAAGACGTGCCAACGACACTGAATTTCAGTCAAGACAATCTCGAGACACCACCAGCAATAAGTTCCTAAAGGGAACAAGAACCACCACTCTTTCCCACAAAATGGAGAGTGATTTTCCTATATTTCCTCTCCAGCCTCCATAGGATTTTCCTCTCACGCCTGATACAACATGACAAGAAAAATATGGTGGAAACTGGGAGCACGCACACACAAAACTGGCACAGTTGAAGTGAGATATTGGACAAGAAACTCCCACATCTTATAAACTTCTGTTTGTGTTTAAAACTTAGACATTCCTTTTGCTAGCCAAAAAGGGTTAATTTTAGTATATACTACCATAAGAGAATACTAAACCCGCAATTTCATAAAGAACTTTTAACAAAGAAACATAATGGTGTACATGATCATATGCATGTTAATTCTTTAACCTGTAGGTTTCAAGGTACAACTTGATACAATGAGCATTACTCATATGAACCTTGAATTCACGCATCATTGTTTCCCTGAGCTTCAAATAGGTATATTGTTATATCTAATGTGAAATCCAGATGAAAATATACTTGAACAACTTTGGCCATTAACATGAAAAGTCACATTAACTTTTAATACTCGCTCGTAAACTTGAGTTTCTCACAAGTCTAAGGATTTGAGCAACATACATATCATAAGAAACATGACTCTACGATTTTTAAACTATCTACAATTTAAGCATGACACTTCACAAAATCAAACTTGATCTGCCCTGTGTCAATAGTTTGTTGAATGAAATGGAAACATGCTAGTTTAGAGGTATTTGTTGGATATTTAGGTTGTGTTTAGGATGTTAACAAATGATGCGGATTTGATATAGGGGGAAAATATTTATTCAAAAAAACCACTTTATTGATTTGTTCTATATATCTCTGAGTATATTTCTGAATATATTTTATGTATGTTTTACATGAGGCTTTATATACTAAAGTACTAGAGGATATAAATTTAATTTCTCTTTCATGTCTCACATGAATAGTAAACTTAGTATGAATTGTCTTTAAGTCTCACATTTCCTTTGACAATGTATATTCTTAAGCAGTGGCGGAACCGAATTTTTTTTGAGGGGGGGCCAAATATCAGACCTACTAAGTGCTCAAAATAATAATACTTTTTTAAAAAAAAATTTAAATAATATTGTTTATATGCGTTAAAAACAGTTACCTTATAATGCTTATGGTAGGCTTATTTTAACTCGTCGTAGCAAGTAAGTCATCATACTCTTTGTTTTTCCTTTTTGAAGTGTCGTTTATCACTTTTCGAGGTTGACTTTTGACCGCAATTTCCTCTTAAGAAATTAATTTCGATACGAATTTAACATATATTTTTCATATTGTGAATCCAAGTACTTTTTTCACAGTTTATTGGATAAACTTTAACGAAAATTAAAATATAAATTGGCACTTTAAGAAACAGAAGAAAGTTTAGACTTAGTCCAAAATTACACTATTATATGATTATATCCCAAATATGTATATGTGTAGAAGGTCACTTAAAAAAATGTACACAAGTAATAAAAAGAAAATACAAGTAAAAAGAGAATGAACAAAAATAATTCACATAAAAAATGTTAGTATTATCAAAATGACTAAAATATGTAAAGTTGAGAGTAATTTTAGTGAAAAGAAATAGAGTGTATTGTAAAAGAAATTATTAAACTAACGAAAGTACATATGCAACGCAAAGCAAATGATGAAAACTAATATGCAACTTTTACACCGCAATAATGTATAACAATCAAAGGGAAAGAAATTTAGAAAGAAAAAAATGGGCGAAAAATGAAAATGAAGGAAAATTGCAGGATTCGAACATGGAATTCTAGTGCCCAACAAGGACAAACGGAAGAGGAAAACCAATAGAGCACCAACCATGTCTTTGTATAACATGGCAGGTATTTAATAGATTTTGTTAATGATGGGGCAGGCCATGGCCTACACCAGCCTCCCCACGTCTCCGCCCCTGTTCTTATGCAACAAGGAATCACTTTTTTAATATTCCTCTTTGAGAATTTTGGTGGACAAACCGAGTTTCTGCCTCAAAAACTTAAACCTTGTTTTTGAAAGACTTTTGGTAAATATATTGGCTAATTGGAACTCCCGTGCTTTATTTTTCCATGACAATTTGGATTCTTAGCAATGGCAATGGTTGACTTGTTATCCACTAGAATTTCAGTAGGTTCCTTTTGTTTGTATCCCTTGTCCGTAAGTATTTTTCTCAGCCATGTGGCTTAATTGACTAGCGACAATGTATTCAGCTTTAGCCTTGATTGAGCAACAAATTCTTGTTTCTTGGAGATCCATGAAAAACTCCAAAACCAAGTATAGAAGTATAACTAGAGGTACTCTTCAGATTGACCATCAATCGAACTTTCCAAGTCACTGTCAGAATATGCAATCAATTTTGCATCTCGACACGACTTAGAGAACACACCGCAATAAGAAGTTCCTCTTAAGTATATCAAGATTTTTTTGGCTGTCCCCTTGTGGGCTTTGCTTGGTCCATTCATGAATCATGAAAGTAAGCTTGCAGCATACATCAAATGAAGTCTAGTTACAATCTGCCAACCATGCTTCTGAAATGCGCGGGATCCGCCTTCTTATGTCCACCACACTTGGACAACTTCTCGTTTAGTACCCAAGGAGTAGTCACTGACTTGCATTGCTGCATTTTAAACTTCCTCAGAATATTCTTTGCATACTTGGCTAAAGAGATGAAAGTGTCGTTGTTAGATGGGTGAATCTCCATGCCAAGAAATAATTCATCAATCCCAAATCCATCACCTCAAATTCTTTTTCATCTCATTTTTGAAGGCGAGGGTCATATGTGAATAATTTCCAGTCACAAGCACATCATCGACATATAACGATAAGTAATACAACTAATTTGCCATGCCTTTTGAAAATCTTGCATAACATGGATCGAGGAAGGTCTCTCACCATGTTCTTTTTGACAGACTTGGTTTAGTGCACCCATGTAGTTCCCATATCTTGTATGCCATAGCCATGTTTCACCATTTTGGGCTTTGTTTGCTACTTGACTAGGGTTTCTCCACTCTAGGGGAAACATCTAATTTGCATATTAACATATTCAACCTCTCTTTTTTCGGTATCAAATAGGGTGCAATGATCATTCTCAAAACTTACAGAATACCCATGATTGATCATTTCAGGAACACTCGATAAATTTTCGGTTAGCTTAGGGACTAAAGAACATCTTTTATGCATTTTGTACCTTTTTTTGGTTTGCACGTGAACCGTCCCTATGCCTTGGGATTGTACCATTGCTTCCCATTCGAATAAGAATCTTCACAGAAGTGTCAACATGACCATGTGACTAGTGCATCCACTATCAATAAGCCCACAGTTATAGTTTTTGTTAGATCTTGTTGCAGGACGACCATAGAATAAGTGATTATCACTTTCATTGTGCTGAGTAATTAGTAATTTTTACTTGCTGACCTTGATGATTCCATGGCCTTGTTTTACTCTACATTTTTTTTCAATGAGGCCAAACCTCTTGTAACCCTGAGGCTTTCCTTTGCACCAATAATCATTTCCTCAAAATTTTCCACAAGTGCCACATGATGCAAATTTTCCTTTCTGGGAAGCATTTCCCATAGAGCGATATTTTGCTCCATTGTTATTTTATTCTTTTCGGTGTTTATCACTTCTTTTTTTCTGATGACATTGCTTGATGACTTGACGCCAAAGCACCTTTTTTAAAAAAAAATTCTCGTGCGCTTTGCTTAACTTGTCTCAAATGCCAGCAAAGAGCCGAACAGTTCAGTGACACTAAGTTTGCTCGTATCTTTTGATGTTTTAATAATTAAGCTAATTGTGTTAAATTTGTACGTCAAGGTGGAGACAAACTTTTTGTACTATTCTTTCATTGGGGATAGTATCACCATAAATTTTCATTTGGTTTACAACTTTCATGACTTTTGAAGAATAATCTTTTATACACTCTTCTCATCATCTCATTTTGAGATTTTTCCAAGTTGTTGAGTCTAATGCATCTTACTTGCGCGGTTCCTTAGAACTCTTTTTGGGAGGACATCCGAACCCTCTTTTTGATGTTGAGACTCTAATGATTCTTCCTGAAATTGAATTAGAAAGAGCATTATGGATCTGAGAAAATGTTTTACATCTTTTATCTCATCCTCCTTTAATTTCTTCAATTGAGTTTCAATATATTAATCCTCTGCTTTTTTAGGCTGAAAATCATTCTCAACAATCTCCCATGTACCATTAGCTTTCAAATAGAGTTTTATTTTTACTACCAAAATATAAATCTCCTCTTCCAAAAATTGGTGTTGTGGGTACATAAATTGATGACCTAGATGTTGAAGCCATTTTTGAATAGTTTTTCTTACTTTTTGGGATCTCTCTACTACCTTTTTCGGTTATAAGGTTATTTCATATTTGAGTTGAGAGGGGATTAAAAAATGATGTGGAAACATTATAGCGGAAAATATATTTTCAAATACAACTTCTTTATTGATTTCTTTTACATATCTCTGAGTATATTTCTAAACATATCCTATATTTTACCTGAGTCTTTATATACTAAATTAACATGTTGAAATACTCGAGAATATAATTTAAATTTTGTCTTACCCCACGCCCAATATAGTAAACTTAATATGAAGTATCTCTAAGCCTCACATTTCCTTTCATGTGAGGCTTAGAGAGATTCGGATTAAGTTTACTATTATTGTGAGAGGTGTAAGAGAAAATAAAAATTTTATCCTCTAGTATTTTAGCATGTCATTTGAGTATATATAGCCTTATGTAAGACATAAGAAATATTTAGAAACCTACTCAAAGATATATTGACCAATTGAATAAAGAAGTTCTATTTTAATAAATATATCCCTCTATAATATTTCCGCTTCATTCTTACTAATTCAACACACAACTTAACCCAAATATTCAACAAGTGGTATTAGAGCCCAAAGGACCTTAAGGGCCAAATCAAAAATCAAACAAGAGGGGGGGGGGGGGGAAGCTCTTTGAAAATGGCTTCATCAATTTTTGCACCCACACTGCCAACTTTTAGAATAGAACATTATATTTTTAGGGCAGTAAAAATGAAATCTATCGAAAATCGCAAAGAACGATTTTGAGCCCAAAAGCAAAGGCTCAATATATTGAAGCCCAATTGAAGAAACTAAAGGAGGATGGAAATAAAGATGCTAAAACATTGTCTCACATCCATAATGTTATTTCTACTTCGATTTCACCAAGATTCATTAGAGTCTCAACCTCAAAGAGAAGGTTGAGATCTCCTTCAAGAAGAGTTCCAAGGAACCGCGCAAGTAATATTAGACTGAACACTTTAAGAAAAGATTTTAAAAATATCAAAATGAAGGATGATGAGAGTATGAGAGATTACTCTTTCAAAATCATGGAAGTTGTAAACCAAATGATAATATAGGATGATACTATTCCTCATGGAAGAATAGTACAAAGGAACCAATTTAACACAATTGGCTCAATTATCTAAACATCCAAAGATATGAGCACACTTAGGCCCTGTTCTCGTCAACGGAATGATGCGGGACAGTGAGGAACGGAACGAAACGGAACGAAAATTGCAGCGTGGTGCGGAACGGAACGGTAATTGCAGCGCTGGACGGAATGGAATAATAAATTTAACTTGTGTGGTACGGAGCGGAACGGAAATTACGGTGCTGTGAAGAACGGAACAAAAATTACAGTGCGATGCAGAACGGAACGGAATGCAGCATAGAAACGACGAAAAGAACAGGGCCATAGTATCATTTAATTTTTCGGCTCCTGGTGGCATTTGAGGGTCAAAGTTAAGAAGGCTCACAGAAAATTAAAAAGAATGTACTTTTGCGACAAGTCGTCAAGCAATATCATAAAAAAAAGTGGGGAAAGTACATCAGAAAAGAAAGAAAGAGCGATGGATGACAAAATTCTTTATGGGAAATGCTACCTAATTTCCTTCTTGTGGCACATGCAAAAAAACAATCATCCAGAAAAGGATTGTTGGTTCAAAGGCAAGCCTAAGCGCAGATGACGCAAAAGGTTTGGATACATTAAAAAACAATATAGAGTAAAACAGTGCCAACAGAATCATGAGAGAAATGTAGGTGATAATAACCTATGCTTGTCAAGCAACAAGCTCTAACAACAAAAATAAAAGGTGGCTTATTGATAGTGTCCACTAGTCACATGGCTCATGATCGGGAAATCTTCACTTATCATAACAATCCATGTTCGAATGAAAAATGGAGCAATGATAGGATCCCAAGGTAGTGGGACGATTCACGCACAAATCAAAAAAGGTACAGTCCCTGAGCTTAATGAAAATTTATTGAGTCTTCCTCAAATGATAAATCATGGGTATTCTATAAATTTTAAGAATGATCATTGCACCATATTTGATACCAAAAAAGAGAGGTTGTGAGTTTCAAAATGCGAATTAAATGTATTCCCCTAGAGTGGAGTAAGTCTAGTGAAGTAGCAAACAAAACACAAAATGATAAAACATGGCTATGGCATAAAAGATTGGGCACTACAATTCGGGTGCACTAAAACAAGCTTATCAAAAGAACATGGTGAGAGACTTCCCTTCGATCCATGGTATGCAAGATTTAGGTGAGGCATGTCAGAGCAAAATAAGAAACCTTTTCCAACTGAAGGTGCATACAGAGCAAAAGAAAAACTTGGGTTAGTACATACTGGTGTATGTGGCCCTTAGAGAACTCTATCTCCTAATGACAATGGGTATTTTATCTTGTTCGTTGATAATTATACTCGAATGACATGGGTATATTTTATGAAAGATTGATAAAATGTTTCTAACGTATTAAGCTATTGTTGAGACTCAAAGTGGCGGCAGAATGAAGAAATCAGGCTAACAGAGGAAAGGAATATACTTCCCCTGTATATGATAATTTCTGGGACGATGAAGGCGTAGAACATTAGCTTACTGTTGGTTATACGCCTCATGGTCTTTCTGAAAGGAAAATAGAATTGTTATGTAAATGGCTAGGTGTATGCTAGCAGAAAAGAATTTCCCAAGACATTCTGGGCAGAAGCTCTGTATACAACAATTAACTTGCTAAATAAACTTCCTACCGTGGCGCTACAAGGGAGAACATCGATCAAAGCTTTGAGTGGAGTTAAACCAACACCTAAGCATCTTCCAGTTTTTACTAAATGTTATGTATATGTCTCATCTCATAAGAGGGGCAAGTTGAATGACAAATCAAAGAAAAAAAATCTTTCTTGCCCATAGCTCACAGTCAGATTGCTATAGAATCTTCCACCTCAACACATAAAATATTTTGATCAGATGAGATGTAGAGTTCGATGAGAAAGCACAAGGAAGACTAAAAAATTAAAAGAATTATTCCACGAAATAGTCCACCCGAGTTGAATTTACAAGAGCCTCCAGAAAATGATCAAAATGTTCTTGATCATGAAGATGATTAAGGGTTTTCTCCTGTAACAATGGTTAATTCACCAAATCAAAATGATATATCATCTGATTCAACATCTTCAAATGACAATGATACAGGTCTAAGTGATAAAAGATTCTTCAGTGATTATCAATATTGTCTTGTAATCCAACTAGATAATGATGTGCTTTTTAATTTGCTATCCATGAGTCTTGCAACTATGTCGAAGCCATGGAGACTGAAATCACTATGATCCATAAAATCATAATGGGAGTTGGTTGATAGACCGACAAACAGAAAAGTTATTGGTGTTAAATGGGTCTTCAAAACCAAAATGAATCCATATGGGTTTGTCAACAAGTACAAGGCCAGATTAGTTGTCAAGGGCTATTCCGGCAAGCTGGGGTCGATTACGGAGTACATTTTCTCCTGTTGCTAGGTGTCATGGTCCGCTTTTACAAAGTCGCGGATCATGAGGCGCGTTGTTGTCTCCCAGCAACAAGAGTAACAAGAGTGTCAGCTGTACACGAGAAACGTTTTCGAGGTGTCCGTAGACACGAGAAATCAGGGAGGGACGAAGTTTTAGAGAGGGATTGTACGATGTCGGCAATCAACGCAACTTATCAATTAAATGACAACAACTTGCATTGACAACAATACATCAATTTGGAGGACTGCTTCCCCTATAAAGAGGCTTATATGGTTTATTACAGAAATAGACGTCAAGTATGCACAAACTCGCATACTCAACGTTTACTCCCAGAAGGTAAAACATCGAGAATGCACAACTTGCATACTCAAGGTCACCTCCACAAAGTAAACATAAGCAAACAACTAGAAAGCTTAAAGACATGTCCAACGACCAACACGCATAAAGCGCCTTAGAGACATGTTACAAGTACAAAGAAAATAAAGGAAAGCATGAAAATACAAGGTTATGTAGGTGGAACCTAACACTAGGTTTGACAAAGTGAGTGTTGGTTGCTATGGTAGCCCATGATAGTTGAAAAATATACCAACTTGATGGGAATCTACCTTCCTGAATGGTGACCTTGAGGAGGAGATATATATGGAGCAACCAGAAGGTTTAACAGTCAAAGGAAGAGAGCATCAAGTCTATCTCCTTAAGAAGGCCTTGTATGCGCTTAAACAAGAATGAGCAACCCTCTACATCAAAATTCAAGGAAAATCAGATGTATTACTTATTTCTTTATATGTCGATGATTTGCTTCTGATAGGAAATAATCCAGACATGACCCTCGCCTTTAATATGATATGAAAAAGAAATTTGAGAGGAAGGATTTGGAGCTGATGAATTATTTTGATGCATGAGCATGAGGGCGCTAGCTTGATTATCCGGTTTCCTATTCTATTAGGATTCTCATTTTTTTTTAGGAATATTTTATTTTCCAAATAAGATAATTAGTAGTTTAAGGTAGATTTAAATTTCATTTTCCTAGTTCTAGATAGGTTAGGACTTTTGAAAAGTTTCCTAATTCTAGTTAGTTTCTTTTTATGCAAGCTAGGTTTAGTTTTCCCTATAAATAAGGATTGTAATCTTTTATTTTCAGAGATTATGTTGATGAGTGATTGAGTTATTCAATTAAAATTTCAGAAGTGAACTTCTTTGAGAGGACTTGCGAGTTTTCTGTGTTTCTTTGATCTTGCGAGGTTGGAGAGACGCCCAAGATTAAATTCTCTTGGTGTTGCGACTTTAGAGAAGAGTGATCTTGTTTATCTTTTATTGTTTTGTTCATAAAACCGAAAATCCAAAAAAAATTACGCATCAATTTGCTATCAGAGCCAGTTCCGCATACAATATGTTCGTCAGAATTTTCGTGGTCAGATTTGGTCAAGTGAGTACTTATTTTCGAAGGTAAACGACATTCTGAGAAAGACTAGTTAAGCTTTAGCTTACTAGCCTCACCCTATTATCGCAAAAAAAAAAGACCGGTTGCTACTGTTTACAGGAGTTTTGTATTTTCTGACGAGATTATTTTAAACCGATTCGAATTATTAGCCATGTCTGGAGATGAGAACGATATGTTAAAGAAATTTGAAGAAATTATAACCAAGCGTGAGGCTAATCTAGCAGAAACCTTTAGACAACAAGTGCAATAACAAGTTATATCTGCACTCAGATCTGTTGGTATTGGTGATGAAGAAGATATCGAGAGGCATCGATCACGACAATTTCAAGGTCGGTTCACGCATGATCGAGATCATGATCGTGGGTTGAAGTTTGAAATTCCAGAATTTGATGGTGATTTGGATCCAGAAACATATATTGAATGGGTACGAACTATAGACAATCTCTTTGAATATAAAGAGTTTGATGATCACAAGAAATTTAATATAGCGATCTTAAAACTCACCAAGTTTGCTGGAACTTGGTATGATAATTTGAAGAGGCAAAGGGTACGAGATTGCAAGTCCAAGATCAAGTCATGGGAGAAGTTGAAAAAGCATATGAGGAAGAAGTTTGTGCCACGAGAGTACGAGCAACAAAACTACATCCGCATGACTACCCTTAAGCAAGATAACAAGCCTATTGCAACGTATATCCGTGAATTTGAGCGCCTATCTTTGTTATGTGATGTTCAAGAATGCGAGGAACAACGCATAGCACGATTCATAGGAGGATTAGACAGTAATTTGCGTGAGAATGTGGATGTGCAAAATTATAAAACTTTTGATGAAGTTTGTAGACTTGCTCTTAAGTTTGAGAAGATCGGCAAACAATCCACAAGTCACACTGTGGTGAAAGGGTTTACCAACCTTCAAGGTAAACATCATTCAAATCCGAGTACTAGTGGTATAACCAAAGAAAAGGATGGTGTTGCTCCACAAGAGAAGGTTAAGAGAAAGTGCTTTAAGTGTGGTGGGTTTGTTCATTACCAACATGAATGTCCTACCAAACATACCTTAACCTTACAAGAGATTGCGGAGGTTGAAGAGGAAATCTCAAGAGATCAACAAGCGACAATGCAGCAACAAGAAGAGGAAGATGCCATGCCCGAAAAGGAAGGACCACTATTGTGTCGAGTTATATTGGAAAAAGAGGTGGACCATGAGGCCTTGAACTTTGCATTAACACAAAGTAAAGTACTCTACAAGTCTTTACAAATCAAGAAAGATTCACCATTGGATAAGGGACAACTTGAGCCATATGTGTTTGATCAACTAGCTTTTTATGCAAGCTAGGTTTAGTTTTCCCTATAAATAGGGATTGTAGTCTTTTATTTTCAGAGATTATGTTGATGAGTGATTGAGTTATTCAATTAAAATTTTAGAAGTGAGCTTCTTTGAGGGGACTTGCGAGTTTTCTTTATTTCTTTGATCTTGCGAGGTTGGAGAGACGCCCAAGATTAATTTCTCTTGGTGTTGCGACTTTAGAGATGAGTGATCTTGTTTATCTTTTATTGTTTTGTTCATAAAACCGAAAATCCAAAACAAATACGCATCATATTTACTTGGCATGGAGATTCACCAATCTCATGACGGATGCTTCATCCCTTGAGCCAAGTATGCAGAGGATATTCTGATGAAGTTTAAAATGTTGTTGGCAGTTTGTTGTATATTACAACAACTAGACCCGATTTCATGTATGCTGCAAGCTTAGTAGCTTACTTTCAAGATTCATGAATGAACCAAGCGAAGTCCACATGGGGACAGCTAAGAGAATCTTCAGATACTTAGGAGGAACTTCAGATTACAATGTGCTTTTTAAACCGTGTCGAGATGCAAAATTGATTGCATCTTCTGAAAGCGACCGGGGAGGTTTGCTTGATGATATGAAGAGTACCTCTAGTTATACTTTTACACTTGGTTCTGGAGTATTTTGACGAATTTCTAAGAAACAAGAGGTTTTTGCTCAATCAACAGGTAAAGCTGAATACATTGCAGCTAGTGTAGCAGTCAATCAAGCCACATGGCTAAGGAAAATCCTACTGAAATTCTTGTGGATAACAAGTGAGCCATTGCAATTCCTAAGAATCCAGATTCTCATGACAAAACAAAGCACATGAAAATAAAGTTCCATGCAATTAGGGATGCTGAACAAGAGAAAGAAGCGATATTGATTCATTGTCCCTCATATACATATACCAAAGGTAAAGCTCTTCCACAACACAAGGTTTGAGTTTTTAAGGCAAAAACTCGGTATGTCCAGCAACAGTCTTAAGGAGGAAAATTAAGAAGTGAGACATTGCCGCATACTACAATTACTTTACAAATAATAGCATAGCCTGAAATGTGGATACATTGTCAAAGAAAATGTGAGGATTAGAGATAATCCAGATGAAGTTTAACTAGGTGCAAGAGAAATTAAATTTAATTTATATCCTCTAGTATTTTAGCATGTTAATTTAGCATATAAAGCCTCACGTAAAACATAAGATATATTCAGAAAGATATACTCGAAGATATATAAAACAAATCAATAAAGAAGTTCTAACTGAATACATCTCTTCCCCCTATAATATTTCCGCATCATTTTTAATTATCCCAACACAAAACACATCCAAAATTTCTAACAGGAACGTTAGTCATATATGCTTGCTTTGGTCATAAGACATGATTCTTGGCTCAAGCAATACCTGATCTATTATCAATCTAGACTCTAACATCTATTTGTAGCTCTTTCATTAGCCTCCTCAACCATATAGCATAGCAAGGAACAGTAGCTGCAGCAACATACTATGATTCACACATCATAAGTGCCACAACCAGCTGCTTCATTAAGTGCCATGAAATCACTCTATCTCAAACTTAAAGACAAAGTTAGTGCACCTCTTCCCATCGTCAATATCTCCAGCAAAATCACTACGAAAAGCTTCAAATCTTGTGATTTTGAATAGAATCAACCCATAAGTTATGGCTTCTTTCAAATGAACGGATAACCTCTTTATTGGTACTCTTTCTTGACTTGGGTCATTATTGACAGCCTCACACAACACTCCATCAGGATAATAGTGGGGGGAGTACATTGATCTCTTTCGCTCCTTTCTGCTCAGCATATCCTTTTTCAATAATTTCTCAATCTTCAGAAGCCAACGATTATCTTCATTCTAAGGAACAAGTACCCTCTTATCAAACTTAAGGCCAAACCCCTAAGTTTAAATGTCTTTATCACAGTAAGCAAGCTCGTTTAGCACTTCGACAAAAATAAGTGGGAGCACACACATATCTTACACGGTAGAATAGAGAATATGTAACTGTTAGTGTCTTGTGTTTGTGTTTACAACTCCACACTCCTTTAGAAGGCCAAAAAGGGCTATCTATACTACCCACGAAACATTAATAACATTTATTTGGATGTGGAGCTTTCAACATAGATTATAGAAATAAATAAAATTTAAAATCTAGGAATCTATGACTAGTAATCATAAAAAAAAAATTCGCCCTGTGTAGGAGGGCGAGTCAGTTCCCCTGAAGGCCATATTTATTTATTGTGAAGTTGCCGATGGTCATCGCACTTCAGATTTCGGGTCAAACGGAAACAGCCTCTCTGCGAGACTCTCACAGGGGTAAGGCTGCGTACAACCGACCCCACCTTACCCTGCCGTGGGGTAATGTTGATGAATTGTTGATTGATAATTGTATGCCAAAGGGAAAAGTTAGAACGAAAACCGCCCCAACCATAGAATCATTCTTAAACACCAAGCTACCAATACCGAAGCCTCGTTCCTGAGGAAAACAAACAACATCCCAACTCATAAGATAGTCTCCTATATCCTAGTCCACCCCCTACCAAAGGAAATTGTGCTTTGTGCATGATGTAATCCAACTTACCAGACGCATGCACTGAGATTTTAAAGAGTGATGGATTGGCAAAAACAACTGCTAAGACTAGCGCAAGACTGAAATCAAAATTGTGGGACCCTAAGGAGAAGAAAGCCTTTTACAATTGTTCAATCTCCTACAAACTCTTTCCACCACAGGATTCTGACAAGCAATGCTCCTGGACTGCGAACCGATGGAACCCCTAAGCATTGTTTTACGGGATGTAACGCATTCTTATACATGTTACATGAATAGGAATACTGAATGCGGGATGCTACCTACAGTAAATAGGGTAAAACTAAGCATTGATTTACGGGATGTAATGCATTCTTATATTCCCTCCGTCCTTCTCTTATCTTCTCACTTGACTTTGCACAGCCTCCAAGATGATACTTTGACCATTAATAACTTGAATTATACAGATATAATTATATTAAAAAATTGATATTATGAAACTATAATCTAAAACGAATCTAAGAAATGTATTTTGATCTTATAATTCTTTATATATTTTTCACAAATCAATGGTCAATATTTATAAAGTTTGACTCAAAAAGTCAAATGAGAATATAAGAGAGGGCCGGAGGAAGTACATGTTACATGAATAGGAATGCTGAATGCGGGATGCTACCTACAGTAAATAGGGTACAACAGGGTTCGAAGACCAAAGCAAAGAATTCTCTTCACCAATCGGAATCAGGAAGAACTAAGGATGAAAAAATGGAGAAGCTTAGTACAGTTAAATTACTGATGCTACAAAGAACAAAGGTAACAGAATAAAAATTACAATTTTTTTGGAAAAGGTTGACATATTGTTTCTTAAAAGAGGAATAGTTGTACTGTATTTGAAAGAGACAAATGAAAGCAGCTATCTACTATATACAGAAAGCACAACTCCAGTGAAAGAAATACAGAAACTCATTCCGTTGACAAATGAATGGAAGAGCCAACAAGCACCCTAGTTCAAGCCGACATCAATAAAGGTCGGTTAGTCTAGATTAACTCAGTGGAGCGTGACAAATACAAATATTTTTCTGTTCCTTTTTTTGTCAATTCCCCCATTTTTTGTTCTTCCCCAGAGGCCTTTGATCACACCCTCGAGCCAGATCATCATCATCAGCTAGTAGCCGACATGGTTTGCTGGATTTGGCCAATTGGTCGTATTTCGACATGATCCGAGTCGACATTGATCCACATTTTGATGTGTATAACCCGCACTAGGGAGATCAATCTATGCATCAACGACTCCAGGTAGGTCAGAGGATGATGTTAAACTCCTACCCAGCCAATGGTGATATATAATGCTGACTGTTAATCTTCATAGTTCTTACGACCCTATTTCAGAACTAAATTCCTTTTGATCTAATGGAGATAGACACCCAAGTAGGCATTCAATCTCTTAACATTACTCAAATTCTCGTGGTACCAAATCACAAACTAAAAAAGCAAAACAAGCACACTGGCACAGAACTTTTTGTCCTTGCCTCCCAAAGCACACATATGTGACATACCTGACCTAGAGGTGTGCAAAAACAAAAGTTTGACAAATCCACTCCAGCTCTACTACCTCAATTGATCTTTAACATGAGTCTCTTTGGGAGTTGGAGAATGGAGGGGAAGGGAGGAGAATGAGGGGGAAATAATAAATTCTACTTGTTTGTGAGTTTTTCTAAGAGAGGAAGGGAGGGGAATGAAGGGGAACAGTTCCCCTCCATTCCCCTCCATTAACTCAATTTTTGTTCCCCTCCAAATTGGGGTGGAATGGAGGGGAAGGGGAATTTTTAAGTGAAAGTAGTCGGTTCCTCTCCAGTCCCCTCCCTTCCCCTTAAACTCCCAAACAAGGTGAAATACTTCACCTTCGATCTCCTCCCTTCCCTTCCCTTCCCTTCCCTTCCCTTTCCATCCAAAACTTCCAAACAGTCTGTAAGAGGGTAAAACTTTTGTGATGCAAAACTAATAACTTTCAGTGTCTCCAATAGCGAAGCATATTACTTTTATTTTTAGATAAAAAGAAAGTATTATTAATAGTTATCAAAACAGTATTACATCCAAGAAGACAAGGAGTCCTTGGGAGGAATCTATTAAAAGTCAACCCTATGAAGCATAACCTGTGTAACAAGATAGCTAAAAAAACACCCAGGAGCCTTAGCCCGCAAGGTGCAAGGAGACTAAGTAGACTACTCTATCACAAAACAAACCAACTTTCAAAGAAATGCCAGAAAAGACCCAATTATGTCTCTCTGTCTCTCTAGCCAGATGCACCAAAGTACTACAAAAATAGCACTCTTCCACAACATCTTCTCCTTCCTCCACCCAAGCCTTACAGGCCTCACTTGAAAGAACTCAATAACAGTGTCCGGGTACTCCCAAACCTCACCAATGAGACCAGATAACCTGCTGCAAAGGGCCTGCACAACTTCACAACTCAAAGACACGTGAAGAGGAATCACCACTACTCTGACAGAGCATACGATTATCAGGCAACAGACCTGCATTTGGCCTCCTCCTCTGGCTCAAGTCATTAGTATTTATCCTGTCCAACACCAACGTCCACACAAAAGCCCGTACTTTAACAGGAGCTTTTTCCTTTCAAACCCACCTCGCAATAGGGAAATCAGGTTGTTGTGCTGGCAGACCCAACAGCTGAAGACAAAACCCACAGGAAAATATCCCAGAAGAATCACCAATCCATCTCCTAGAGTCATCCCTGTCAAGAAGCTGCACGGACTCCGGAAACTTAAGCAAAGAGGTAACCTCCTCCATCTCCCACTCCTGAGGAGACGCCCACAAACACAGGTGCATCCAACCTGTCACCGACGAATAATTTTAAGAAACAATAGCTCCATGATGCTTAAAAAGCTGGTACACTTTAGAAAAATGCAAACACAAAGGTTGCTAACCCCACCCCAACTATCTTCCGAAACCGGGACCCTCAGCACCTTCCCAAGGCTGATTCCGACAAGAGGATGAAAAACAGGTCCACTGGAGGTTTTCCTGGTCGTTAACTTTAGGGCCCATGGGAATAGTCAAGCAAAAAAAAGCTTGGCTACTTATGTTATCTAATTTAAAAAAAAAAAAAGAAAACAGGAAGCAACTGAGAGATAAACTTCCATGGAAGGCATGCGTAGCTCCTGTTACCACCCGATTATCCCACCCATTTTCACACTCCATATTTACTCTTGATGCCAGAGTGCATTGTGTTCCAAAGGAAATCACCAGAGCCACTTAACAGCAAGAGCCAGATTTTTAGACACCAACCACCCAATACCCAGGCCCCCCTCTTCTTTAGAACGACACACCAAATCCCAGCAACCAAGTGATCCCTCTTATCTCCATCACCACCAGCCACAAAAAAAAAAAAAAAAAAAAAAAAATCTCTCATCATCTTCTCAAAGCAAAGAATATAGCAAGAGGAGGTTTTATGAGCTCGCTGAGTTTGTAGATTATCAATAATGTTGAGCTTATTTGGAGTATCCATGCAAATAAGAACCTTCACTTCTTACTTTCTGCCTCCTTCATTCCCCGTGTTATCTACTATATCTCTCTTACCCTCCCTGTCTTATTTCCTGTCTTTACTCAACTCCTGAGCCCCCTGTTTTTATAATCAATAAAAAATCTATTTTGTTTATAGATGTGCAATCAAAATTTAATTATTCTTCACACAAATTCTTCCTCCCTTCAGAAATAAGTATCTTTTTATTGAAATTTGTGCACCATTTTTAATGTTGAGTAGAAGAGGAATAACCAAAAGAATTGAAGAATGTGCAAAACTCACCTTTCCTGCCAACTTTGTCAATGTGGCTGCTTACAGCCTTACACCAACAAGATTGTCACTTATTGCCAGTAGCATCCCTACATCACCAGCGTCAACAGCCTCTGTAGCTGACCAAGCATACCAATAACCTTGGTTTGAAAGAAAGTTTACAAAGAATTACATGTTTTATGCACAAAAATGAAGGAAATAGGTTCTACTCTTATAGATGAAAACCATGTAGATTTTACCTGCTTGTGAATGTTCAATGTGTCAGCAACCAACTTGTCTAGAACATCAGCAGCAACACCCTCGCCCTTACAAAGCAGTACCAGAAACAAGTGTCCTTACTCCATATCTGATAGTTACAGCCTGTAATATTAAGAATCCAACAATAAAACTGGACTTCCATTTATCAAAAAAATAGACTATTAATATCAAAAAACAAAAGAACTCCACAATAAATTCCATCAGACCTCTGATACTACTACAAGATATATCTTGGTACACTATCTCTATAACAAATAAAAATCCAAATAGGGTACTTCTGAACTGGGGACTGGATCCACTTGTGCTGTTAATCGAACAAGCACATATTTCCCATTTCATAGGTGACAAATGGAAATCGATAAATACTTAACATCTCTTGGATACTTTAGCAAATAGGAAACACATTAGCTTTTCTTTGTCCCCCCCCCCCCCCGGTAAAATTGGGGGCTCACACATAATCTGACGGCTAGGCCAACTAAAACAACGAAACTCTTCATACCAAGAAACGGCAAAAGCAATCTGGCTTAAATGCTACCAAACAATTTTTCGCAGATAAAAGAAATGTGGTACTGCAGTGTAAGAGAATACAATCAAGGAGGAGAAGCAGCACTTCAATATCGACAAGTGAGCCCAGTTTCTCTGGACCAGAGTCACACAATTCGCTTCCTCCCCCTGCGAACCGCGTATTAATTCATCCATTCCGGAACGTGGTACGCCAAAAGGGAAACTAATTAAATGGTCCTCTCCCACCTTAACCCAAAGGGAAGCTAATTAACTCACCCGATCCCACAGGAGCTCAGGTGACAAGGTAGTCCTTGAAAAGATCGTAGCATTCCTCTCCAGCCAGATACACCATAAGGTCACTTGAACTGCATTCCTTCACACAACAGCTTCTTCTCCTCATCTCTACCAAAACCCAATAACCTTACTAACAGAAGCTCAAGAACAATGGAAGGACAAAAGGTCACCTATTTTTCCCAGTTGACATAAAATAAGCATCTCGAAAGATACCTCGCCATCCAACAATCAAGGAACACATGGGAACATTAGTCACTCCTAGCATAAAAGCATACACATATCAGGCCAAACTATAGTGCCACCCCTGGTCACCTTCTCAAAAGCTTATCCTTGGTGGTTTTTTTTTTTTTTGATAAGTAATACTCATTTTATTCATAATCAGCTACAAAAACAAGTAGCTACTACTACACTCCCATGAGCACAAGTCTATAAGAAGCATCATTCAACGCAATTTCCCCACCTTCTAGGAACGGTTAAAAATGGGTTGCAATCATATGCTATAGACAAGGCTAAAACAAAAAATATGCTCCTGTTGAATTACTCCACAATCACAGCAACACATATAGACAATAATACAGTTATAACCAAGCAATGAATTCATTCTCCCTAATTACTCCTTACTTTGCGAGACCGTCTGCGATTTGATTTGCACTCCTTGCTCGGTAGGTAATAGTGATCCTCTTCCATTTATCCAATATCTCTCGTATGTAGTTGAGTGTGAATCGAATGTTCCATGGCCCTCCGTGCTGCATATTACACCACTTGACAGCGTTTGCGGAATCTGACTCCACCACCAAATCTTTTTGTACTGCCCAATCACTTCAAGCTTCCCTAACAAGATTGTCCATACAAAAGCCCTCACCTTCATAGGTACCCTTCGCCTTCCATGGGAAATTGGCAATCGGAAGAGCTTATTGCCATGAGTAGTTGAGGCAAATAGGGAATGATGTTGAAGAACATACCCTCAGAGTGTCTCCTTTCCACACCCTAGTACCGTCGCCTCCAAAGAGACTACCAGAGCCCTCAAAGCAAAGTAAACTCATCCACCTCGCTCTCACGAGGGGACCTTCGAAATTGAATATTAGAAAGCACCATTCATACTAACACCATTCGTACAAGCAAAGGTTGGTCTCCCTTCCATATATCCTTCCAAAATCTTATCTGAGATTCAATCCCCACCTTAAGAGAAACCAGGGGGAGAAACGTGAAGAAACCTGGAAAATATACTTCAATGGACAAGTAAACCTAGCAGCATGACCACCAGGCACTACCAACCATTGCACTGCAAACCCATATTTACTTCTGATAATCATGTGTCAATGAGAATCAGTCTCTACTGCCACAACCACTTCCCACAGGAGCAATATTCTTGGAGACCATCCTTCCCACTCCACACCTCCCTCCTTAGGTCTACAAATAATATCCCAAGAAACAAGATGGTCTTTCTAAATAAGTAACAGCTTGAGTAAGTTTGTAAAATAATACTAGTCTTTAACTGGATTAATTGGATGAGAACAACTATCACAGTTGGGTAAAACATATGCAATTCTATTGGGAATAAAAAGACGTGGACTGTGTTCCTTATGATAAACCAATGCCTATGGGTAGGTAGCATGATAGAGACAAGAGGAGTTGCAGGATATGATCTTGCCTAGCAATACTTGTGTTGGGTTCCTCCTAATATGAGGATAATAATTGAAGATGATTAATTAGGAGAGAGAGAAAGAGAAGGACGAGGAGGAGAGAGAAGAAAAATTAATGGATGAAAGCAGTTTTGCTATTTCTTTCTGAGGTTTAAAGATAAAGAGAATAATCTCTCATAATTTAGTACGCAGAATTGTTATAAATACTTTCAAATGTAAATGTTAAATCAATTCAAAAACTCGAAATATAAACACTTAGTTTATACAACATTGAAATCCACTAGTTTTTCTAGAGAAGTATTGTTAGCCTGTTTTGCTTCTACATAGAGGGAAAACAAATATTATTCCACGGCTAGTTTTGTAAGTTTTCCCAACAAAGTGGTATAGAGCAAGGTTTGTAAGCAAAATCGTGTAGAACAAAATGGAAGATACAATGACCCTCTCGGGCATGATTAGATTGACTTCCTCCAACAACTCAATCTGGAAGCCTAGAATGGAAGATATCCTTTATTATAAGGATTTATATAATCTCATTGAGAAAGAGAAGAAACCAGAAGATTAGACGGAAGATGTCTAGAAGTTGGAGAACCGAAAAGCTGTAGGCATTCGTGTCACTTGCAACATGTTGAAACACGCTTTGATCAATATACTGTCGGATTAAACCAACACGCTTTGATCAATATACTATCGGATTAAACCAACAGCTTTTCGGTTCTCCAACTTCCACGCATCTTCTGTCTTATCTTCTAGTTTCTTCTCTTTCTCAATGGGATTATATAAATCCTTACAATAAAGGATATCTTCTTTTTCTAGACTTCCAGATTGAGTAGTTAGAGGATGTCAATCTAATCCTGCCTGAGAGGGTCATTGTATCTTCCATTTTGTTCTACACGATTTTTCTTACAAACCTTGCTCTATACCACTTTGTTGGGAAAACTTACAAAACTAGCAGTGGAATAATATTTGTTTTCCCTCTATGTAGAAGCAAAACAGGCCAACAATACTTCTCTAGAAAAACTAGAGGATTTCAATATTGTATAAACTAAGTGTTTATATTTCGAGTTTCTGAATTGATTTAACATTTACATTTGGAAGTATTTATAACACTTCTGCGTACTAAATTGAGAGATTATTCTCTTCATTTTTAAACCTCGGAAAGAACCTGTGTTAAAAGGATACACAGGTGCGGATATGGCAAATGATGTTGATTCGTGAACGTCTGTATCAGGGAGTTGTGCCAGGGCAATCCAAACTTCAAAAGTGTGTTGCTTTATCTACCATAAAAGCTGAGCATATAGCCGCAACTGAAGCTTACAAAGAATTGTTGTGGATGAAGAAATTTCTCCAGGAGTTGGGGATAGAGCAAGATGAATATGTGCTTTATTGTGATAATCAAAGTGTCATTCACTTGGATAAGAATCCTACCTTCCATGCACGATCCAAGCATATCGATATAAGAAATCATTGGACACGTAATGTTTTAGCAAACAAATTATTACACTTGGATAAGATTCATACTGATCACAACGGCTCAAATATGATGAAGAAGAGTTTAACTACTGAGAAACTTGACACGTGTCAAAAGATGGCTGGTATGTCGAGATCCTCAGCATAAGTCTGAAGGGGGAGATTTGTTCGGGTTCCTCCAAATATGAGGATAATAATAGAAGATGATTAATTAGGACAGAGAGAAAGAGGAGGAGAGAGAAGCAAAATTAATAGATGCAAGCAGTTTTGCTACTTCTTTCTGAGGTATAGAAATGAAGAGATAATGATCTCTCATATTTTAGTACGCAAAAGTGTTATAAAATACTTTCAAATGTAAATGTTAAATCAATTTTGAAACTCAGAATATAAACACTTAGTTTATATACTATTGAAATCCTCTAGTTTTTCTAGAGAAGTATTGTTAGCCTATTTTGCTTCTACATAGAGGGATAACAAATATTATTCCACTGCTAGTTTTGTAAGTTTTCCCAACAACTTGACTCTGCCACTAATAAATTCTACAGACTATAGAGACATGGAAATCACAAATTAAATTCGAGATGCTTTAAAGAGAATATATGGGGTTGATGAATTGAAAAGGGAAGAATGCCCGTAGTACGTGGTACAGGTATGGTCTTTTGGGTGACAAAGCTATATTGAAACAACTTATTGAGTATGAATATGTGATCTTCGATGCACTTTTTATATATATGAAACAGCATGAGCATATGCAAGCTAACTATTAGTTAAAGAATTTGTCTCCGACTTGGGAGAGGATGAGGATTGGTTTGAGTGACCTGAACGAGTTGTCGCAAAGGAATGAAGGACATGCTAAAAAAAATCCTGTAGCTTTTTTAGTCTAGCTCCCTCAAAGATCCTTTTTCACTGTGTTTCGGATCGATCACGTATAATTCTAGGAGCAATAGGTCAAGTTTGGCATTGTGCAACAGGTGCCGAACTAACTACTCTACATAGGAGTGGGAATGCAGGGCTAGGAGCGCAAACCTTGTCAGTGCCAGAACTGAGAAACTGTGAAGTCACAAAAGAGAGGTTTTTCTCTCCGCTCATGACGTGTGAGCATACTGTAACATGAGCAAACAAAAGAGACAGGACTTTAACCTAAAGAAGCTGATTGGAGATATCAAAATAAAAATAGAACACTGAGAACAAGGGTAAGGACAAGAGTGACTGTAACTAAGTATGCTAACCTTGCCGACTCTGGTTTTAACTTTGACAGGTTAAATAGAAACTAAAGCAAATCCATGAACAGGAAGGATGATAGAATTGCACTCGAGGACCAAAACGCCCCAGTTCAAGGAGGATAGTGGTGATTAAAAGAAACAGGGACTCTGTTTCAACTGTTGAACCAGGCAACACGCCAGATAATGTTAAGGACAACTCAAAGAACCAAAATGGCTTGCTGAGGGAGCACCAGCCTTGTCGTCACAGAACCTAGCTGAGGGAAAACCACCATATCGTGGTAAGCACAAAGCTATATTGGAATGGATCACAGATATTGGAGCTGGGCACTTTTATTATGGGTAAAACAAATAATGCTGAACCATTAATTAACAGACACCAGTGTTGTTTTGTTTGCTGGTTTTAGTAGTTCAGCGCACTCTGGATACTTTAATTAGGGCAAAACAAACAGGCTGAGTGCTTTTGAATTGAATGGATATAGAATGGAACTCTAGGTTAGTGATTTATGATGATTGACTAAAAGCACGCTCCAGCTTCTCGTGAAGTATGTAACGCACATATTAGTTTTATTGGATAGGTTCAGCCTCTCTGTGAGACTCTCACAGGGAAAGGCTGCATACAACTGACCCCCTTTACCCTGCCTAGGCAGGAGCCTCTTTGGAGGCACTGGGGTAATGTTGATGTTGGATTGGTTCAGGTATCCAAATTTTGGGGGACCAGCAAAACAGAGCCTGAACAGAAACCCAAAAACTATTACAGATATAATGAACCCCATTTCTTCAGGAAATCCATTTTTCAATTTGGTGTTTTCAATGTTCGGTCTCAGTTTTGGTTTTTCAGTTTTATTGGACAGCCTCAATCATAAAACTACACTAAGATTACTATTGATTGTGTACTACTAGAAATTGCAATTTAAAAGGATAATGGATTTCTTGGAATGTAGTAATATCATTATTTGCTAAATACTTGAAGCAAATCGAAGAGATATTTTGAGCACAACACCAACATGACTCCAGGTTTACTTTTGACGAACATAAAGCCTAATCATTTAGCGAAAAATGGAAAGCTCTCAGCCAAATCATTTCATGAACAAAATGGAGAGCTCTCAGCAGTCTGTAACTACTATCAATGTGAGCTTCAACCAAACACACTGTACAGAATCACGCATTAATGTTATCAATAGTAATCACAGAAAAGCTAGTACATTGCGTTGTAAGTGCAAAAAGCGAAGGGCCAATAAAGTAAATAAACAAATGGAAAAAAAAAAAAAAAAAAAAAAAAAAAAAGCAACCTATGTGCATAGGCATGACTGTGCTTTCAAAATTTTAAATGTACTGCTCAGACCATAAACAAATAGAGTTGTAGACTTATATCTCAAAATTAAGTTAACATTAACATTACCATTACCCCAGTGCCTCCAAAGAGACTCCCGCCTAGGCAGGGTAAGGGGGGATCGGTTGTACTCAGCCACCCCTGTCAGAACAGAGTCTCACAGAGAGGCTGTTTCCATTTGACCCTTGTCCAAAGTGCATCGACCATCGGCAACTTCACAATAATCTCAGATTAAGTTAACATGAGCAGTAAAAGAAATAATTTAATTACCAGAGGGAAGAGTGCACGCCCGTGTGATTTCCTTCATGTCCATGCCATCTACACCAGAAATCCTGCTAGCTGCAGAATATTGAAAGGTGAGAACAGCATCAAGGAGTCCTTTAGTAGTTCCTTGAAATTGGAACACTACACTGAAAAAGTAGTTATGTCACATGCTTCCTCTCATGTTTGCACTGGTTAAGCAGGGTAGACATCAGAGCAGCAACTTCTATAATTTGAGACCTAACAATCAAATACTAGATGCTCCTCTATAACTGCCTTTAACTCCATTGTGATTGAAACAAGTAAGAGTCAATTGCTTCAGAAGTTCCAATCCCATTCATAGTCTCTGTCCAGCTGTAGCCTGCATCCTTACCCATATTATTATCAGTCATGAGCTCTCGAACTGCCCTTGCTTCTTCCCACCTTCCCATGGTAGAATAGATGTTGCCTAGAAGCACATAAAGTGTAGAACAACTTGGATTCAAAGAGAAAAGTTTTTCAGCAGCTCGTTTCGCTACAACAAGATCACTGTAGACTCTACAAGAGCTAAGCAAAACCTCCCATATAACAGGATCATCTTTACATGGCATCTTTTTGATAAGTAATTCTGCTTCATGTAGCCTACCAGCTCTACCCAGAGCATCGATAATACAGGTGTAATGATCCAAAAGTGCTTCAACTCCGTGTTCTATTTGCATTGATTCGAATAGTCTTATCCCTTCATCAACCAACCCAGAATGGCTACAAGCAGTTAAAACAGCTGTGAAGGTCACATCATCAGGGTTTTCACCTGCTGTAATCATAGAATTGTAGAGATGTATAGCCTCAACTCCAGAACCATTCTGAGCATATCCGAGTATCATTTCATTCCAAATAACCGCATTTTTTACAGGCATTCCATCAAAAAGCTCCCTGGCCCCCACTACATTACCGCACTTACAGTACATGTCAATCAAAGCACTCCTTACAAATATGTCATATATGAATCCATCTTTCATGGTCTGTGCATGGATTTGTCTACCTTGAGATGAAAAGCACTGTTTGGCACAGCAACTCAACATAGTGGCATAAGAAGATTGGGTAGGGGACATATTCCTTCTTCTCATGATATTGAAAAAATTAAAAGCCTCCTCCCCTAAAGAAAAAAGAGAAAATCCTGCTATGATGGAATTCCAGCAGACAATATCCACTTCAGGCAGTCGACCAAAAATAGATTTGGCTGTATCCATTTTGCCAATCTTACAATACAAATTGATAAGTCCGCTGCCAACATACATGTCACAACTCATAAGTGCCTTTATGGAAACAGCATGGACTTGTTCTCCACATTCTAGAAGCCCCATCTCTGCACAGGAGCCAAGAACTATAGCCAGAGAAGTCCTATCCGGATTCATATTCCTAAATTGCATATCTGTGAAAAGAATTATTGCCTCATCATGCTTTCCAATCTGCGTATACCCTGAAAGCATAGCATTCCATGAGCTCAAACTTGGGCATCTCATTTTGTCAAACAATTGACGCCCAACTATAACATTCCCAGAGCTGACAGAAGCGGCAAGGATATTAATAAAAGTGACCTCATCTGGCTGATAACAAGAATACTCCATTCTTTCTATGAGTTCCATGGCTTTGTCAAACTTATATATTTGGCCATATCCAGCAATCATGATATTCCATGAAATAACACTTAACTCAGGCAGATTCTGAAAAATAATTTCCGCACTATCCATGTTACCATTCTTGGCATACATATCAAGCAGAGAATTGCTTAAATGCAAATCATTTTCAAGCCCAAGTTTCACTGAGAGACCATGCACTAGTTTCCCCTGCATTTTACACGAAATACCATGATCACGCCCTCCAGCACAAACACCAAGAATGCTGGACAACGAAAAAGCATCTATGCGAACTTGGGTCCTTTGCATTAACTTAAACACTCCTAATGCCTCCTCAACTCTCTGACTCTCCGCCAACCCACGCATTAATGCGGTGAAAGACACCTCATTGGGCTCTGGCAACTCCGCAAAGGCGTTACTCGCGTCATCCATACATCCACACCTAGCATACATAGTAATCACAGCATTACCCACATACATATTTTTATCTACACCAACTTTAATAGCAAGACCATGACACACCCGACCAAAATGACCCTCCAACAAGAGACCACATGCACTAAAAATGCTTGCAAAAGTGAAACGTGTAGGCACAAAACCTTCCGAAATCATCGATGAATACAAATCCCACGCTTTACTACAATCCCCACGCTTAACAAAACCACTGATCATATTGTTCCAAGACACAACATTTCGTTCAGGCATTTCATCGAACAGTTTATGTGCATCATGTCATCTATTAGCTGCACCAAATGCACTCAACATAGCGTTCCAAGAAAACAAATCTCTCTCAGGCATTTCATCGAACACATGGTGAGCATAACTTAGATTGTTACATTTCGAGTAAAAATCAATGAGACGATTCGAAAGAAAAGTGTGTGAGAGGCCATTGCGAAGACTATAAGCATGGAGAAGCTTCCCTGCTTTATGGGATTTATGAGTTATGCAAGATTCCAACAAATTGGCTATGTGATCGCTGGTTTTCTTCCACATGGTGGTTGAGTTTCACTAATATTAACCACTTTGCCACATATTATCAATGCTATGAATGTATTTTGGATTTAAGACCGTCTTATACGACTATAAAATTTGTTGTGGTAATATATCTTGTTGTAGGTTTTTTGAATTTTTAGATTTTTCTTTTTAATGGAGAAGGAAGGGTAAATTGGTATACCAAATAATTAAATGAGCGGAATTTATGTATGAGTTGAACTCCGATCACTAAAGCCACATAACAAGATGTCCACCAATTACGCTATAAGGTGTAATAGTAGTTGAGAGTATTGTTTGAGTGACTATGTTATTCATATAGCATCCCTACTCCTACCTTGTATAAATGCAAGATAAGGGAACAAACGTGATCCGCATTTTCATTTCGATTGATCAGTTCATATTACTCATATATTAAAGTGATTTTATGTAAACATTAGATTGGTATGGAAAAAGTAAAAAAGTGAATTTAAAAGGACAAGTGCTAAAATTTCAAATAAGTATGTATTAGTATGAATTTAATTTATATTGTTGAAGTGAAGGGAATGATAATTACGAACTATAATTCACGTATAGAATCTGTAAATTCAAACTTAGAATTAAGACCATGTGGTGTTCATATAATAAGAATGTCCAGAAAATTGATTTCGATCACTTATTTATGTATTTAAGTAAGTTTACAAAAAAACAGATTAAAGAATGCAAATAATCGATCGAGGAGAGTTATTTTCAAAATCTCGATTATTTATATATTTATTTATTCCATTTAGTTATGCACGATAATCGAATTCATCCATTACTTTAGATAGGGTAAAATCCTCATCCAGTTAGGTACACTTTTCCCACCGACCTCCAAATCACCCTCAACCCAATTGAGACGATTTGACAATTATTCAGGTTTATATTATCAAGTATGATGACTCGTGACTTAGCAAAAGCCATTTTCATCTCAACAAATATTGACTTGAATTTGCAAGCCAGAGCTTCCCTGCAATTTTGGTTACCAGTTGTACTTCTAAAAGATTTATTTACTTAAAGCTGTAATCATGAGCAACGCTTTAATAAGCATATATGTAAAAAGCTGAATTGCCTCGCATACACTACACACTCATAGTTCACCGAATTCCAATCATTCAATCCCATCCTTTGATCACTTCAATAGCTCTCTTCCCGACTCCCTATTATTCCAATTTAAGAAGAGAAGCAGAACTAGGGAAGAAGCAACAAAAGCAACAGAACTAAGCACACAAACACTTCCCTACAGAGCTAACGCCGCTATGGTGAAAAACTCCGACTGCCGTCTTTGATGTGGTGCATGGCTCTGTTCTTTGTCTTGAGTTGGAACTTTCCGTTGGCCAGCTGATGCAAGTAACAACGCTACGGCCACACTGAACATGAGAAGCATGCTCACAAGCAACACATATGTTCTTTTTGATGACCTCCTGTACTCCCCAAAGAAAATTACACCCCAGAACGTGCTCACTAATGGAAGCGCCTGAAAAGTTATAAAACACCATGCAGAATCAGTAGAACTACAAGTAATTAATGCCACATTTAGCAACAAAGTACGGTACTAAAGCCAGCTATGTGCGTGAGACACATGGCTAATACCTACTTTCCCTTAAACTAAATCAAACATTTTGTTTTGGCAGGGGAGGGTTATACTAACCTGAACTGCATCGGCAGCTGCATAGCCTGCTGCCTGTCCGCCAATGAACTGAAGACCATTCCCAAATCCACAGAACAACCCAGCCATCACAGCCCATGTTCTGCCATTCCCATCCATTATGTAATCTTTCAATGACGATCTAGGCAAATTCAGGAGAGGGTAGTACAAGAACGTGACATTTAAAATGACCGCCATTACAAAAAAGGCAATGGAGAAGTAAAAGAAAGCGGTGTAGACAACTAAGTGAGGGACCCCTTCCTTCAATGTGTGCCACTGATCATTTGTTGCCAGGTTGAACGCCGGGGAGAAAAGGGCAAAGCATATGCCAGCAAAGAAAGTTATGCTCAAGCCAATGACTATACTCTTATCGTTCACCTGTTTATTGGAAAAGTTTAGGTCCTCAATATCTGAGCTCAAGATATACTTCCCAATGAGAAATAATTGAGTTTCAGTTAGCTAGGCTTTCGCATAATGAGTTAACGTGCACTGTTTTAACGTGCAAAGAAGATTGATTACGCAGAGTAACTAACCTTGATTGCTCGTCTGTTTTCAACTGCAATTATATTTTCAGCTGTTCCAGCCTTTTTTGCTTCCTCCATATCAATATTTTCAAGATCCACATCCATCAAGTCCTCTATACATATTGATACATTATGATATATTAATGATCAATTGCAATCATACAAAATGTGCTTCCTTTACCTTTGTCTGATGTAGCTCCTTTGTCATCAGAAATTGCTTGGACACTGCAAATGGTTGATTTTAGCACAATTGAGGACATAATAACTGTGAAAGGAGATAAGAAGAAGCGTCGGATCATGGCTCTTCAAGATTTGAAGTAGCATACTCTGGTATATTATTCAAATTTTCGTGGAAACTGCGAAGCTTAGCGTCATTATCAGATGCATTAGAGGAGTGAACTGCTGATCCAAGGCATACGGCTATGAGAAAGCATGCAACTCCAGGGAACAACATGCTGGCTTTGTTGATTTTATCATCCAAGAAGTAGTTCAAAGTGGTGCCTGATACAATTGAGTTCTCTCAGCTTTCAACTATGAAACAGCCAACTTTTAGCCCTTATACATAGGATGATGGGACATTGGGAGGAAGGCTAAAAGTTGGAAAACAATAACATTAGAAGCAGCAACATCCCACCGTAATCTGGGAGGTGTGGGAGGTCCTCGTAAACAGCTTTACCCCTAAGGGCCTTAACAAGTGAAATTTGAAAAGAACTTCAACAAACTAAACAGAAGATGTTAATTGTTACCTATTACAACAGCAATGCTAGATGTTATCACTTGTGCTACTGAAAGCCCTACAAATGCCCAGGCATACTGTATTGAGATATTGCCACAGCCTAAAAATAAGCCACCACCCATTGCCACCAAAACGCACGGCCAAGTATCCTGCATACAAATGCAAATTACTACATTAAGTGGACATACTTTTTTGGGAAAACCACCAAGAACTATACAAAGATCATGCAGCCCACATTGATTCCCTCTGAAAATATCGTACCTAGCTACAATGTTTCTTACTTTTACATAAGAATATCTTACCTAATAAAAACTTAAATTCAATTGTGTATGTCACACCACTTGTCACTTCAGTTGATGGACCATCAATTTCAACTGTACCATATATGATAGGACTATATTTTATTGTGTGTTTGGATACTTGAATTTCAAATAATGGAATTGAAGTGAATTTGTTCTTGAAAGCCTAAGATAATTGTAGATTTGGAATTGATCCAATTCCATGGCCTTTCATAAAGCTTCAAAACTGGAGAATTTCAAATTACACCCCCACCTTGACATTTCAAATTATTCTCCTTCCTCCATCTTCCCTACATTTGGAGGATTTCAATTCATCAAAATGCTAGGTGTAAGGGCATTTTCTTCAATTGAAATTCACAATTTCAATTCGAGTATCCACACCCTTAAACTTTTCATCTAGACTCTAGTAATATAATTGATGACCATTTTTTAGGGCAGAGAATGTATATTGTAAGAGATCCAAGTTATAGGTATGACATGTGTGACAAATGCCATTTATCAGATGTTTTGCGTGAAAATGAAAGCAAAGCGTGGATAAAACACTATACTGTCTAATACCAATAACGTGCATGCTTACCATTTCTATCATTCCTAGGTAAAACTTACTAAAACGTATTTAGTTCAATCATAATACAATGGATCAGTAAGCCATTTGAATGATTTCCATCTGATTTTGGTATTGCTACAACAAAACCAACGTTTGACAGAGCTGGAGCTGACTCTTTATACTTCAATATTTGTTTGAACAGAAGGAAAAGGAAAGGCGTGAAAGCAACTTTTGTTTTTTTTGCTCCAAAAACAGACAGTATTAATCTGCTGTTTTTTTTTTTATGTTTTATTTGTTAATCTATTGGTGTTAAGAAGTAACATAGTAAAGCAACAACCTCTCCTTGCTTTCATTTCCTTGCATCCTTTCTTTTCCCTCTATCCCACATAGTAGACGTTCTTGAATTCTAGATATATACTTTTTGTCTTCATAGAATGGCAATAAGGCATCAGTTATCAACAACAGCAAGAAAACACATGAAGTTGAGAAAAGCTTGCATGATCAACCATCAATGGCATCAGTTATTGAAGGCAGAGGTGTGCTCCTGGTGGTACAAAATCATGCAGAAAAAGGATTGTCCAGCAAAAGTTGATGTTCACTAACGACCATAAGCAACTAGACAATAAGGGGCATCATTTGTGCAACCATAATCAAAAGCTTAGATCTATCTCTTTGTCTTTGATCTGGTTGGATAAAGTTCTAGATTTTTAACACTAATTTGCTTAAGTAAAAATGTTCATACCTGAGAAAGCTGGGTAATGAAATTTGGCATATCTGGCTTGCTTGGACCAATCTGACCAAAAGTTAAAGCTATAGTAATAGCTGCGACGAAGTTTGCAATGGAGTAATCAAGGTAGGTATGCTGAGGAAGCCTGCCCCTCCTCTCCAAAAGTGTCAAAATGGCTGGCCATGACCCCAAAAGTAGAAGGGATACCAGCATACATATTATGGCACCTTCTTTGCTCTCCACCAAAAACATGTTTCTGTTCTAACTTTTCTTTCTGTAAACAATGGCAATCAAAATAACACAGAAATAAAAAAGACATGTCAGCAATCTTCTCAATAATTATCCAACAGCTACAACCAATTGTACAATTTTTCAAAACAGATTAAAACCAAACTATTAAAGGCCAATTTAAAATTTGG
Organism: Tetragonia tetragonoides; assembly: GCA_038025085.1. Taxonomy (NCBI): domain Eukaryota; kingdom Viridiplantae; phylum Streptophyta; class Magnoliopsida; order Caryophyllales; family Aizoaceae; genus Tetragonia; species Tetragonia tetragonoides. The sequence continues at coordinate 30,602,458 of CM076149.1, read as the reverse complement.
TACTAAGAAAACTAGCTTCCCTCAGGCCTCATAATACACTGTCTAATGACCTTCAAACCAACAATCACTCACTCAAAAACACCCAACATCTTCTTCAATCTTTGTAAAAATTTATCATCAAAGATTGAATCTTTAGAATAATGGTGATTCCTAATTCTTATACAGCCTGTTGCTCGCTCAACACAATTCTTTCTCTCTTGTCAGCATCACAAATTCTGCCTTCAAGTCAACTATTGCTGCATTGAATCTTTGGATGAGCAATGACCTACACCTAATGGTATCTATCCCACAAAAGGTGATCTTAAGACAAATCTATATATATGGCAATTGTCTCAAGTCTCAACTGATATACAAATAAACCCATTTCAGAAAATAAAATGACTATTACTACTGCACAACTAATATTGATTTCCTACTCAAAAAATAAATAAAAAAAATTAACCAAAAAAAACAAACAAAGAAAACAACAAAAACTAGTATTGGTTTCTTTTTCTCTGCTTGTGGTGTTCGACTATTATCTGAGATCTTACAACAAATAATTGGCAATGTCAACTGTTCCCTTGATATGCAACAAAACCCAGTTCCCAGTTACTATGGTGTTTTTTCCTCTTCTTTTTTATCTGTTGAGAACATCCCACAATGGTGAGCTCAAAACAATATGGATATGGCAATTGTCTCAATAGAAATACAAAAACCCATTTCAGAAAATTAAAATGACTATAACTACAGCACAACTAGTAATGCTTTCTTTTTCTCTTGTGGTATTTGACTATTTTCTGAGATCTTAAAACAAATAATTGGTTATGGCAACTGTCCCATTTGATAAGCAACAAACCCCGGTTCCCAATTACTATGGAGTTTTTTCCCCTTTTTATATTTTGATAACATCCCACAGTGGTACTGGTGATCTCAAAACAAATCTATGGCTATGGCAATTATCACATATTCACAATTGACATACAAATAAACCCAGTTCAGAAGATGATTATGGCTAGTATTCCCAACTAGTATTGTTTTTTCTTTTTCTGTTTTTTATCCCACAACAAATAATTAGCTATGGCAACTGTCCCACTTGATCAATAAGCAACAAAAACCCAGTTCATAAATCAAAACAAAAAACCCCAATAAAATCAATAAAACCAATAAAATCATGTACATACCTTAGGTGATAGTGGGTAAAATCAACCGTCATTAATTGAACAAAAACCAGCCAAAAAACCCAACACCAAAAGACTTAGAAGCTGTGGTAAGAAACCCAGAACAATGGGGAAAAAGTAGAAGATGATGATGATAAGTGGCAAAAACTCGGTCAATTTTGGCAGAACTTGAGCTCATTAGGAACAAGTAAGAAACAGGTTGTGTCGAAGTATCAGCCATTGAATCTCATTTGGGGCTGCACCGTTTGTCCTGTTGTTATCAAATCAACTGTGGAAAATCACTATCAGGTATCAGCCAATGATGCCACTCGAGAGCTCGGATATACGTGGCTTTGCTCCTAGTATGGCAAGTGGATTTTGTACACAAGGTCGTTTTCTCGTCCAATTATTTGTTGCCACAATGAATATCTGGCTCTCCCTTCCTTTTCGGAGTCTTTTTCGGACATGTTTTTATTTTTTAAATATTAGTAGGTCGCTGTTATTGTCAGGTTAATAAATACTAATGGCAGGCTAAAAATTATTTGAGTTGTCAATTTAACCCTTTATATTAATAATGTAAAAAATAGATTTTCTCTCCATTATCTTTACATGCCTTTTTGACTAACTAATTTATGAAAATGCATTAGAATTAAAGCTAGTCATGTGATTGATGGACAAATATAAATTAAATCATGAAATTTTCCATGTCCTAACATATGGTATCCATCCCACAATTTTTGGCGATATGGTGCCAAATTCCCAGTTCCTAGACTTCCTACTTTTCTAGATAATTTACCTATTCATTTGGGTTCTTTTTTCACTTTGATGTACCAATGATTTGGTATTGCAATGTTATTTTTAAAATTTCAATAAGTGAAATTGATAATATAGACAATAGATCTTGATAGTTAAACATTGAGTTAGTTTTTTTTTTTTTTAAATGAACAAAACTGTCATTTAATTAGCTAATATATTTTGGTTGTAATTGTGAGCATGACTTTTATAAATGTAGTGCCAGTAATCACAAGGATGCAATTAGAATTGACAAGCTATAATAATCATTGTCCATGGCAATATTGTGCTACCTAATTATGATATTTAGCTAAGAGTAATGTGCTAACTTATTATTATTCAGAATTTTTAGTAGTATTCATTTTTTTAGCTTCTGAGTTCTGATCAGTCATTGTGAAGGACAAAGTAATCGTATGTGTGTTCCTCCCCCCCTCCCCAATAAGGAAAACAATAATTTGATTTTCATGAATGCCAATTTGCTAAATTGGTGGAGTGACAGGATCTTTAATTTTAGTGCATTTCCATAAATTAGTTAGTCAATAAGGCAAGTAAAGATAGTAAGGAGAAATATGTCTTTTAATATAAAGGGTTAAATTGTCAACTTAAATATTTTTTGGCCTGACATTAGTATTTTTTGACCTGGCGATAACAGCGCCCTATTAGTATGGTGGCTATTATTGTATCAGCAAGTAGCCAAGTCTTGTATGACATCAACCACAGGAAAATAGGGTTACTATTTAAGTTATAGGGGTCACTTATTATAACTTATAAGTAGTGATCATTGTTTTACTAAACAGTAACCCTCCTCTCACCAAAAGTTACAATAAAATTGTCTCAAACAAGTTTTGTGTTATTATATTTGTGTTACCACCACAATAATTAGAATAACTACTAAGTGATTTTTTCCATCTGCGTGATTGATTTTATCTATTCTAATATCTAATTAAAAATTTTAAATAAATAAAGAATTCAAACTAGTCGGTGTAATTAGAGTGACATTATAAATTTATCTGATATTATAACTTGCTACGACTAAACTCATATTAAAAAAGTTAATCTACTTCAATCAGTGTTGATGAAATTAGTATTACCCAATCATATTGTAATGGTTATCACATTATTGGTTTCCACCATTTGAAGACCAATTATCAAAAGCTTTCTTAATCTTTTGGGGAACTTTTTGTGCCTTTTTCTCTTTTTATCTTTTTATCTCAACCTTTCACCTACCTAAATATCCGATTATGTAATCATTGATCCATGTGTAGTGTGTTGTGTGTAGACTCGTTTTTCATTTATTATGAGTTTGAATCTTATACGGGTCTCCTCATCTCAATTAGCAATTAGATGATAGTGCATGCACAAATCTAGTGAACGTCTACCGGTAACTACCAAGTCTAATATCGAGTTATGCGGAAATTTTGAGAATTAAAAGTAGTTTATAAGCGACTCCACCGATCTAGTAAACAACAATATGATTTTTAGGAGACACTGATATTTCTTTTAAATAATTATTTGGATGTCGGATATGTATCCGACATCGACACTCTTAAACGCTCACTAACACTCCTAAATATCCACCGACACTCCTTTCCAATCCCTTTCCAATAATCGTTTGTATTTATCTTGTGTTTTTAAATCTCTTTTAATTTGGTTTACTACTTAAATAATTATAAAATAAGATTTTAATATATTTAAATCTTATAAATGAAACTCCGCATAATTTTCAAGTTTTTATGTGCTATAAATTTATATTAATTCCTAATTTAGAGGCTGAATAATAATAGCTAATATGTAATACTGGTCGTGTCAATAATTATCGTGTCGTGTATTTTATATTGTTAGAATGTTGTATCGCTGTGTCCGTATCGATGACCGTATCCATATTAGTGTCAGTATCCATGCTTCCTAGTATAGCTTTTCCTTTTGACCTTAAATGACTTTTAAATAGGCACAAATTAAACCTCTTTTCCCAAACCTCATGGTATAGGTCCATCAAACACAAGACCTATAGATAGATAAAATAAATTTATAAACTACCTACTCTACACTGAACTTTATAGAAAGTGAGTAGATAAAAGATCGTCATTTTTTATAGGATTTTTTGCATAGAAACACCTTATAAAATGTTGACTTTGTGAAGTAACACCTATTAAAATACTTCTTGTACAGAAACACATATTTAAATTTAAACTACTCATTTTAACCACCTACCAATATTTTCCGGCCAAAAATATTTTTTCACTTCCCGTTTTACCCTTGCCTGACTAATTGCTTTTCCCAGAAAAACGTGGGGAAAATCAATTAGTAAGGCAAGGGTAAAACGGGAAGCTAAAAATTATTTTTGGCCGAAAAATATTGGTAGGTGGTTAAAGTGAGTGGTTTAAATTTTAATAGGTGTTTCTGTACAAGAAATATTTTAATAGGTGTAACTTTGCAAAGTCACCATTTTATAAGGTGTTTCTACGCCAAAAAAAAATCCTTTTTTTATAAATTTTAAACTAAAAATAGGTTAGCATCAACTATGATATACTTAGGCTCTGTTTGATTCAACTTAATTTTACTTAAATACAATCCAGTTCAGTTTCGTTCATGCGTAACTTTATCACTCAGATAACTTTTTATTCCAAAATAAATTAATGATGATAACTATGTAATTGGAAAGATCTCAAAGCATACTTTCAAATGAGTCCAATATTAAATATATTTAAATGAATTTTAAATGGTTAAGAAAAACAATTCAGTTCAGTTTAATTTTTTCCAAATAAATCAAATAGAGCCTCAGTGATTTAATCATTCATACAATGTAATCCCCAACAAGCTCATGGAATTGGGGGAGGGGGGGGGGAGAAGGAAAAACTACTTGCCAACATATACTATCTTTTGTTGAAATGATGTGACGTTGATTTTATCCATTGATCATAACATCTCTAATAGTCAAACCATGTACTTTCTTCTTGAAAGAAAAATTCTCTATTTTCGGATTATAAGAACCCCCTGCCATTGTGTTACGAAGTCCTATAATCATTTGGAAGTTGCATAGACAAAAATTAAACAAACAATCATTATTGCTTATTCGGCTAGTTTTACAATTAGCCTCACAAGTTGTTCAATAAAATATTACCATAGTAAAGCATTCATTGCCAAGTAGCATGATTGGAGGACACCGATCTTTTTACCCTAGCTAGTAACGGTATATATATAAGATTCATGTATGAGGAATGTCATTTCCGTCTAAACGTTATTCGATATGTATTAAATTAACTACGAATATATGTTATTGAGCATCCTGGAATGGGATGAATATAAATATTAATTAGTTTAAGGTGGTGATCTATGTAGAGAAGGATATGAGATCTGATTTGGTGTAGCAAGTAGCAACTCACAATACAAAGACCAAACCTCAAAAAAAAAAAAAAAAAAAAAAAAAAAAACAAAAAAAAACAAACTAGTTGGACGAAAATAAAAAAAACAAACAAAAAAAAAAGATTTTATTTGTTGTAAGTTAATACACCAAAGTAATTGGAGGGGATCTCATCTCGCTTAAGAGTGGCTAATAGTCTATGTTACATGGAGTCTGCTACAAGTGTCAAACATGGATACATATCAAAGTGTCGGACTCGACAATATTTTAAACTTTTTCCATGTTTTTGGCCGAAAATCAAGTGTTGAACGTCTGACATGTAACATAGCTTATAGTCAGGGTCGTTCCTGACATTTTAGAGGCTCTAGGACAAAACCAAATTAAGGGCCCCTAATTAGTTATTTCAATGATGATTTTGTTTCACCATCTCCCCTCCCCAAAAAAATGGTCAAAAAAGTATAAGCGGTAATAATGACATGTTTAACTCTGTTTGCTTAAAGATATTCTCATAAATTATTTCACGCCAAATTATTTTTCACCCTATAAAATAAAAGCATCAAACGAAATAAGAATATCTTATGGTCAAGACTCAGAATACATCTCTTCTAGGTCTCATTTGGTTCATTTGTAAATATAAGTATTCGTATTAATACCACAATCAAAATTGTATACAATAGCAAACCTTGTACATGAAAAATTATATAATTACAATATTTCATTCATTTTAGAATGTTTTCAAAACTTTTTCTAAAACAATGATAAAAAATAAATAAAAAAAATTAGTTATTCAACCTCAAGTCTGTTATTTCTATCACGTAAATTCCTATCGGTTATTTCTAGCACATGATATTGGATTACTATGTGATGTATGTAATGTAATTTAAAGTTAGCATACTTGGTAAGTGTAGCTTATTTATTTTTTCTACCTTCTTGTTAAGGGTAATACATGCACATGTTTACAAAAAGAAAACAAAAGGGGATTGCTTAACGTAAATCGCAAATTACTAAACGTAAATAAGTTTTTCCACAATTACCTCTAACAAATTTCACCCACGTTTCTCTCTCTTCCCCCTTTCTTTGTCCCCTTCCTCTCTCTGTGAACCAGGCATAAAACCTCCATAGTTTAGTCGGGGTGCCGCACGCCGGCAGGGTGGTGGTAGGCTTCGGGTTTGGGTGGGGGAACTCGGCCAGTGGGAGGAGAGAGGGATGAAGGGGTAGGGAACGTGGGATTCCGGCGAGAACGTGGACTGCAACCGGGGGAAGCCGGCTGACGGCGTTGATGGGGCCGTGGGGGGAGGCCAGATAGCGCAAGTGTGGGGTTTAGATTCCGCCGTAAACGAGGCCTCCAACGCTCTCTTTCTCTCTCTTCACCAACCTCTCGTCATTCAGCCACAACCAGCCCCAACCACCAAACAGTCCACCACTCATCCAGCCACCTGCAACCACAACCCACCCAGCCACAACCACCAAACCACCGAATAATCCACCACTCAGCCGCCACTCTACCCACCTCCTGTAAACCCTAGACAGTGAATAATTAAAAAATAGTTTCAATTCTAATACTAATGGATATTGGAATACAATCATTCATCATGATCTGATTGAATTATTCATCAAAATTATTACTCATGGTGATTTGTTTTTTGTCCTTAATAATGAGTAGAATGAAAGAGAGAGATTTGAGAGAAAAACAACGAGAAGAGGAATTTGCATTTCAAAGTAAAAAGGGTATTTTGGGAAGTTATGTGTTTAAAATATTTGCGTTTAGTAATTTGAGATTTACGTTGAGCAGTTCCGAAACAAAATGATGCTGAGGTTAGAATTAGAACAAACATGGAAACAAAATAAGGGTGGGAGATGTGTTAAACGCACTAAAATAGTAGTTAACAAAACACTATATAGTGACACCACAATGAACTTTCTCTCTCTACCCTGCCCATAGAAAACCGCCGACCATTTCCAATTCCGCTCGCCGGCAGTCGATCCAAAAGAAATCGGAACCCATCATCGGCTGCCGACGAGCCCCGTCTACAACTCTCTGAGCCTTGATTTCCTTTTTGGGGCCTCTTTCCTACACATGCAACAACTTCTCTCTACTCTGGAGTTATAAATAAACTTGTGTGGCGTTTCCCGTGGTTCTTCCACGATCTGAGGTCGTTCTTAATCAAGGTTCATTTCACTCTCTTTTCTACTTTTAATTTGGCTTGTGTTTGTGTTCGTTCTCTGGGTTTAGCTTGAGGATTTACTATTTTTGGGATGACTGTGATTTGAATAATATGGCTTGCGATTCTCTACGTTCTACTCTTATGTGGGATTTTCTTAATGATAATTATGATGAGGACATTTTCAATTTTATCTCAAATTTGGAAGGCCCTGAGCAGATCCTTCCCATTGTTTTTAATCTGAAGGATGAGGGAAATATCAATTTCAAAGAGGGGAAATTTGATTTGGCATCTATGAATTATGAAAAGGGCCTTAAATTTCTGTGCTTTTGTACTTCATTTACTGGAGATGGTGAATTGGTTTTTAAGGATTTGGCTTTATCCTTAAATCTTAACCTTGCTGCATGCATGCTTAAGCTCTTGATTTTAAGAAAGCCTCTGCCTTGTGTTCCTTGGTGTTAAATTTCGATCCCATTAATGTTAAGGCATTGTATAGAAGGGCTTTAGCTTTGATGAAGGTTCATGATCTTAGGGGTGCTCTTTATGATCTTAGTAAAGCTGTTTCCATTAGTCCATATAACAGTGATATTGTTAGAGAATTGGAAAATGTTAATGCTTTGTTAAAATTGGCATCAAATGGGAAAAGGAATCCTAATAATACAATTGAGTTGGATTCTGATAGAAAAGGGAAAAGGGTTCTCCCTGAAAGTCAACTTAATGTTGATTCGTCTATGCATACCGCTGCTTCTACTCAGGCTAAGAAATGTAGTAGTGATTCTTGGAGTGAATGTCAAAGTAATGAGCTTAAGGATGATGTTATTCAAGATGCTTGTTCAGAGTGTTCTTCTAGTGATGATTCGAAGGTGGGTTGTAAGGAGACCCTTCTCAAGTTTTCTAACAAGAAAAGGACCAAAACTCTTAAGATCCCCCCAATTGTATATCAAAAGGTTATAGATGGGCAGGAAGTCAATTTTTACCGGCCATCCTCTTTGGCATTGATGAGGGTTCGAGTCCATAGGACTTTAAGTAATGTTACCCATGTTGATATGGGTGTCTCTTCTATTGACTCCACATGTATCAGTTTACCTATAAGCACTAATGTGGAGGAGGGTGAGTCCACCATTGCGGAGACAGTGGTGGATATTAACAAGATTGCCTACGAGATTTCCACCTCTGTGGAGAAGGTTGGGTTCATCAATGCGGAGGTTGCTGTGGAAAATGACGTTGTCCCCATTACCTCCACCAATTCAAAGCTGGAACATAAGACTTTGGCCACCTCTTTCATCTTTGCATCAAAAGCGAAGCCCCGATATTCAAATGGGTTAAAGTTTCAACGCAAGCCTCTTATCCATCTTGCCCGTTCACGCATCAGTCGTCCTAGATCCCTGCCTTTCAAAGCCTTGAAGAATTATGCGAGTAAAGGTAATCATACTTATTATCTTATCAAGTCATGGTTTTGCAGGAATCGTAGCAAATCAAGCGCAAGATTATTCCCGGAGATAGTCTTCTAGGTAGATTTAGGAAGAAATTTAAGTTTTCTATGTCAGGTCTGTCTTGCTCTGGCTTTGAAAGCCTTAGCAACAATAAGTAACTTTTATTGTATATATTTTCCAGTTGCCAAAAAAAAAATAAAAAAATGAGGGTGGGATTAAGAAATAAAAAGAAGCTCAAAGAAGGTCCTAACATGCCTCGAACTCAGGTCATGACAATGAAAAGAGTTTCACGCTTTCCATGCAAACCACTAAACCAAGACATTAGTTATGCTAAGTAGTCACACTATTTATTATATAACTAATAGTTTCATTTTGTTTCTGGGCCCCTTTCGACTCTGGGCCCTAGACGGCCGCCCTCCAGGCCTACCCTTAGAAACAGTATTGCTTATAGTTTAATTGATGATTACAGTAAAGCAAGTAGGTGATGATGTATGCTTAAGAGTGGTTTAGATCAATTGGACATAGTACTAGCTATCATATTACTAGAAAATACCAACATGTAATCATGTATAGAAATAGTGTTGGAAATGAAGCTTGATATGCTTCATCAAGTTTGTTATGCTTCAAAGTAAAGCCCCACAAAAGCCTTGTTCTTGTTCATAAAACTCATAGTCCCACATTGGTAGAGAAAAGGAAAGAGAAGAGCATTTATATATGATTGTGTACTTCTAATCTTAGAACTAGGAGTCAAGGGAAGACTCTCCCCACACGCGCGGCGCCGCCGTCGGGGGGGCCAGGCGTAGGTTGGGTTGGGCCTTTTTTATTCTCGGCTCAATATTTTTCCGACCATTTTGAGTTCGTTCAGGTTCAAGATTCTGTAACCGTTATATTATTATTCTCATAATAATATCCCACGATTTCAGCCCACAAATTAGTCCTTGATTTCGGTTACTGATTCTAAATCTCCTATAAAAGAACTAAAACCTCCAGCTTTTTTGGATACACACAAAAATACCGATCCTCTCCTATTCTCTTCACTTGGCAGTAGTTCACTTTTCTCTCAAAGCCATTGCACCGTAGAACACCGGAGCTTTGGTTGTCGTGTATTCCTGGAGGTCGGTTGGCGGAATTCCCTAATGCACGTCTGGGGGCAAATTCGACTTTAGGGCAGTGATTCATCACGCCAAGACCTTCTGTTACAGGTAAGTTGTTCCATTTTATAAGCCTTGTTTATAACATTCTAAAGTCGAAATTTTATTTTTTTTATCATGGCTAGTGACGGAACTGTTGGTAATGTTAATGTGAACGAAAATGTTGGTGATGTTTTTGTGAACGAAATTGTGCCTATTGTGACCCCTACTCCTTCTATTGTTATACCATCCACTTTAGTTCATAATAACTCTGATGTGCCTTATGTGAGTGCAAGTATGATAACTGCTGGTACAACCCCTATGTTCCCAAATTTTTTCGTTCCTGATATGTCTAAATTAGATCCGTTTGATGGGAACAATTATAATATGTGGTCTGATAAGATGGAATTTTTCTTGAGACAGTGTAACAACCCAAATTTTCAGAGCCTGATTAAGGCAGAATCCATCCTCAGCGGAAGCACCTCAAACCTTAATTTGGGTTTGTTACCGCCGTATTTTCTCCGGCCCGGAGAAAATACAAGGCTAAACAATAAAATAATCATTAACTGACAGTGATACTAATGATCTATTTAGAACAAACAATGGATCTTTATTAATTGAATCATAAATGTTTTACAGACACGCTTACAAAAGCTTCCTACTGAAAATAAATGACAACTATATACACGAGGCGTTCTCTCACTTAAGCCCTATTTCCCAAAAGACAAAACCTGCAAAAATAAACCGAGAGCACACACTGCCCTCCCCATAAACGGAGAGAACAAATGCTGAGTAACACCACTCTACCATGTAAAAAGCAATTCCTAAGTACACCTACCTTAGGAACCATTTCGCACCTCATAGTAAAACTCTTTTCTTAAAAACATTTATGAAAACGAGCACTTTTGTTTGAAAACAGAAAACCATCTTTTGAAAACGAAAGCTTTTCAACCAACAAATTTCACTGATAACAGATAACTTCTCAAAATCCAATCCTCAATCAGACTTCGTACTCCGATAATCCGTTTCTTTTATTATGGCATTGGGAAAAGTGAACAAGGTAGTATAACCACCATGGAGATGCTTTACCATGTGTATACTACTTACGGGAATGTCTTCCCCCACAAAACTTGGCCACAATACACAAAACAGAAGTCTAGTGTGATCATACCCCTTAAGTACTATCGGAGATAACTTTACCGTAGAGTATATCCTTCGGAGATACTTTACCTCAGGACATTCATGGCCGATCAAACCATGACCTTAAGGACGACACACAATATACAGAATTCTCCTTGGATGGTTCTCTTTCGAGAACGATCCTTTGGAGTACAAAATGTTCGTAACTCATGGAGATTGAGTTTGAGTTAGTTGATAGCAAGCCCATGCTGGATCAAGTTCATGAGTATGAAAATTTGGTGACTGAAATTCTTGCTGAAGGGATGAAAATATGTGAGGTTTTTCAAGCTAACTGTTTACTTGATAAATTGCTGAAATCTTGGGAGAATTATGTTCATTCTATGAGGCACAAACAGAAAACTTTTACTCTCTAGGAGGTTGTGTCCCACATCAAGATCGAGGAACAGAACCGGATCCAAGCCAAAATAAAAACAACTGAACATTCCTCCTCTACTGCTAACCTTGATGAACAAAAGAATTTTGCAGGTAAAAAACAGGGATCCAAAGGGAAAGGACCAAACCAACTACATGGTAAGAATCAGCCCCAAAGCTTCAAGAAGCCTTTGAAGGGCAATTGTTACAATTATGGTAAGTATGGACATCCCGCTAAGGAGTGTAGGAGTGCTGCTGCTGTTGCTGTCAACAAGCCCAAAGAGAACAAAACACAAGCAAACCTGACCGAGGATGTTATTGTTGCCGTGATGTCCGAGATCAGCCTTGTTGGTAATACTAGGGTTGTTCATACCCGGGTATCCAAAGTTTCGGATACTTTATTTCACTATTCGAATCCCGTATCCAAAATTTTAGATACCCGACTTTCGGATATCCGAAATTTCGGATCGGATACCAGTAATATCCGAATATCTGAAATCAAAGCCTTCCTTCTTTTTTTTTGGGGTCAATTTTGGTCTTTTTTGGTGTATCTGTATACTGTAGCAACAGTGATACTCTGTCGAAAGTAGGGTCGATCTGAAAGACGATGGAGACATGTAAGCAGAAGAGGTCGCAGGGGCGCCGTGACGGGTGGCGGTGGCGCCTACTGGCGATGTTGAAACTGTTGGCTGACGATGGTGAGGAGAAAAAACTGATGGTAGATGGAGAACACAGAGGAGAGAGAGATAGAGAGAGGAGAGAGAATTGGGTGGAAGGGAAACTTGCCGGTGGGGTGAGCCGTGGAAGCAAAAGAGGGGTTGAGTTGAAGTTTGGAGTGGATGGACATATAGAGGAAGTTATTGAGGGTTGGAACGTGGGGTGAGATAAATAAAATAAGTGGGTAATTGCCTAAATGGTTTGCTGGCAGCCTGTTACACACTCAAGACACAATAATTGAAATTTTGAAGAAACAAAATGAGAAGGAAAGGTGGTGTGGCGTTGTGAGACTTGTGACTTGAACTTGTGACTACAATTTGTAAGTAAAAGAGCTGTAACCATTGAGCTACGTACATAATAAATGATATTTACCACATTTAATTTTACATGTTTCGGATTCTCGGGTATTCGAAATATTCGATTTTTTTCGAAATTGATATCCAAACCCGTATCCGAAATTTCTGATACCCGCTTTTCGGATATCCAAAATTTTGGATATCCAATTTCGGATTGGATTATCGGGTTTTCGAATTTTCGGTTCGGGTTCGGATTTTTTTGAATAGCCCTAAGTAATCCTGTTGAATGGATCCTGGACACCGGAACAACAAGGCATTGCTATACCAACCGAGACATGTTCGTGGATTATGTCAAAGGTGATGAAGGAGAGTGAGTTTTCATGGGTATCGCTAGCACTACTTCTGTTGTTGGTAAATGGAAGGTTCTTTTAAAGCTTACTTCTGGTAAAACTATTGCTCTAACTAATGTTTTGCATGTTCCCGATATTCGTAAGAATTGAATTTCAGGATCATTGTTGAACAAAGTTGGGATTAAGTTAGCTTTTGAATCTGACAAACTTGTACTCACCAGAAATGGTGAATTTGTTGTGAAGGGATTTCGTAACGGGGGGCTGTTTGTGTTGGATGTTGTGACCGAGAATAAAGCATCTACCTCTTCAGTTGTTTACATCGTTGAGTCTGTTTCATTATGGCATGCTAGACTAGGTCATGTGAACGTGGCATCTATTAAAAGGCTAAAACAATTTAGTCTTATTCCTGCATTTAGCAATACCGATTTTGATAAATGTGAAGTATGCGTAGAAGCTAAACATCTCAAAAAGCCTTACAATAAGAATGTGACTAGAACTTCTACTTTACTTGAACTTGTGCATAGTGACCTTGGTGATTTTCCTAGCCATGTTAGTAGAGGTGGTAAAAAGTATTATATTACTTTTGTTTATGATTATTCTAGATTTAACAATGTGTATTTGCTGAGTTCTAAGGACGAGGCTGAGGATAAATTTCTTATCTATAAATCCCAGGTAGAAAATCAACTAGATCGTAAAATAAAAAGGCTTAGGTCCGATAGAGGTGGAGAATATGATTCAACACCTCTAAAAGTTTTTGGTGAGGCTAATGGGATAATTCATAAAATTACAGCTCCTTATACTCCTCAACAAAACGACATTGCCAAGAGAAAAAATAGGACCCTCTAAGAAATGATGAATGCAATGCTTATTAGTTCGGGTATGGCTAATAACATGTGGGGGGCAACCTTTACTTTCTGCTCGCGTTGTACTTAATCATGTTCCCCACAGAGAAAACTCCATATGAGTTGTGGAAAGGTTTTGGACCTAACTTGAGTTACCTGAAAGTGTGGGGGTGCCTTGCGAAAATTGGAATCCCTGATTTTCAAAGAAGTAAGATTGGACCCAAAACTGTTGATGCTATATTTATTGGTACGGTTATGCTCATAATAGTGCTGCATATAGATTTATTCTAAAAGATGCTTCTGGTTTTGGTGCTATTAAAGAGTCTCGTGATGCTGAATTTTTTGAGCATATATTTCCTATGAAACTAATTGAACAACGTGTCTTACCTGCTGCATCTTCATTAGCTTCACATGCCAATGCATCATCTAGTATAGAAGTTCAAGAGCCTATAAGGGGTAAATGAATTAGGACTGAGAAAAGTTTTGACCCTGATTATGTCACTACTTTCTTAGCTAAAATTGATGTGCTAGATGAAACTTTTGTGCATGCGTATATTATTGAAGATGACCCTAGGAATTATGGCGAGGCCATGAGATCAGTTGACTCTAGTTTTTGGCAAGAGGCCATAAATAGTGAGTTAGAATCAATTATGAGCAATAATACTTGGATTCAGTAGCGGATCCAGGAAAAAAATCCCCCCCGGCACCTTATAGACTGTAGTTAGACTAGGAAAATAGATTGGGTCACGTTCCGTACAACAGATCGATCAACCGATCATGTCAAACTGTAAAATATTTCAAAATAATAATGTCTCTTTTTCGAGTTCATGTTTCTAGTCAGGTAAGCTTTTGCCAACATTTTTCTTTTTTCTTTTTAACATTTAAGATGGTCTCATTAATCTCCTAACAAATGTAATAGGTGTAGGTAGTTATTAAAAAATATTATATAAAAAAGAAAGAAAAAAAACATAGTTCCTTTATCGCCGTTGCTAGTTGGAGTCCAATACTTCTAGCGTTGAATGATTATTGAGTCCAATTATTAGGATAGGACTAGGAGTATGTACTTCTCAAGTTCACATTAGCCAGCCACTCTCTGGAATTAAAATAATAATCATAAATGAAAATTCCCTTCTCTCTCTTTTCTATTTTTTTTGACCAGTGTCCACTTCCAGTTCCCCGGGCGGTTATCTCATCAAATTAGAGTTTTATTATTCTTTTTTTATCCTTTAGCTTTCCACTTGGGTTGTTTGGGCTAGCTGGTGGCACTATTAGATTTCCACCGGGGGCATTGACTTGGGCCTTTTCTGTAAGTCTTGTTGAGCCCAAATCTGAGTGGGGGCATGTCCCCCCCCACTCAATTGAAGCTAGATCCGCCCCTGCTTGGATTTTATTTGACCTTCCTCGGGGTTGTAAGCACTTGGTAAATGGGTGTTTCGAAAGAAATACCGAACTGATGGGATTATTGACAAATATAAGGCTAGACTTGTGATTCAAGGAAATTTTCAAAAGAAAGGACTTGATTATTTTGATACGTATTCTCCTGTTACAAAAGTTGCTACTATTAGAGTTTTAATAGCCCTTGCATCCATTCATAATCTTGTTGTGCATCAAATGGATGTAAAAACTGCATTTTTGAATGGTGATCTTAATGAGGAGATATACATGAGACAACCTGAAGGTTGTGTAGTTCCTGGACAAGAACATAAAGTATGCAAACTTGTTAACTCTTTGTACGGACTTAAACAAGCACCCAAAACAATGGTTTCAAGGTGAATGATTTTGATACTTGTGGTTATTCTAAATATGATGAGCATGGTTGTGCTATAATATGTCTATATGTTGATGACATGCTCATTTTTGGTACTAGTATTGATGTGGTAAACACAAATAAATCTTTCTTGAAATCATGTTTTAATATGAAAGACATGGGTGAAGCTGATGTAATTCTTGGCATTGAAATTACCAGAACTTCTGTGGGTTTATGTTTGTATCAATCTCATTATGTTGAGAAAATTTTAAAGAAACAATTTGATTCTACTCCTGTCAAAACCCCATATGATTCTAGTATTCATTTGAAAAGGAATCTAGGTGATAGTGTATCACAAGAAGAATATGCTAAGATAATTGAAAGTCTTATGTTTTTAATGACCTATACTAAACGACATATAGCATATGCTGTAAGCATGTTGAGTAGATATACATATAACCCCAATCGTGATCATTGGAATGTCTTGATTAGATTGTTGGGATATTGAAAGGTACTATTAATTGGGGTTTGCACTACAAGAATTTTCCTTGTGTTTTGGAGGAGTATTATGATGCTAAGCTAACTGGATGTCTGATAATGATGAAATTCATTCTACCAGTGGCTATGTTTTTACTCTTGCTACTGCTGCTATATCTTGGAGATTTTCCAAACAAACTTGTTTAGAAATGACATGCCATGAAGTTGAATGGCTAAGAAGCCTACTTGCAGATATTCCATTGTGGGGGGAGACCGACTCCATCAGTTTCCATGCACTGTAATTGTTAAGCGTCTATTAGTGTAGCTCGCAACCATTCCTACAACGACGGAAAGAGAAGGCATCTACGCCTTAGGTATGAAATTGTTAAGAATCTGATCAGAGATAATGTGATAACACTTTAATATGTAAAGTCGGAGAGTAATCTTGCGGATCCTCTCACCAAAGATCTTTGTAGAAATATAGTGCTTCAGTCAGCATTAGGAATGGGGCTTAAGCCCAGTGGGAGTGAATTGTGATGGATACCCAACCTGGGATATGTCCAGGTTCAATGAGGTTAAACGAAATCACAAAACAACTCCTGCAAACCCCAATCCATAAAATGATGTAGTATCTTTTTTTCGTATACTGTCATGTGTGTGAGGTTGAGCATTTTAGCTCTTAATGAGTTCATAGCCTTGTAAGATGGTGTGAGACAGTACACACTTGATGAACTCACCTATGTGAATGTGGGGAATTGCCCGCCCCCTATGAGAGCATTTGGGCAATGACTCTCTACAGCGTTCACAGAAATATCCAGGCACGTAAGGGGCTACTGTATATATGTTTTTCGCAGGAGTAAATCTGATTTTGAGGTTAAACTAGCGCGCAGTTTGTACTGAACAAATACCGTGAAAGGTTCAAGGAATTAATTCCACCTAAATGGTTTTGGGCAAACTTGTAAGCACAAGGTACTGATTCAAGTCCACAAGACATTAGTATCGTAACATGCAACCTCCTACTACCGTGAACTTCTTCTACCACTTTTCTTTGAATCATGTGAGGGATTGTTGGAAATGAAACTTGATATGCTTCACGGAACATGGTATGCTTCAAAGTAAAGCCCCACAAAAGCCTTGTTATTGTTCATAAAACTCATTGTCCCACATTGGTAGAGAAAGGAAAGAGAAGAGCTTTTATATATGGTTGTGTACTCCTAGTCTTTGAACTAGGAGACAAGGGAAGACTCTCCCCACACACACGCGTGCCGCCGCCACCGTCTGGGCAGGGCCGGGCTCGGGCTCGGGCAAGGGTGTGGGTTGGGTTGGGCCTTTTTTATTCTCGACTCAATTTTTTTCCGACCGTTTTGAGTCCGTTCAGCTTCAAGATTCTGTAACCATTATATTATTATTCTCATAATAATATCCTACGATTTCAGCCCACAAATTAACTCCTCGTTTTCGGTTACTGATTTCTAAAGCTCCTATAAAAGAACTAAAACCTCCAGCTTTTTTGGATACACACAAAAATACTGATCCTCTCCTCTTCTCTTCACTTGGCAGTAGTTCACTTTGCTCTCAAAGCCATTGCATTGTAGTACACCGGAGCTTTGGTTGCCGTGTATCTCTGGAGGTCGGTTGCCAGAATTCCCTAGTGTACGTGTGGGAGCAAATTCGATTTTAGGGCAGTGATTCATCACGCCACGATCTTCTGTTACAGATAAGTTGTTCGGTTTTATAAGCCTTATTTATAACAACTAGTTGACAAGACTTTTGCGTATATGAAGAAAAAGACATGGAATGTGACAGTAATGGGTTATGGTGGAATTTCTGCTATTCTTTTATTGACTATCTGTTATTATTTATGCTCATTCTGGTTATTTGGATATGTTGAAGTTCAGATTGTAGTTTGAAGTTTAGAGGTTGACTTTAGGATACTCTCTGACTATTAGACCTTAACTACTCCAGGTATGTTTTTTGAAAGCAAGATTAGATGGCTTATATCTATTGTAGCCTAATTGTATGGATCATCTCCTGTTCTTTCTCTCTGTTGTCCGTTTCTCTCTCTATCTCTCTCCTCCATGTTTTTTAATTTGAAAAACTCATCCCCTCTATCCAAAGATTAAAAACCCACTCCCTCTAATCTAAGGGTGTAAGTTTGGAGAACAACACTTTATTATTATTTTACAACAGCATAGGATCTGCTCCCTAGTCTAACTGGCTAAATAGTTTGATTTGGAAGGTGAAGGACAAAAGACCGACAAAGTCGTATAATTGTAGTGTACCTATATCATAATTCATATGCACCAACTAAAATGAACGAGAAAATTAGTTTTGGTAAGAATCGAACATTTGACCAACACATATAACAATTGAGTCAGGGAATCAACGACGAAATCTCTTAACCTTGAAAGCTTGGTCAGCCTCCCATCCCAAAAGAGAAAAAAAGAAGAAGAAGAAGAAGTTGGCTTGTATAAATAACCTTCAAGATGAACTCACATCTCCAAATTCCAAAATGGAAATAGAATAAATG
This sequence comes from Tetragonia tetragonoides, assembly GCA_038025085.1. Classification (NCBI taxonomy): domain Eukaryota; kingdom Viridiplantae; phylum Streptophyta; class Magnoliopsida; order Caryophyllales; family Aizoaceae; genus Tetragonia; species Tetragonia tetragonoides. Next base: position 30,583,934 of record CM076149.1, on the reverse strand, counting down.
ACAAAAAAAAAAAAAATTGGGGTTCCATTCTCGTGAACAATCATGATCAATGTGATTTAATAATGGATTTTCATAAATTAAACATTGTCGTCTGGTACTTTGATTTTTTTTTTTGCTCGTCATGGTACTTTAAATGTAAAGCGCTTTATTTCTTTTTGCACAACATCAAAGTTCACAGTTTAAGTACTTGTCAACAACCTTTAAATTAACATGGTTTGCATGTATGCAGAATGCTGTTGTATTTATAAGGTCTAAAATAAGCACTATAATCTGTAAACAACAAGCTTTATTAATCTCTCGGACCACTGCCTATTATTAATAAAGTAAAACCAAAGACAGAATAATAAAGTTTGGTTTTAAATGTATTACTGATCTTTTATGTGTGATGTGTGTATCTGAAGAGGAAACTGTAGCGGATCTATTCATTCATTGACCGTTTGCTCGAAATTACGGAACATGTGGATTGATATGTGGGGCCTGAAGTGGTGCACTCCGAAATCAACGGCAGATTTTTTCAACCAGTGGTGTGCAATGGAGTCGGGTAATCATTTACATAGAGTATGGATCACATTTATTTTTGTGTATGTTTGGTCCTTAGAGAGAAACATGAAGATTTTTTAGAATAAAAGCTGTAGTGAGGAGGAGATATGGGATATGATGTTGATGTTGTTAATAGTATAACCCCTATTTGAGTGTCTCACATCGAAAGAATGGGAGCGAGGAGACTAGCATATACGTTAGTGGGTTACTCCATCTAACACGTCCAATTGATTTTTAGGATGGAACCTCATTGGTCTTCTGTGCAATGTGCTCTCTTCCACGTGGGGGCCAGCAGACAGTAGACCCATCAAAGATTAAATATGGTATCAGAGCCCATGGTGAAGGTCCTGTCCCATAATCTGCTCCATGAAGGGGCCCTTTGAAGATGCAACTGCAGGAGCTGCATTTGAGCCAAGAAGGCTAGCATTATTATGTACCCATGTTAAGAGTAGCCCATGAAGGGCATGTTGAACCTCATATTGAGGGAGTTGACCTACCTCCAGATTGCTGAATTGAAAGGGATGAAAGAGATTTACCAGCGGCATTACCCTTCTTCACTCACGCGATATTGCTGACATGTAAGGGGGGAGTGTTAAAGAGTATAACCTACATGTGAGTGTCACACATCGAAAGAATGAGAGAGAGGAGACTAGCATATAAGTTAGTGGGTTACTACACCTAACACCAATTGGTTTTTAGGATGGAACCTCACTGGTCTTGTGTGCAGTGTGCTCTCTTCCACGTGTGTGCCTGCAGACGGTAGGCCCATCAAAGATTTAATATGATATCAGAGTCCATGGTGAAGGTCCTGTTGTAGTGGGTTTGTGTCACTCATGGAAAGATTTAGTGGTATTGAGCATGCATATAAGCAAGTGGGTCACTCCACCCATTTCCAATTGGTTTTGGGTTGGAACCTCACTTGTCTTATATGCGCTCACTTGGATTAAGGCCCAATTATTGACATTTTATCATGGTATCAGAGCGGGTTTTCTCCTGACTTTATGTGACCCCTTATTGGCCCACGCGTGTGTGACTGGCCTATAGTAGGCTTTAATTGGTCCACGCGTCAATCTATGATGGGTCTTTCCGTGAGGTGGGGTGTTTTAGTGGGTTTGTGTCCCATGGAAAGATTTAGTGGTGTTGAGCATGCATATAAGCAAGTGAATTACTCTACCCATTGCCAATTGGTTTTGGGTTGGAACCTCACTTAACTATATATGTGCTCACTTGTTAAGGTCTAATTTTTGAAATTTATCATATGTCTGGGTTTGTGGGTAAAAGCATGGGACAACTTCTTTCCGTACTCGCCACAGGAGGTACAACGCAGTCCAACTTGTCTGAAGCTACATGCAACGAGTCGAGTGAGCAAGCAAATTGAAACATGGGAAGCACCAAATAGAAGAATTCTTAAGTGGAATGTCGAGGCGTCATGCAAGGAAGGGGTGGGTGCAATTGGAGGCCGGTGTTCTTAGAGATTGGAAGGGATAGTTCCGCTGTATTTTTTCATGTCCTGTATCACTGACTGAGATCAATCAAGTTGAAGTTCAAGAAATTTTTCGAGTCCTAGATGAAATTTTGAAGAAGGAATAGCCACTGGAATTGAGCTAGTTGTGGAATCCGACTCCGCTAACGCTGTGAGATGGTGCAATGAAAACAGGGGGCCTATGGGGAGTGAAATTTTATCTCAACTTTATTCGAAGAACGTTAGAGTGGAGGCCTAGCATCAAAGTAATCCATATATCCAGGAGCTCAAATAACATAGCAAACGGATTAACAAAACAAGGACTGTCAAGAAGTATTGATTTTTTGGCGTGGATGTAATTTTAAATTTTTGTATAGAAGTAAACTTCAGTATGGAGGATGTCTTTCATCTCGCTCCTTAGCCTTAGTCTAGCATATGATTGGTATATTTTGCTTCTCTTCCAAGAAGGTGAGAGTAAGGTGTTGAATGATGCTATTAAGATCAAGTGCTTCTGGAGACTTTTCCTTTGTAGCTACTCACTATGTGTAGTGTCTATTTTCCTGAGTTTGAATAATAAAAGGAAAGCCTAATTATAAATAAAAAAAAGCACTATAATCTAAATGTGAGTACTCCTTTCTGGATTTTGGTTTGAATGTTTTACATCCAACATACAAATATTCAATTTGCACCAATCATAAACCATTGGGAAACATACTAGTATTTCAAGACATCTCTTTTCGGAACAATAAAAGGGTATTTTTATTACTTCCATTCAAATGGATACAACATTTTACAGCTCAAATTTGGTAAAGCACCATCACTGTAAAACAAAGGAAAATTCACAACTGTAGTTGGAAGAGAAAATCGCAGTTTCTGGTTTCTCAAATACAAGTCATAATTCACAATACAAAGCACATAAAGTAAACTTCTACTCTGCAGAAAATTATCAGCTGTCAAGGGAAGCACATAAAGTTGTTTGTCAGTAACATGGTCAGCTCTCACATGCAGTTCAAACACAATTTGTCTGATGCTTGAATCTGCAGTTCTTCTCTTGTTTTGAAAGAGCCTGTAATAATTTCGTTCTTGCCAGAAGAAGTAAGCACTAGCAGCATGGCTGGCTTGCAGTATTTTCTTTGCAGGTTACCTATTTTTAACAAACACACTCAGATGACAGCACTATGTCAGGCCAGTGGCATTGACCAGCTGCAGAACCTCGCCATGTCAGTAGTTTATTCCAAACCTCATGAGCGAAATCACATTCAAAACAGAGGTCGGAAACAGATTCCTCGTTATGGAGGTTACTTCAAATGCGAAACCTCAAATACTGAGCCTTACAATGAACCTCCATTAGAAGCTGACAGAGCACACCAAACTAAGTTGGTCCAAGATTGTTTCTGAACATGTGGAAAAAGGCTGCCGTGAACTGCAGTGATTTTGTACCTAGGATACAGGACATAATGTTTTACATACACTCTCAAAGAAGGAAAAAAATGTATTCAGCACCTATCAGAACTTGAGATGATTATTATTAACTATAGAACCCCAAGAATTTCAAAGATTAAGACTCTTCTCAGTCATATGTATCAACTTGAAGAGACATTCTTTACCTGTGTAGGAAAAGGAGATTAATCAGCAATCATAAATAAGATGGATCAAATGTTTATCTGGATATCAGAAAAGTACTGAGCTCTTTGAAACTGTTATGTAACATCTCAGTAACAAAATAAGGGAATTAGGGATTTGATATGTCTTCTAATAAGATTATTAGCATTTGCAAGGGGCATTAACGTCGAATATAAGGGCTTCGCCTTTGTTACAAGCTTACAGCAAAGGTACGATTAGCTTACAAACTGGCACATATCTCTTATGAACTAGTCAACTAGCATCTACTCTAATTTCACTAATTTGAACTTAGAAAATAGAATAAGATGTGCTAGAATTCATCTCTCCTTAAGTGATATTCAACCATCTAACCTCAGTTCATACTTCATAGGATGCAATATAAAGAGTATCACTAATCAATATTTTCAATAGACTTTGGTATCTGGTTGATAACCAGGATACAGTGTGGTTTAACTAGACTAAAGCTTATTACTTGAGGCATGATGGGATCTGGCAGGTACAAGGGAAACCCCAAGATTCTTGGCTCTGGAGATCACTACTTCATGTTAGAGATGATTTGGTCCTTGCTAGTGGTGACATTACAGCTGCTGCAGATCTTCTGAGAAGTTGGGTGCAAAATGATAAATAGAGTTTCTTTTGCCTATAATTACTTGAGAACTGAAGGTAGAAAGGTATCCTGGCATAAAGTTGTGGGAGAAAACTTAGCAGTCCCAAAACACAGGATAATCACTTGCTTTGCAGCCCTTAACAGATTGCCTACAGTTGAGAATCTGAAGAAAAAAGGCTTGCAGCTTTCTGACATTTGCACTCTGTGTTCTCAGGGGGCAAGACTCACAAGCACATCTTTTCTTTCAATGTCCTTATGCTACTGAGGTGTGGTCTGAGCTACTTCACTGGACAGGTTACAATAGAAGGCATTGGTCCTTAAGACATGAGCTGATGTGGTTCAAGAGGAACTGCTGGCAGAAAACTCCCAAGAACAGAATGATTAAGGCTGCACTTGCAGGGGCAGTTTATAAAATTTGGTGTGAACGAAATCAGAGAGTTTTTGGAACTGGAAAAGAGAAATGCTATGCAACTGGTGAAGCAGATCTAATATCAAGTGTGTGTTCGAGCTTATGCAGTCTACCCTGAACGCACTGTGTTGAGAGTTATCCAGTAATTTTTGCTTGTTTTAGTATAGTTGTATATCCTAGCTATACTGTACAGTTTTGGTTGTATCAGGATACCTTAATGGTAGGCCTATGAACAGTTGTAATTCTTTTTCCGAGGGTACCACATTGGTATCCTTTGGTAGATGGCAATAACAAGCTAACCATTTTCCAAAAAAATATTTTCAATAGGCAAAATGAAAACAAAATCTAAGATGTTAGTCCTCTCGGATAAGGGAGTAATATGAGCGGAAGTTGATAACCACATCTCTATAGCTAATATAGGCTAAAGTAGTGTAGAGAAAACTGGGGCCTTCCCCAATCTATAAGGAACAACTATGATTGGGAATTTCAAACCTCCATCGTCCAGGAGAAATCAGCAAAGTGAATTATCTTTACCTTCAGGATCAACAATGCGTCTGAATCATTATGAATAAGCAACGCACATCGCTTTCAATCCTCAAAACTCTTTCAGCATTCAACTTGGCAATCCTTCCAGCAAAAATCTTATTTCTGGGTAATATCAAGAGATTTTATTACAAATCACTCAAAAAGAACTCATCACAAAACCATAAGGGAGCGATACTAACCTAGCAACTACTTTTTAGGAAGGGCATCAACAGGGAAGTCACAGGCCTTATAGTAATTCAATTTAGCAACTCTAAACAAGCTTTCTCTCTAGCATTAAGCTTTTTTGACACTAATCTGATCTAAGTTGTAACCATCAACTTGAGCTGTTGAAAAACTACTTTAGGCATAAACATTACATGATTAAATATGCTCTTTTTTATTTTTATAATTAATGATTAAATATGCTCTTATTGTGTTGAATCCAAATTAGATGCACTACAACAGCAGCAGCATAGAAAACTCACATCTTGAGCCTGCAACCTTTCATTCGACGCAGCCAGCTAGGCCAAGGGTGTAACTTTGTAGCCAGTGTGGAGCTCCCAACCAGTTCTTGACCATATCTAAAGTTTTCTTTGCATACAAGCATTCAAAAGTAAATTAATCAACAGCTGCCTGACATATAAGACAATCTGGATTAACAATCAACTTTGAAATTTACTCAACCTGTCTCTAGTAAGTAATCTGTCCAGCCTGTCTCTAGTAAGTAATTTGTCCAACTGTGACTTAAAGGACAATCTGGATTAACAATCAACTTTGAAATTTGCTCAAGGGGTGTAGTTTTGTGGCCAGTGTGGAGCTCCTAACCAGTTCTTGACCATATCCAAAGTTTTCTTTTGCATACAAGCATTCAAAAGTAAATGAGTTGTTGATTCAACAGCTGCCTGACATAAAGGACAATCTGGATTAACAATCAACTTTGAAATTTGCTCAACTTGTCTGTAGTAAGTAATCTGTCCAGCAGCGCCAACTATAAGATAAAAGCATGCTCAAGCAAAGTGACTTTTTCCTAAATGACTTTATCACGGTTGTATCTGCAAATATCACCCATTAGCCAGGAGTAATCAGAACTCATGGAGTAAAACCCCGCTTTCCAGGAGCCCAATTCTTATCATTGTAGCCAGCAGGAACAAACACATCTCTCATATGAACAATCTTGCACCAATACCAGCCGCAGTCCTGAGCCAGCTGATGCTACCAGGTGTCAGTCCCCTTCATACAGAGTTCATTAACCCATTTCACCAAAAGAACATCTTGCTTTTGTGTAATAGGCCACAACTGTTTGCCAATAGCGGATCTGTTCCATTGTTTGCATTATTTTATATTCAGCCAACCAAATTTTTCTAGGCTTACAGATTTGGCCCTAACTGAGAAGAGGAAAGCTAGTGGAATCAGTTGCTTGCCTCCACAAGAGCAGACCGATTCTAACTGTTTAATCAAACATTTTAGGGAAATAAAGATAGTGGACCACTACACTTAAAAGAGAGAACAATACAGAATTAATCAATTGGCTCCTCCCTGCGTAAGACAAGTTCCTGGAGGCCCAACATTTGATTTGTGCAGTGAGTTTCTCAACAATAAACTGACAATCAACCCCAAGATATTTCATTGGGAAGATATTTCGTTGGGAACTACCCCTCTACAAAACCAGTCAAATGCGGTATGTTCAGCCTAGTTGCATCATCTACTCCAGCAATATAGGCATGAGAACTGGTGACCATATTGTAATATCTCTTTGGGGATTAATAAAAACTTTTATTTGATTGCCAAAAAAAAAAGCGTACCTGCACTTTTGGCAAAGTATGAAGAATTCGTCAAGAAGTTAAACCAATCAAGCAAACAACTACATGGGTTTTCTTCATTAAATTGGAGTGCAGACCTATGTAAAGAGAAACATAAACTTGACACAAAATTTAAACACCCACTACTAACAGACCTATGTAGTGAGAGGCTCTATGCCTCTATCAGACTATCGCTTCTCAAATTGATTGATTCTGGAACAGGATGCTGTTTAATTGACCTTCCTAGCATGTTTTGAAGTCTGTCTTGATCTTTACATGCATTTGGGAAGGAAAATGCATTGCAGATGACAGGGCACGAATTTCTAGTTGTTCCTTAACATTACAAGAGTCAATACAAATAACAAATATGGCCAAATCAGCTCATTCAGATTCAGAAACAAGTCAGAAAATTGCTCATATGGATGATTTTTGCTTATTTTGTGAATAATTGGGTTATTTCTGGTTCCTGTGAATTCATTTATTTGGTCAGGGACGGATTATTCAAGGCTAATTAATAATTCTAGAGGTGTCTGCAAGGGGAATCTACAACCAAGAGCACTAATATCACCAGATTGCACAATCAGGTCAAAATTGTGCTATTTGTTGGTTTGGAGGTGGTGTGTGTTCCATTGAGATCTCTGCTTATTTTGTTGCTGCAAGCACATTTATCTTCAATTATTGGGAGTTCAATGATGTGAATAGTTGACCAGTGGTAACCACGTCAATTGGTGTTCATTAATAGTGCAACCCTTCAAATGTTTCTCTTGGTGATATAGGGATGGCAAGAGCACCAACGCTGGGCAAAAAAAGGAGGGAGCAGAGGCATCTGGTAGTCTGGCACTCGAGTACAGTCTAACGATGAGCAGAATAATATCTATCCAAATTCCAAAGTCATTGTAGAAGGAACATAGGCAAACCATAACAAGTTAATCGGAAGTTAAAGCAGACCAATCAGTATACTACCAAACATAATAGCTTCTGTTACCTCAAAAGTACAACGTGGCATTACATTTAGGTGATAACTACTCAAACTAATACGCACAGAATTCATATTGAGTTCCTACTACTCAAATTAATACTCACAGAGTTTATATTGACTGCTACTACTCGTTCCATCATCATTTACCCTCGACAAGATCCTTTGAAGATTACTTAAAAGATAGAAGACGACCATCAGGGCCCCTGACTTTCTTCCCCTCAGTCGGTACTTTGAGATGTTTGCCAACAAATTCAATCTGGCAATGCAAGTGATACTTTGAGATGTTTGCCAACAAATTCAATCTGGCAATGCAAGGAACTCCTTGGGCACTCATACAATTCCTTGCAGAACAATAGTTCCCTCAGATTCTTCAATTTCTTTGCATTCAGTTCCATAAGTTTCCACAATGATAATGAGTCGCTGCAAAGCTGGGGTTATACTTAGCAAGTATTTAACCAGATTCGACCAATCTTGTCTCACAAGTCACAACACTGAGTTTTGATCTCTCTATCTTTATATCTATCCTATTGACATGTGTTAACGGAGCACATGCGAGTTCATAATGTGGAGGGATCCAACTCATATGACTTATACTCCCAGATGTCACCTTAAGAACCTCTAGAGCAGGACAACATTGGAGTAAAGCTATCAAGTGTTTGCAACGTTCCCCCTTAAATGTAAGATGGGTCAGATTAGGGAACCATGTATGAGGACCAAATTCAAGGTCATCACACGTAAGAGACCGGACATTTGAAATCGCTCCAAAATCTTCGGTCACCAGCAGGCTTTCTCTATCATACGACGGATTATACATCAGGGGCGGACCCATCCTATAGGGTATGGGGTCAGTTGACCCCATACTTTTTAAAAATTGTTGAGAAAGCCTTTGTGGGTTAAAGCAAAAGAAAACATAGTTACTCTTTTGCACCCATACTATTTTTACATATTATTAATGCCCTCATTCAAAAAGCATGGGGAATTAGCAAAAGTGAGGGTAAGATTGAGAATTGGAAAACACACCCACGTAAATTGTAAGTTAGAGGGGCCACTCTCCTCTCATTCTCTCTCTCTCCTCTCATTCTCTCTCCTCTAACAAACTGATTCCACCAATAACAAGGCAAAAGAAAAATTAAACACTCACACTACTATGCAACTCTCCTCTCAAACTCTCTCCTCTCACTCTTCCAGACATTTACATGGCCAAAATTAACTCCCTAACAAAATCAAACACTCAATCTCTCTCTCCGGGATCAGACGACGAAATTCCAAATTGCTGAGTTTGATGTTTTTATTTGGGTATGATATATTGGTGTAGCTAGAGAGATGATGTTATGGTTGATAATCTATAAATAAAATTAGATTATTGGATGAATTTGGTGCCCTTGGTATATGTTTTCTTCAATCTGGTGAAGTTGAGGATCGATGTGTTGTGGGATACATTTGAGTTTTTCATCATCATGATTGGTAAAGTTAATAATTAAAGTCAGATATTGAATGAATGACTTATTTCCTCTTCCATTTTCACAAAATATAGAACCAGACACCAACATGATTTTATTTGGGGTAGCTTTACTTAGATGAGTGGATTGGTCATGCTGTTGGTTATTATAAATGGAGGAATATGAGTGGGTTTGGGTAGCTTTAGATGGGTTTGCATTTTGATAACAAGAAAATTAAAAGAATCAATGTCTATTTGGTAACATGTGGGTATTTGGCTTCTGATATTTTGTTGGTTTTTGTATAGGATAGCCCAAGAGAATTTGTAGTTTGGTTTTTTGAAATTGTGTTTTTTCCTTAACTAAAAGTAAAAAAAAAAAAAAAAAAATGAGGTATCCGGCTCTGCTAATATGAGTTAAATTAACCCCCTTATTTTTGAGTGATTTTTGTAGTTTTTCTTTGCACCCGTACTATAAATTTTCTGGGTCGGTCACTGTTATACATAGCCTGAATATTTGCTTCAAGCAACCCAATTATCAGATTTCCTACAAAGCAAAACCTCGTTGGGAACAAAACACTAACACTCAAGTACTCCAAATTAGGTGCATCAATGATCACTTTCTGAGGTGGTACACAAATATAAACCCACTGCCACATTCTAAACCGTTTCAAACTGCGACTCGATATATCAACAACAATTGGTTCATTCCTCCAAACCGAAGCCATTTCAATACAAAGATCCTCCAAAACAGGGCAAGACTTGATTAACTTTGCCATTAATCTATCATCACAACCAGGCACGTTATATAAAAGCTTCTTCAAATTAGGAAAGATTAATTTCATTCTCATTACGCCCAAATCTACAACCAAACCCTTGTCTAATTTCAAGTACAACCAATGACTGAATTCTCAAAACACAAGATGGTAAAGGTGGTAAAACTAAGTACTGTTTGAGATAAAAATCAGAAGATACCTCAATTTCCTCAACATTCTTACCACATATCAAACCAAACCATAAGAATATGAGAAAGTAATTGTCACTGTGGTCCATTGTGTTAGGGAACTCATGTAAATTGAGATTGAATTTATGGATTTTTGGTGAGGTGAGTTTCGGGAGAAGGGCAGTGATTATTTCGAAGAAATTTAAGGGTTAAAAAAAGGGTGATTGTCAAGAGAGAGAGTATATCGACTAGGATGCAGTTTGGTAGTGAGCTTAATGGGTCTTGTTTGCCGCCATTGTTGTCCTTCTTTGCCGCCATTGTTGTTCTCCTCTTTCTTCTAGTACCTTTGGCATCCATAGTTGGAGGGTGACAACTGACAAGGTAAGGTGAGGGGAGTTTTTTTTATCTGGTTAGTGCTTCAGATTTTCTTCGGTGGAGTAGTGTTCAATGGTTCTTCGCTGCCCTCAAGAACAGCCAAATTGGATGCTCCATTCCTTTAAAAATTTTTATATAGACCTCCAGCTAATTTGGCTGGACCTGGTGGTACTTTTGTAATTAATATAAATTTGAGGGTGCTTTAGTAATGCGCGTATCAATTCTCTCTCTCATCCATACTCTTCTCACGCTCAGTCGCCATTTCCACCGTAACATTACTTTCTCTCTCTTCTTGGAAATTTTAATGGATTTCAATTGATTTTTGGGGCTTTAAACTAGAAAACTAATTCATAATATTGCTAAATAAAGATTTCTCTTGATTTTTAGGATTCATCAAATACCAATTTGTGTTGGTTTAATGCTCTTCACGAAGAGAGAGAAAATCAAGCAAATTGGCGGTGTTTGACGGTGAGATATGGTGGCTGAACGGTGAGGCATGAGCGGAAGCATCTGCAGTGACAAGCCATGGGTGTGTGAGGTGACCTTGAATCTTCACTATTGTCACGTTCGGCAGAAACGCTCTTAATCGCAACATTTTCGAATTGCTTTTCTCTCTCTTTATAAATTTGTTAGTGTTAGATCTGAAGGTGATGGAGGTTAGAGTGATGTAAATGAGTTCTATTGTGTGGTTTTTTTCATGGAATCTGGAGCTTTCCAATCATGGTAGTTTGCAGGTGGCGGCCATGGCTGTTCGTTTGTTTCACTGTGGCATATTGATGATGAAAGCTGATGATGAACATTTCTTATGTCCTTCCTTTCTTTTTTAATCAAATTTTGTGAGATAATAGCACACAAAAAAAATTGTGACATAACATGTTAGACAAATTTAGTGCTTAAAAGTTAACTAGAAAAAATCATATAATATAAAAAAAAAAATGTTCATAACAACTAATAACTACTCTAATACATAAGCAATATGCTAAATTCCTAATGGTTCATTAGAAATAAATTTAAGGTTCATTAAGAAAATAAACTAAGACCAAACATAATTCATAGTGTACAAATATAGTGTTCATTTAAAATAGCCTAATTGTTCATAAGGTACAAATGTAGTATTCATTAAAAATAGTCTATTAGTTCATAAGGTATAAACGTGGTATTAATTTAAAATAGTCTAATTGTTCATAATGTATAAACGTAATGTTCATTTAAAATAGTCTAATTCTTCATAAATGTATAAACGTAATATTTATTTAAAATATTCTAATTGTTCATAATGTATAAACGTAATGTTCATTTCAAATAGTCTAATTGTTCATGTTCATTTAAAATAGAGTAATTGTTCATAACTTAGTGTTCATTTAAAATAGTCGAATTGTTCATAAGGTATAAACGTATTGTTCATCTAAAATAGTCTAATTGTTCATAAGGTATAAACGCAGCTTTCATTTAAAATAGTCTAATTGTTCATAATGTATAAACGTAAATGTTCATTTAAAATACCCTAATTCTTCATAATGTATAAAGGTAATGTTCATTTAAAATAGTCTAATTGTTCATGTTCATTTAAATAGTCTAATGGTTCATAATATGTGTTCATTTAAAATAGTTTAATTGTTCATAAGGTATAAACGTATTGTTCATCTAAAATAGTCTAATTGTTCATAAGGTATAAAGGTAGTTTTCAGTTAAAATAGTCTAATTGTTCATAATGTATAAACGTAATGTTCATCTAAATAGTCTAATTGTTCATACGGTATGAAAGTATTGTTCATTTAAAATAGTCAAATTGTTCATAATGTATAAAAGTAATGTTCATTTAAAATAGTCTAATTGTTCATAAGGTATAAACGTAATGTTCATTTAAAATAGCCTAATTGTTCATAAGGTATAAACGTAATGTTCATGTAAAAGGTTCATTTTTCTCGAAAACAAAAAAAAAAAACACGATAAAGTTCATAAAGAATAATCTGATTTATAAATAATAATAATAATAATAATAATAAAGTTCATAAAAATAATTTATAAGGATTTAAAAAATTAAAGATTCTAAGAATAAAAAAAACTAAAACATAAAATTCATTAAAATAATGAAAACAAAGGAAAGCAAGTGGGTGGGTGTAACACCCCTGAATTCGCAACGATTTTCAGGGAACTATCGACGTCATTATCCATGACTCGACACCACTGAACCGTCACAAATTCAAAGGCATTACTGCAACATTTATCGCTAAGGAATAAATGCTAAGCAGAAAGGAAAACTAGGTATCAAAGATAGCATCTAAACAAATTAAACATTAATATCAGAGTTGTCTATCAAGTGATTTTAAGTCCATTAAAGTCTTATTACAACTTTGCCTTCAAGGGTACAAACCAATAATCCCAATAATCCAAAGTAACCAATAAATCAGTAGTTCTAGAGAACAACCCACATTTAAACTTCAAGCTATCCGTCCTCACTCAACTACACCTGCACTTTGGTTTCCGTGACGGAAACAAGGTACAGAAGAAAAGAGATGAAACAAAAGAAAACAAAAATCAAATAAACTGAATAAACGTCGTCCATACCCAGTAAAAACACTTTCGCAAACCTTACCTGTATTTTAGAAGAATCATTGAAATTCATTTGCATGCACAAGTAATCATACAATCAAGCACACGCATACTCAATATTCAATTACATGCAATTCTTGCTTTAGTGATCAATCGAACACAAATAGATAAACCATCTTGATTAGAGTAATAAGAGAGCGAATAGGACAGCGATTACCCATATTGTTCATAGATAGATATAGACATGCCATGGACTTACTCTAGTGTATACTCACACTTTCTCTTACATAATAATCGATACGTAGAGAATTAAACAATGGGGAATGATCTGTCCCGAACACACTACGAGGTATCCATAAGAGTAACTTGGGAATCACGCATCCCTAGACTACATCAATTAGATAAGTCTCGATTGCTCGACTACTCCTAGGGATCCATTAGGAGTCTTATTCTCATTTATAATTCAATTCACATACTTGCATTGATTGACCTAGTGGTACAATGAGACCACGACATACTACTTCATTTCATACTCAAGATAATGAACAATAATAACGACGATAACGACATAAATGCATATTAACAATAATCATGCTTCATATATGTCTAACAAAATTTCGGCTTTTGAAACTCTGAATTCGGGTTCCAACCAATCTAGGCTTTTGAAAATCCGAATTTGGGTTCCGAACGAGTACAGAAAAAAAATGAATAAATAAAAACTTCTGAAATTGTCAAAAACCTGCACGATCGAAAAATCCGAAAACTGCGAAACTGTAAAACAACGGTCGTGGCCCACAAGCGACCACCACGAAGACCACCCACGATGGTCATGGACCCTCTAATGACACCCGACCACCCAGCACCGCCGTTGGTGGTGGTGGTCCACCGTGGTGTCTCACGCAAGCCACAACGAAGGAGAGAGAGAAAGAAAAAGAAAGCGAAAGGGAGAGAGATGGGTGACGGGGTTGGGCCCGTCAGCCCGGCGACTCACCGGAGAAGGGGAGGAGATGGTGACCGGAGCAAGGCGACCACCTGGTGGCTGTTGACAACAAGAGAGAGAAAGAGACGGTGAGGGAGAAAGAGAGAATGAAAGAAAGAGAAAGAAAGAGAGAGAAAAGCTCACCGTGATGGAGGGCGACAGCTCGCCAGTGACAGCAAAGAGGAGAGGAGAGAGAGAGGTCGGATGGAGAGAGAGAGTGTAGGGTTAGTGTTGTTTAGTTTTGCAAACTGATGAAATCTCCATCCTTTTCCTTATATAGCCACCCATAGGGTTTTGGTCAACAATAGTCAAGGTAGGAATAAAAGAAATATTCTCATTTAATTTTTTGAATAAAATTCTTCCGAGTCAATAATAAAAGAAATAAGAATTCTCTCAATCGTCAAAATCATTTAAATAAAAACTCTCAAATAATTTGATAAATATAAATTCCGAAACCTCCATAATAATAATTAATATCATTATGGCCGTAATTGAATAAATCGAATCGTTATATAAATATACGATTTAAATATCCGAAACTATTTATAAAAGAATTATAAATCGATATCATAATTATAGAAAATACTGGGGTATCACATTCTACCCTCCTTAAAAGAAGTTTCGTCCCGAAACTTGAAACATGAAGGAATCACTTCTCAACGACAAAACGAGTTTACCCATGCGAAGGTATAAAACGATTTTAGGACAACGACAATGCAATGCGTGTACTACGGTTGTGATCTAAGTCGATTAGCAATGGTAGAACATGCAACTCGTGCAAGCGGTAAATAAAACACGAAATTACTAGGTGTGACATTCTATCCTCCTTAAAAAGGGTTTCGTCCCGAAACTCAAATGGAATTAGTACCTTCAATAAAGAGTTCTGGGTACTTCTCGCGCATCATGGATTCAGCTTCCCATGTTGCCTCTTCTTGACCATGACGGGACCAAATAACTTTCACAATCGGAATGGTCTTTGTACAAGTCGAGCGCTCTTTTCGGTCAGTGATCTCGATCGGACGTTCTTCATAGGTCAAACTCTCGTCAAGTTCGATCGTTTCAAGTTGAACAACATGAGTTGGATCATGTACGTATCGCTTCAATTGAGAGACGTGAAAGACATTGTGAGCTTTTTCAAGTTCCACAGGCAAAGCTAAACGATAGGCAACTTCACCAATCCTCTCTAGGATTTCGTAAGGTCCAACGTAACGAGGACTCAACTTCCCCTTACCACCAAAACGCATAACACCCTTGGTAGGAGATACTCGCACCAATTCAGGTTTACGACCTCAAATTCTTGCTTCCTACCTCAAATTCTTCAGGTTTACGACCTCTATCTGCATACGATTTCTGGCGATCCTATGCACTTCGCATCTTCGTTTGAATCACCTTCACAATGTCGACAGTCTGCTGGATCATGTCAGGACCCAAAATTGCAGTCTCACTAATGTCGTTCCAACATACAGGCGATCTACACTTCCTACCATACAAGGCTTCATATGGTGTTCGATCGATGCTCGAATGATAGCTATTGTTGTAAGAAAATTCGATCAATTGAATGTGTTTATCCCACGAACCTTGATATTTGAAGGCACACGCTCGAGGCATATCCTCTAGAGTCTGAATTGTTCTTTACGTCTGGCCATCTGTTTTGCAGGATGAAAAGCGGTACTAAACTTCAATTTGCTTCCGAAAGCTTCTTGTAATTTCTGCCAGAAGTTAGAGAGAAATCTCGAGTCTCTATCAGAAACAATATCCTCAGGTACACCATGAAGTCTCATGACCTCCTTGACATACGCGTCAGCCATCTTCTCCATTTTCCACGTGTCGTGCATTGGGATGAATCTTGCGACTTTCGTTAAACGATCTACAACCACCCAAATGGCACTGTTCTTCTTTTGTGTCAAAGGTAAACCCATGACAAAATCCATAGAAATCGAATTCCATTTCCAAGTAGGAACTTCCAGGGATTGTACCATTCCACTTGGTCTTTTATGCTCGATCTTGACCTTTTTTGACATGTCAAGCACTTCGCTACAAACTCAGCGAATTCTTGTTTCATTCCCTTCCACCAGAACACTTGGCAAAGATCCTTGTAAAGCTTGTCTCCACCAGGATGTACAGAAAACGGCGTATTATGAGTTTCACCCAGAATCTGACTTTTGATAACTGGGTCATTGGGTACTCAAACACGTTCCCGAAATCTCATAATTTCATCTTGGCCCAAAGTGAAGTCCTCGGACCTACCCTCGTCTTTGTGGTTTAGAATCCGCTGAAGATCCTCATTACCACTCTGCTTATCTTTAATCTCCTCGAGTAACGTTGGTCGAACAGTCATATGTGCCAAGGTAGTCACCTTGAAACACAATCTCCACCTTGAGACTTTGCAAGTCACGTATCATCTCCTTAGGAAGTACTAAAGCAGTGTTTAACGTATGTCGAGTCTTCCTACTCAAAGCA
This sequence comes from Tetragonia tetragonoides, assembly GCA_038025085.1. Classification (NCBI taxonomy): domain Eukaryota; kingdom Viridiplantae; phylum Streptophyta; class Magnoliopsida; order Caryophyllales; family Aizoaceae; genus Tetragonia; species Tetragonia tetragonoides. The sequence goes on along the minus strand of CM076149.1, from coordinate 30,567,245 downwards.
TCAGCGACTACGTTTGCTTTACCCTCATGGTACTGGATATCGATGTCGTACTACATCAAAAGTTCTAGCCATCTCCTTTGGCGCATGTTCAACTCTTTCTGTGTGACGATGTATTTCAGACTCTTTTGATCAGTGAACATCTTGACTGCGGAACCATACAGGTAATGTCGCCAAATCTTTAATGCGAATACGACAGCAGTAAGTTCTAGATCGTGCGTAAGATAGTTGTCTTCATGCTTTTTCAGTTGTCGTGAGGCGTAAGCCACGAAGTTTCCATGTTGCATCAAAACACACCCTAAGCCATGCTTAGACGCGTCACTGTAGACCTCATATCCTTCCGTTCCTGACGTCAATGTCAAAATAGGTGCACTCGTACGACGTTTCTTCAACTCTTGGAAAGCAGTCTCACACTTGTCTGACCATACAAACTTTGTCGTTTTCTTCATCAAATTCGTGATTGGTTGCGCAATCTTCGAAAAACCTTCTACAAATCGTCTATAATATCCAGCAAGTCCATGAAAACTTCGAACTTCGGTCACGGACGTTGGTCTTGGCCAATCTGTAACAGCTCGAATCTTCTCTGGATCTACGATTACTCCATCCTTAGACACCACGTGTCCTAGGAAAGATACTGTGTCTAACCAAAACTCACACTTAGACAATTTGGCATAAAGTTGATGTCTTCGCAAAATCTCCAAGACAGTACGTAGGTGTTGCTCATGCTCCTCGACGTTCTTCGAGTAAACCAGAATATCATCTATAAAGACAACAAGAATCAAATCCGCGGGTAAATCAGAACCGGCTATCCTAATCGAACACTTTTCTTACAATGCTTTACAATTAACAATAAATCCATCTGGCATCCTCATATTTGCACTATACACAGAACTAGGTTCCAATCCTATCTTAGATGCAAAGCACTTCGAAAGAACAGAATGCGTTGCGCCACTATCAAACAAAACAAAAGCGGGAAAAGAATTAACAAGAAAAGTGCCAGCGATCACGTTCGGATTTGCTTCTGCTTCATTGCGATTCATCACAAAAATTCTACCATTAACCCCTCTATTATTGTTGTTGTTGTTGTTCGGCGCGGGATTAGCGGTAGTAGGAGCTTGAACCTGGCTGTTCACAGCAGGAGCAGCATTGTTGCGGCTATTGTTGTTGTTGTTGTTGTTGTTGTTGTTGTTGTTGTTGTTGTTGTTGTTGTTGTTGTTGTTGTTGTTGTTGTTGTTGTTGTTGTTATAACCTCCGTTTCCACGGTAGTTACCACCATTACCACGATATCCATTATTATTCCCACCACGATTGTAGTTGTTATCGCGGTTCTGCCCATTACCATTCCTACCTCGGCTCCAACATTCAGAAGCTTTATGACCCGGCTTGTTGCACTCATAGCACTGCAACACGTCACCTCGACAGTTCTTACCAGCATGCATCTTGTTACACCGAGTACAAGGCGTATTCCTTCTAGCCATTATCGTAGCTCGATGACTATTCGAGTCACGACTCCTGTTTGCATTATGGTTCTGACCACCTTGGTAGTTGTTGTTGCCATTAGGCCTTGGCCTCTTGTCGCCATTGTTCGACTGCGATGGATTGCCTTCGTCGCGCTTGTTTTTTCCCAAATGCGTGTCACGACATCCAATAATCCTCTCCTGATTCAGGGCCTTGTCATAAGATTCCTGAAAAAGTGATAGATTATCCAGGTACAAAACGTTGAATATCCCATTTGAGTCCATCCTCGAACCTTTCGATTGCTCGGCTTCAATTGTCAGCAAATTGGGAGCAAAGATAGCAAGCTCGTTGAACTTGGCAGCATACTCGGCCACAGACAGCTTGTCTTGGCTTAAACCTTCAAGCTCACGCCACTTCAGGCGTCGTAGAGCACTAGGATAAAATCTAGCATGAATGGATTCCTTAAAACGATTCCAATTATAGTTCGGCGTTGCAAGCAAATTCGTTCACACATCGCTCGACCACTTGTTAGCTTCGCCCTTTCAGATAGTACGTCGCAGAGCTAACCTTCATGTTGTTAGGCTGACTTGTAGCCAGGAACAACTTTTCGAACTCAATGATCCACGTCTTCAGCTTTGTTGGATCGACACCACCTTCGAACGTAGGAGGTTTAAGAGCATCAAAATCTTGGAAACTACGCGCTGCAGAGGCTTGAGCGGTTTCTAGTTCTTCTTGGCGTGCCATTTGTCGCGCCACGATCTCGACCACGTCGGTCAGACCATCCTTGAGTCTAGCGATTCTATCAGCGTTGGTTGTCATTTCGTGAATCTGAGAATATAAAATTAATGGTATGAACACCATTCACACAAATTGCACATCTCGACCCATTAAGGTTTAATTGAGAGAAATAGGTTGTAATTGAAACCTTTCTCTTGACATTTAGCATATAGCATATAAGTTTCGATGATCGACCTTACAACATAGGTCTAAACAACATACTTGCTTTATTGTTCTCAGATATCATGCATAATAGTTCGATTGGCATGTTATACACTTTAGACATGTAGGTTTCACATGAATAGACAAAGATGTTCATAATGCACATAAAGAGGCTCCATACTATTTTAGTAGGGCAATAGATAATCACACTTAATCATATTGATATGCTTTAGTACTTGTCTCACAAGAGAGTTGATAATGCTCAACAAAAATTTTGCCATAAATTCGATATGGATTTACCATCATGTCACGACAATAAGAGATAGCATTCATGCTTTTAGTCAACCATGCAAATATGTGAGACAACAATGATGTAAACAAATCATAACGACTTTCATATAATCAAATGAAATAATTTTGCAATAAGATAGATTGCAAAATAAATAAGAGTCAAAAATATTTGTTGCTTAGGCAACTACACACCATCATCAAACTTGACCACGCAGGGTCATCACAAAAGTGGAATAATGTTTCTAATCAAAACAACTACTCTAGTCAACAAAATAACTAAACAGTAACTGGGTTCTGCTTCGATCCGGGAGGCGTATCATCATCATCATCCCTCCTTGGCTTCACTTCCCTACAAGGCGTGTAAGGATGTTCGTCACCTTTGAAATTCTGAGGCATGAAGCGTCTTCTAAAGTTGTTCACAAGCTTGTGCTTCTTTGACCAACAGTTTTCAGAGATGTCCTTCGGAGCGCGCACTAAGACGTGATTAACCTTCCATTCGAACTCAGACTAACATAGCTCATTGCCAACACCCAGAAAAGTTAGCGCCCAACGATTGTCTTTGCCGTACTTCTCGTCGTTGATGTAGCCACTCTTCAGTACCACATCGTCATACTTCTCCTTGAGACCTCTCCAATGATGCAGGTTGGGTAAGTCAGCTAGTAAGAGTTCTACCCAGAAACCCTGGTGTATCCTCGTACGGTGTATCGCTTGATCGTTGTGAATGCGCGATCAATGTAGGCACGGATGTCATCTAGCTCGGCATCAATGGCAAAGAAAGGCTCCACAGGATGAGACACATCAGCAGGAGGCGATGGAGGTACAGAGTTGTTGTCGCTTGCATCACTAATGTCCTCTAAGTCTGGTATGCTAGGTGAATCAGGGACACCAGCTCCATACTCAAAACGCATCTCTAGATCGACAGAGTTAGGCTCTACACTTGGCTCGTCAGCAGGAGCATCGTCCGCTTGAGGTTCAAACTCAGTAGGTTCCTCTTCAGAAGCAGGATCCTCGTTGGCTTCCAAATCATGGTTCTGCTCAATGGGAGCGTCATCATTGTGAGCATCATGCACGGGTTGGTCCACCTCGAGCTCGTGCGCGCCAATGCCGTGCGCCTCGGCTCGGGTGCGGCCTCGTCACGCTCGTCGTGTGTAGGCTCAATATTGGAGATGTCTACGTATTCCACCTCGTTCTCGGGTGCAACGATCATCGCTCGTGGTTTTCTACCTCTAGTCGACTTCATCGCGGTCAAACAAGTAATTGCCATCTACAAAAGGGCAATCAAACAATAAGTCACAATTAAGGTCATTTCAAGTAATTCCTAACTTCTAGGACTACTACGCTCAACGGCTTTAATTACATTTTGTTTTCCCCATAATGAAACTAATCTTTATGAATTCATTTATTAAACCTATGCAACCTTTTAAACCTAGAGCTCTGATATTATTTGTAACACCTCCGAATTCGCAACGATTTTCAGGGAACTATCGACGTCATTATCCATGACTCGACACCACTGAACCGTCACAAATCCAAAGGCGTTACTGCAACATTTATCGCTAAGGAATAAATGCTAAGCAGAAAGGAAAACAAGGTATCAAAGGTGGCATCTAAACAAATTAAACATTAATATCAGAGTTTTCTATCAAGTGATTTTAAGTCCATTAAAGTCTTATTACAACTTTGCCTTCAAGGTACAAACCAATAATCCCAATAATCCAAAGTAACCAATAAATCAATAGTTCTAGAGAACAGCCCACATTTAATCTTCAAGCTATCTGTCCTCACTCAGCTACACCTGCACTTTGGTTTCCGTGGCGGAAACAAGGTGCAGAAGAAAAGAGAAGAAACAAAAGAAAACAAAAATCAGATAAACTAAATAAACGTCGTCCATACCCAGTAAAAACACTTTCGTAAACCTTACCTGGTTTTTAGAAGAATCATTGAAATTCATTTGCATGCACAAGTAGTCATACAATCAAGCACACACATACTCAATATTCAATTACATGCAATTCTTGCTTTAGTGGTCAATCGAACACAAATAGATAAACCATCTTGATTAGAGTAATAAGAGATCGAATAGAACAACGATTACCCATATTGTTCATAGATAGATATAGACATGCCATGGACTTACTCTAGTGTATACTCACACTATCTCTAACATAATAATCGATACATAGAGAATTAAACAATGGGGAATGATTCGTCCCAAACACACTACGAGGTGTCCATAAGAGTAACTTGGGAATCACGCATCCCTAGACTACATCAATTAGATAAGTCTCGATTGCTCGACTACTCCTAGGGATCCATTAGGAGTCTTATTCTCATTTATAATTCAATTCACATACTTGCATTGATTGACCTAGTGGTACAACGAGACCACGACATACTATTTCATTTCATACTCATGATAATGAATAATAATAACAACGATAACGACATAAATGCATATTAACAATAATCATGCTTCTTATATGTCTAACAAAATTTCGGCAGCACTTCGACAGTAAATCATGATATCCAAAAATTACACTTTCACAAATAAACCATCCAAGATATATTAGGTGCTCATTAGCACTCAATAATAACCCATTCCAATTAGCACGTATATTATGTCATAATAATAATAGAATTTCAACATCGCCATACGTGCTCAATCATTAGCATATGAACTAATTAATTAACGAAACTTCGTAAACTTGTCATACTCAATATAATTCATATTAACAACGAAGAATATATTTCAATTCTCATAATTAACGACGATATAATTAAATCATGCTTCACATATTAAATTCACAATAATAATCAATTAGCACATAACACATCAAAATAGTTTTGATGGGGCTTTGAAAAGAGGTACGCACAATCTCTTACCTAAAAAACACTCATTAAACAGTACGTAAGCTCTACGTACGAAGATGATCACGCTTAGTCATTAAGCCCTAATTAAAAAATAATTATCGAAACTCAGTTTATTCAATACGAAAATCTAAAAAGTACTGAAACTGTAAACTAATATTTTTATTAAATTCCTTAATTTATTCCAACCAATTTAGGCTTTTGAAAATCCGAATTAGGGTTCCGAACGAGTACTGAAAAATAAAAACAAATAAATAAAAACTGCTGAAATTGTCAAAAACCTGCACGAAAAATCCGAAAACTGCGAAATTGTAAAACAACGGTCATGGCCCACAAGCGACCACCACCTACGATGGTCATGGACCCACTGGTGACCCCCAACCACCCAGCACCGCCGGTGGTGGTGGTGGTCCACCGTGGTGTCTCACGCAAGCCACAATGAAGGAGAGAAAAAAAGAAAAAGAAAGCGAATGAAAGGGAGAGAGATGGGTGACGGGGCTGGGCCCGTCAGCCCGGCGACTCACCGAGAAGGGGAGGAGATGGTGACTGGAGCAAGGCGGCCCCCTGGTGGCTGTTGACAGCAAGAGAGAGAAAGAGACGGTGCATGAAGGAGAAAGAGAGAATGAAAGAAAGAGAAAGAAAGAGAGAGAAAGAAGAGGAGAGAGAAAAGCTCACCGTGATGGAGGGCGGCAGCTCGCCGGTGACAGCAAATGGGAGAGGAGAGAGAGAGGTCGAATGGAGAGAGAGAGTGTAGGGCTAAGGTTGTTCAGTTTTGCAAACAGATGAAAGTCTCCATCTTTTTCCTTATATAGCCACCCATAGGGTTTTGGTCAATAATAGTCAAGTTAGAAATAAAAGAAATATTCCCATTTAATTTTCTGAATAAAATTCTCCCGAGTCAATAATAAAAGAAATAAGAATTCTCTCAATCGTCCAAATCATTTAAATAAAAACTCTCAAATAATTTGATAAATATAAATTTCGAAACCTCCATAATAATAATTAATATTATTATGGCTTTAATTGAATAAATCGAATCGTTACTTAAATATATGATTTAAATCTCTGAAACTATTGATAAAAGAATTATAAATCGATATTATAATTATAGAAAATATTGGGGTTTCACAGTGGGACCATGTTCTATTTATTCGTTTGCCTAATGGGAAACAAAGCAAGTGACTAGCAAAAAAAAAAAAAAAGAAAGGGAAACAAAGCGAGTGGAGAAGGACGAAAGGAGAACGGTAAATTATTTAAACAAGTGCCGTGCGATTTGGCTGAGCGTGTGCGTGGATTGGGCCGGTCCAGCCAACTTGGCTGGACGCAGGTCCATCCAATAAGAACTGCATTCCTTTTCTTTTTCAGTTTAATAAGGATTGGGCCATGGGTCATGAAAGTTAATGGGTCGAGATGTTCACTAAATTTGGCCCGGAACATGCTACTTTTTTTTTTTTCTAGTCAAAAAGAGGGTGCAAGTAAATGACGACCGAGACACCTCCTGTTACGTCATGTACGAACTTTTGTGTTCAATAGCGAACATATCAGACTAGCTAAATAACCAGCGCAAACACTGGCCTCATCAACGTAGCACCAACAAGAAGCTAGTATAGTTCTTAGAAGCCAGCAGACACAAGGCATGGGGGGGAATGGGAATTCGAACCCATAACATTGCTTTACCAAACCACTTGGGGATAACCTTGGAACCACTAGAGTCTAGACCACCACTCTTATTGGTGGGAACAGGCTATTTAGCTACACTCAAGTGTAGCCAAGAATTTGCCAATAGCATTATTTTATAATTCCACGTTACTTATTTTAAGGGCATGCCTAGTTTAGAAGATGGGTGTGCCTAGTCATGTTGGAGCCGTGCCTTCGTAATTTGCAACAGTGTCGTGTCATGTCTTCGAGCTTCGCAATATTGTCGTGTTTTGTACCGCGACTTGTTGTGTCGGCTTATTAAAAAGGTAGTCCCAAGTCGTGCTCGTGCATAGGTCGTGCATTACGTCCCCAAGCTCTTTTTAAATATTATCGTGACTGTTGTTTTGAGTTTGACTGTCCCCAATTATGCTTTAACTTCAAAATTCATACCCGAACTCAGGCTCAGGTCCGCTTATTCATATTGTGTTCATCGTGCTCCGTGTCCGTGCCATATAAAAGGCATGCTCGGATTAGGTTGTGCTTAGTGCTAACCGTACGTAGGGGTGTTTACGGTAGGTTAACCGTACCGAAACACACTTTCGATACGGTAACCGAAAATTTCGGTTTGGCTTTTCGTGAACCGTAACCGTACCGAAAATGCCGGTTAACCGAATTCGGTTAACCTGTACTTTCGGTACGGTTAACCGAATTGATTTTCACATTTTCAAAATCTAATTTCTGAACCTATTATTAAAAGTTGAATTTTCAACCTGGAGTACCAACTCAACAAGGGTCAAGGAGGCATCATCAACAAATCTTGCAAATTCCAACCGAAATCACCATCAACAACTGAATTGAATTACTCAGATTATAACCACAACAACACCAATAGCAACTGAACAAGAATTCTCATTCCTTTAGCAATAAATATTACAATTTGGAATTATACCAAAGTCATTTAACAAAACTACAACAACTCACTCTCTCACAAAAAGAAAACAAAAAAAAAAAATAGAACAATTCACGAAAATAAAGAACTGGCGGAGAGATGGAGATGGAAGCAGAATACCCCAAATCACCATCAATGTTCACCCATGATCTAAAGAAATTAGGAAAAAACGAAAATATCAAAAGACACCTCTGTAATCTTCCATTTTACAAACAAGTCACTTGACCAACTCACAACTTCCTAGATCCGTCGCTCCAATGGCCTAGATTGCTCCCAAAAACAAATGCCTAGATAACTCCCAAAATCAAACGCCTTGAACAAGACTGGGCAACTAGTGACTGATTGTTAGAGATGAGAGAGAGAGAGGGGGAAGAGCAATACTGTACCTCTGTCACTGAGAAACAAAAGAGTACGACTGAAATTTAGGAGAGAGAAAGACGGGAAACACTAATGACGGTTCAAACCTAGGTCCTTTACCTTTAGTTTGTCTCATTGGGCTTTTTTTTGGGTAAAAGTTACTCTAAGTGGCTTAAAAATCAAATTGGGCCCCGCTTTAAACTCTTAGCTTTCGGTTTCCCGGTTAACCGATTCGTCAAAAAAGCGAACCGGTCCCGTACCGAAAAAATTATTTTTTTCCGATACAGTAACCTATTTTTCGGTACGATTTTACTTGGTCACGGTACGATTTTCAGTTTTAGTTTTTTATGAACAGTCCTAACCGTACGTGGAGCCATCTCTAGTCTCTACCCATAACCCTTGTCCCTTTTGAGGAAATCATACCAGAAGAAGGGCGGAAACAAAAAGAAAAACCAAAGTAGAGACACAATTACACAAACCAGGACCAACGGAACAACACGAGCTGGACCCATCCCCCCCCCGTCCGGCTATAGTCTCCACCACGCGACAACAACAACCACCAAACCAAAATCAACGATGACGACGGAAGATACCTTCGCTAGGGTTTCATCTGAGGAACCCACTGTATCAACCGGACCTTCAACTTCAATTTCAAAGCCAAGGTATCATCATCAATTCATCATAATTACAGTACTTTACAAATTAGAATCCTTAATTTTTCCTGTTCTATTCTATCAATTCGGTTTCAATTAATGTCTTTTTTTTGTTATTCATGAGATTAAGGTTTTATCCTTTTTTAATTCTGTTCTCTGCAAATTGTTACAATTCGTTAGGGTTTTGGTATCGGATTATTCTAGAATTGTGTTAGCTAGTTGAGGAGAAATTGAAATGAAGAGTTTAGTTTATGAACGTGTTTATAGAGGGATTGTTAGAATTGCGTGAGAAATGTGATGAATTGCGATGTTTCAGTTGCAATGGATTATTGGATTTTGAGGGTGATTTGTTAGCTTACATTGTTGAGCTAATTGACTTATACTTCTCCAAGTAGTTTGTATTATTTGGCATGAAGTAACCAATTGATTTTAGGAATTGCAACTTAACTATCATGAGATCACCTGTTTGAGTGATGTGAATTGTTGGAAACAACTAGTCTTTGGGTTTAACATCTATTTGGATGTCACATTAGCTGTTAACTATTTAAGATTTGTTGGTCGATTTTTGTGTGGTTTTGAGGATAAAAAAGGTTGCTACAAATTATGAGTATTCAACTAGACATCCAGAATTAGCCTTTTCTTTTTAAGTTTTAATTTTTTTATTTTATTTTATTTTATTTTTTTTGGGTTGAAGGGGTCAGGATTCCTTCCTAGCAGAGGAGAGAAGAGTGCTAAAATCCCTCCCTAGGTGGGTATGATGACTCGAACCCCGGGTCACCTCTAGGAACAAGTGGGGGTGCGCCATTGAGCTCTCGCTTGCCCCCAATCCATATTGAAGGTAGGAGGAAAATTTCTGTGTTTACTACCCCATCCGAGGCAGTTTGTTTTACTAATATTTGCTGGGTCTAATACTCTGAACAATAGTGTTTTTATTCATAGACTTCTCCTAGTGCGTTTGCTGCAAAAGCATCAATCACTTGATTATTTAGTTTATTTTGTTAGGATTCTTATTTTTGTTTCTAGGAATAATTAATAATAGCCTAATTACATACAACTTTCTTTGACATGAGTTGTCTAGTTTATTAACCAGAGTAGCTAAATGGGCCATAGAAGCTTGTGTTGTCTGATTATGGAAGTTTGAATGATCATAAAAGTTAGAATCAGCATAAGTATTGATTGTTATGTTATATTACTATGTTACTTAGGAATTAGAATGTTAAAATGCCGCTCTCTAGAAAAATAGGAACTGTAGATGTTCGAGAAATGACTATAAAATATACTCAATTCCTTTCAATATGTGAAGGCATTTTTTGACTTAATTCTGTTTTATAATAAAAGTCGCACTACTATTTCCAAGAGCATTTATAGTTTTACTCCTTTTTTCTTTATTGTAACGTGGAATGACTAAGGCTATCTTAGTCATTTTGCATTCTTCTTTCCGTGATTTCACATTTTCTTAATCTTTCTGCAAAGTAAAAAAAAGAAACGAAAAAAAGAATCCTTATATTAGAAGTGGTGGAGTCTAGGATTTGCTTATGTAACTCAGCAAACAACTATTATATTAGACGACTATATTCAATGCATTTGAGTTGCTAGGTAGATAACAAAGGTATTTGTGGAATGTGGAGCCAACATGGAAGAACCTATTGGTAAGGTTTGGTAATCTAAGAGAAAGGTTTTCCCGATGTTAATTGGAGTTACTAGAGAGAAAATGCTTTTGATATGGGGAAAGTGAGTTGATTCAGCACGTGTCCAGTTTCTTTAACCACTTCTTGTCATTATATTGTCCACTTTATCATGAGCAAAAGATAGATTAGACATGATTGTGGAACCCCAACAGATTTAGAAATATTCATGATAGCCCTAAATATCTAAATTGAACTAATTATTAGCTGCAGGGGCTTTTCAGGATTATAAATGTTTATATACAGATATAGGATACCTTATCCTCTATTTGCTGTACATTGATTCTTCTTGATATAATCTTTTTCTCTATCTGAAAAATCTAAATAGAACTAGCCTTGGGAAAATGTCACTATGTGAGCAGCTGCTATAATTCCACCATCCTACCTCAATTGCCTCATTTGTAGCCATCTGATGAAGAATATGTTGCGTTTTTTCTTGCTCCTCTGTTTGTTCTCTCTTCCTTATATTCATTTACATGGATCACTGGCTAGTAGGACCACCACAACCTTGATTGGTGAAACCTATTTGTCTTGAAAGAATCTCCAGGAATGGTTTTTCTGTTAAGAATCAGGAGAAGCGGCATATGAATCTCACTAAATCCACTTTTCAAGCACGTGTGGGTCATCATGAGAAGAAAACAGTTTGGAGGGCCTGACAATTGGCAAATTTCAAATTGAACTCTAAATTCTAGGGGTTGTTTTCTTAGGAAAGGTTTTGGCCTAAGGCACTCTTTGTTTCAGGAGCTCCAATTGGTGAATGGTGGAAGGATTAAGGATGGCTCAGTGATTACAATACCGAGAACCCTGTTTCAGTAAGAGATTTCTGTTAGACTAATGTATAGAAGGTAGGAGAAAATGTTCTCGGCAAAGAGTAGCAAGTGATCCAAAAGCTAGATATTCTAGGATTTTGGCTTCAGTCTTCAAGTGAATAGAATAAGAGTTGCGTGTTGCCCAAAAGGATCACAATCACGTAGAATAGTTCTCCTTTACCATTGGTCATGCTTTTTTACTCCCACCCCTGAGTTAAGAAAAACTCTCTTTTTTCGATAATTAAGAAAAACTCTCTCTTTTCCATGTCAAAGTGACTGCTTGATTATTCTTCTCATGATCTCTGGACATTTGAATCAATTTAGGGAAAGTTAATGGACTTATAACTTGAGAAGTCATCTTTGAGTTAAAATTTGGAAATTTGCCAAAACCTACCTTTTCAAATGAATTTATTCTATTTTTAACTACCTTTTTCAATTTTGTTTTTTTGCACTAACTACCTTTTATGAAAAAAAGCCTCTTAAGGTACTACTCAGGCTCTTTTCGGGTGGAAAAAGGACCTGAGGTGTCCGTTTTAACTTTTCCCCTTGTTTTTTCCCCTTTTTTTCCGTTTCCCTTTTCATTTTTGGCGCCTTCTCTATTTCTACGAATAATGCCATCCTATCGAAGGGCTCTCTTGACTTCCACGTCATCATCACCACCCTTTCCACTGTCCGGTTCGCTTGAGAAATTGTTTGGGAAGCAAAGGGGAACAGGGTCAGGGAAAGGGGGAAACGAAGGGGAAAAGTGATGCAGGTGCATTGTAGACTTGCATCAAACAGAATGAGGGAAAAACCAGATAATTCATGTCCTATCGTGGATAAAGTGAATATGGGTAGTGCCTTAAAAGGATTTGTTATAATAGTTAGTTTATGTCATAAAAGTTGGTTTTCGCATAGGATAGAAAAATTAAATGGTAGTCAAAACCATAAAATTCATTTCTAAGGTAGTTTTTGGCAAGTTTTTCTTAATGTTACATTTAAGTCAATGTAAGTGTAGTAAAAGATTAATTTGAAATACAGCCTTCTTTCACCGTCTATTACTGGGACAATTATTTCGTGATCGAGCTAGTCATGAATGGTAAATGTCCTAGTAATTTCTTCATCGAAAAAAAAGTCGTTGTAATCTTAAATCAAACATGTTTAGAATTCCAAGCTTAACAGTCATGGTGTCAAATATTGGTTGGTATGCGACGTAACGGTTTTTGAGGTTCCTAATACGCGATATTCTGGTACATAAAGGGCTTGTCCAATACGTGACCGATATAGTAGATACACAGGCGAAACATGGCTGATACGACTGATACGTGGCCGATATGTCGCGATGGATGCGACCTGATACAGGTCACCAATATCAGTCCGCTTCTGCAATGTCGCAACCGTTCCCGCAATCGCGACAGATAATGAGATTTCGGACCATGCTCGACTCTGGCCAACATCTATGTTTGTGAACAAAATTGAGATGATTGATGGTCTAGTTGGAATGCTGAACTTTATAGAATGGTGTTTTTAGTTTCCAGATCTTATGGCATGATAATTCTGTGTTGCAATAATGTTTTTGTTATTATTGCAGAAGGAAGAGAAAGTGGGATCAGCCAGATGAGTCTTTGATTTCTTGTGGAGGAGTTGTATCTGGGGTGTTACCTATGAGCACCGTGGGATGTCATGGGGTTGCTCTTCCAGGAGTTGTTTCAGCTTCTGGCTCTCTTTCACTAAATCCTCTTAAAGTTGGTTATGTGAACACGTCCAAAGAGATTCAGGCACCAATACTGCAGCAGCAAGCTGCTGCTGTGGTTCAGAAACTAATTCAGGTGAGATGTTTTATAAATTTCCGTTATAGAACCTTCTAACCTTATAGGTCTAACTCTCCACAGTAATTAATCCGTTTTAATTTGAACATCTAAGATAATGCACCCAATTTTCCATTATTATTGTGCACAGTGTGTAATATTCTTATCAGGCTGTATGAGCAGAAAGATGTTTCCATAAGTGTCAAGCTTCTTGTAATCGAACGTCGAGGCAGATTGATTGGTTGCGTTTAGTCAGGGTGTACTTCATGTTTGGTTTAGATTGTAGAGGGGAATGTGTGTCATATTTATGTGTATATTGGTTGAAAATCATGTTTAACCTTCTCCTATTTGTGCATAGATTGTACAGGGGAATGTATGTCATTTATAAAGTTGTCCACTGTAGAGTACGGTGGATTAGAGATGGGAGAGAAGAATAACCATTTCTCAGGCTCGAGTAGAGTGTTGGGAAGAGTAATGGGGTGGACAAGAAATTGCAAAATGATAGGATGGATTTGTCTGTCAATAGTTTTAGCATCTTACATCATCATTATTATTTGGGGGTGCCCCTTGGAGGTAATCCTCGGACCTTGTCCTTTTGGGATCCGGTGGTGTCTAGAGTGGCTAAGCTCTTAGATGGTTGGAAGGGGGTTTATTTCTCTTTTGGGGGAAGGATCACTATCCTACATTCTTGTTTAGCGAGCATCCCTCTCTACTACCTGTCCCTCTTTCGGATTCCAGTTAGCGTAGCTAATCGGATTGAGAGGATGATGAGGGACTTTCTTTGGTCCGGGGCGGGAGAGGGTAGACGAGACCAGTTAGTCAGTTGGGAGCATGTTTGCAGGCCCAAGTCGGACGGGGGATCGGGGGGGGGGGTTGGGTTTGGGTAGATTGGTGTCCAAGAACATCTTATTAGTGGGTAAGTGGTTATGGCGGTTTCCCATGGAGTTTGACTCCCTATGACACCGAGTTATTAGGAGCAAGTACGGTCTTCAGCATATTGGGTGGGATGCCCATGCCAGCTCCTCTGTCTCTCATGCTTGTCCTTGGAGGTTCATTTCTCACCTTTCTTCTTTCCACTGGTCAGGTACAATGTGGGCAATGGTAGTCGGATGCGTGGAAAGGTAACCCCTTCTCTTCCACGTACCCACGGGGTTATCGGATATCCACCCTTCACAGGGCCCCTGTGTCTGCCTTCTATTCGGGCACAGGTGGGTCCTGGGATCTACATTTACGCCGTTCCCCGCATGATAGAGAGATGGAGGATATTGTTTCTCTCTTGGGTGTCCTTCACTCTACTTCTCTCGTCCCAACCGATGACTCCCGGACTTGGATTGGGGACCCTTCTGGGGTCTTCTCTTGCAGGTCCTTCCTTCACCAGCTTAGCCTTCCCTCACACTTCCTCAATTTCCTTTAGCCACATTTATTTGGCAGTCTAAGGTCCCATTGAAGGTCCGTGTGCTTGGTAGGGTGAATACCTATGATATGGTGCAAAGCCGGAGGCCTGGATGGTCACTTCTTTCGGGTTTCTGTGTGATGTGCCATCATGATGGGGAAAGTAGTCTGCATTTGTTTGTTATGTGTGATTTTGCTGGGTCTTTATGGAGTAGGTTGTTGGAGGGGGAGAGTTTTGCATGTCCTGCTACGGTGGGAGATTTTTTACAGCTTCGTTTCACTGTGATGAGGCGAGGGAGGGAGGGGAGATTGTTTTGGAGGTGTATGTGTATGGCCATCCTATGGTGCATTTGGTTGGAGAGGAACTCTAGGGTGCTCTGTGATGTTGGGAAGCCTATAGACTATGTCTGGGACCATGTGGTCTATTGGGCCTCCCTTTGGGCTAAGGCGGCGGGTGCTTTTAAGGGCGTTCCGCTTACCTTTGTACAGCGCCATTGGCGAGATTTGTAGTTTCTTTTGATTGCTTATGAGGATGCCTTGTCCTCTTTTTTTGTATTCTTTACAGAATTGATTAATAAAAAATTTCTTATCTAAAAAAAGACATGTGGTCGACCCAGAGCTGGTTGGATTTAACCCTATTATTTTATGTGCTACTCTGTTCTGTTTTGTTTTTTGTTTTTTCCCTTAAGGTTGAAGTCGTGTTCGAAACCTGAAATTTTACGGTTGGTCTCAGATTGCAACAATTCTGTACAGTTAGAATATAAGTAGCTCGTAATTTCATTCGGTGCATGGGTTAAAGTTACTTTTCATTTGGTGCATGGGTTAAAGTTACTTAGGGAGGCTTGGGTGTGCCCATCTACTGTTTTAGAAATCTTTTAGGTTCGTTTTAAAGCCTTTGATAAGGGAAGGATATTAAGATGTACTGGTGGAATGCCCTCCTGGATACTGTCTGTATATTTCGTAAGAGTGGAATCTGTGGATGTTTTGTAGGCCTTCCCTTTCGTACGAGTTTCTTTGCAACAGAGTCGCTTATTTGGCATCCTTATGGTCGAGGTAGCTAGGTGGGGCTTCTAGGAGTTACACTATTGGACCTGTTGTTACTGTTATCTCTTAGAGGACATCATATCCTCTTCGTTTACATATCTTCACATGCAGGGTTGGGGCTTGTGTTGCACACAAGTTCCACTTAAATTTGGCAAATAATTGTTGTCTTTTATGCTTGGAAACACATTCAGCTGCAAGAAGTATTTGGTTTCATATTAGCTTGTGATAGTTGAGGACTTATACAATGTTGATATAGGCGGTGACTTTTGAGCTTCCGACTACCAATTTATCAACACGGGACGCAGTTTAGTACATATGTAGTAGTGAGAGGTTACCAAAATCGAACGGTTACTTGTGATGTTTTCTTTCTTAAGTTGTTTATTTTTCCTTTTCAATTTGTTTGATATTTGATTAGAGTGTAGTCAGTGTACTAATTGACCAACTTTCCCCCAACATTTTTTGAGTCTATTGATGACATATGGTTTCATAGATTATTGTCTGTTGCAAAATAATTCTATTTATAGGTCTGCTCTGTTATATACATCTAAAATTGATACATAAATATTCAGCTAGTTATTTTCTGCCTAGGCGGGAGCCTCTTTGGAGGCACTGGGGTAATGTTAATGTTTTTACCAAAGAGCCAAATGTCTCATTCTTATTTTGTTACTTTTATTTTGGTTTATGTTAGCCAAAGATTCAGGATGACTTGATAATAGCAAGAGAAATAGTCATTAATGATACTGATCCTGCTATTCGTTACAAGCTCACAAAACGTCAGACACAGGAAGAAGTGAGTTTTCTTATATTTACCTTTTTCTTCAGATGGCACTATTAAAGAACGTGCTTTCTTACATTTGTTTGAATTTTTGACATCCCGCCTTTGATCTGAGAAACAGACACTTGTCTGTTCAGGAAGGTTTGAGGGGCAGGTGTGTTTTTACAGAAGTGAGAGGGGACTGACAACATGTTTGATTAATTATTGCAGATCCAGAAGTGCACTGGTGCAGTCGCAATAACTAGGTTAGTGGGTCAGAGGGGTCTCTGAGGCATCAAATGATGGCTTTTCTTGTCATTAAACTCTCTTCTCACGTTTATGCTGTGTCCCTTCTCCAGGGGCAAGTATCGACCACCAAATACAGTGCCAGATGGTGAAAAACCACTGTATCTTCACATATCTGCGGGAGCACATGTGGGTTAATCCCCCCGCCCCTGTTTCTTTAGTCGTTTTTTTTGCATCTGAATGATTATTATGTGATATTTGTCCACGGGCGGGAAATTGGAAATAATGAATCAAGCTTATGACTTGATAAATATGTAAATTGTGTGAGACACTACATACTGTTTTAGTACATTTTCTTTACCTGTATTTGTCGTCCAAAATCAGTTGCTTGACTGGCATAAGTATTCTAGCTGTTTAGTTAGAAACATACTATGGTTAAGATAACTGTTCGAGGCAGGCCAGTAGGCCATGTTTTTGCATGAGTATTTGTTGTCTTTCATGCAAAAAATTTGCTCACATGCATTGTTCACAAATCATGAATGCTATTGTTTTTATTCAAGTACTTCCTTTTGTTGTTGAGGTAGTTTCCTCTAGAAGTGCATTTGCATGATGCATAAATCTGTGGCATTTTGCTGCAAAATTTGTTGCTTCTTATGTACTCCATATGTCAACAAAGAGATTGGAGGAGGTGGAAGAAAGCTTAGGGAGAATAATGAGTATGCCAGACCTATAATGTGTGGTGTGAACTCATTGTAGTTAAAAGAGACTGCTGAGCGGATACTTGCAGTTGATCGTGCAGCTGCTATGGTTGAGGAAATGCTGAAACAGGTTCATTACTTGCTTGCTATTCTGTCTAGTTATCAGATGTAGACAATTCCACAATTTGATCTTTGTATTTGACTTTCTTGCTTGTGTTCCAGTAGAGAGGGAACTAATTTCGTTTGTATGAATGTATAATGAAATCAGGTTTCTCAACCATTGAGCACATGTGTCTATTTGGGCTTTGACGCAGATCCGTCACTGAATGTTGCTGCACGGATAAGTGGTCCAAATGTAAGTCCTTTTGGTACCTATGTCTGCCTTATCACATATGACCTGAACTAGACCCCCCCCCCTCTAAGGCAGAAAAAGCTAAAGATAATGAGAAGAGGATAAAAAGGAAAACAAAACCTATATCTTTGCCTTTTCTATGTCTGATGTTAAATAAGCATATTATACATCTAAAAGATGTCAGGAATTGGAAGTAGTCATTTGGAGCTGATCTTCTGCATCTCTATGCCCAATAGGTCAGATACATCATACATGTTAACTATGGCCTAAGCAATCACCGAAAAGAAAGCAGCCTCATTAGCAATCATTTGGACTTTTTTCCATTTGTGTAGCTCCTGTCAATTCTTTTGTTTGTCTTTACTGACATTTGTGAATAATTTGCATTTGATTTCCTTTTTCTGCAAAAATAATATAAGAGATTCTAATGTTTGAGCTTTCCCTGACGTCTCCATTCAATGGGAGAGATTGTTTTTCTGTTGGTGGTGGTTGGTTTTGTACTTGCAGGACCAGTATATAAATCACATTATAAATGAAACAGGAGCAACCGTGTTACTACGTGGACGTGGCTCAGGTTACCTTGGCAACGGTCAGGCAGAAGGTGTTTTTTCACTGTTCTAAAATATATTCCTCTATTTATTTGTTTCCTAGGCATTTCCTTTTTAAGTTTCCCTTATCTGGTATGTTTATCTTTTTTGTGTTTTTCATTCTCTTCTAGAAGGACAGAAACCTCTGCATCTATTATTGTCAAGTAACAATCAGAAAAGCCTTGAAGATGCAAGGCTTTTAGCAGAAAACCTTTTGGATACAATCAGTCGAGAGTATGGTGCCACCAGGTAGTTTTATTTGCGTGAATGAGACCTAGCTAAATGCCTATACAATCATAAATAAAGCAATCATCTATGAGCATTGGAACTCCAACTCCAAGCATATCTTGTCTTCATACAATTAGCCTCAGAGACACAAGAAATTGCAACCCAATCCACATAGTTTATGTGACAAATGTATGCATTTTAGTTGTAGTTGTGTTCTGTGGTACATTGGTAAAGATTCTCGACCAATCTATGTATCAGCACGTCATCCTTGTAATTGTTTTCTTTTTCTGCACTCTGCTCATTTAGTCAACTCTATGGAGGTTTGGTCAACGTTACAAATTATTTACCCATGTCTGGTACAGGGTTCCATCATCTAAAGTGTATGCTGCTGTTCCACCCCCACAACAATTATTGATTGGAGTTCAGAGTTCAGGAACTGAAATGACTTCAGACTTGGGTTTTGCTGCAACTTTGGCATGTTCACCTGCAACTTTTGTGCCAGGTGCACCAGTTTCTTCAGTTGTGGCTCCATTGGTTACAACTTCCCTCCATCATGCGCAAGTGGCGCAAACTGGAGGGCTACTTCCCTCTAGCCACCCACAAACGAATGGCCTTCCCTATCCCCAGCCATTGATAACTAGCTGTACTAGCTACAGTGGGTATGCTGGAATATATCCACAAGCTACGCCTCTGCAACAAGTTGCACTGGCTCTTAGTCGGTCAAGCCCAGTCACTTCAACAGTTGCTCCAGCAACATCAGCTACAAGCATGATGTCGAAAAGCTCCTCGGAGACGGAAAAGCGGCAGAAGAGGAAGTTCCAAGAGTCACCTGCTGTTTTGGTGGGAGTTACAGTATCACAACAGGTACCAGTTACTTCTCTTTCAGAAAATAAGTACTGAGACGAACAAGGTACAATTTATCCATCTGCATCATGCATAAATTTGGAAAAACCAAAATGGAAATCAGAGATAGAATTGGGGGTAACATTCCTGTGAGCTAAGCTTGATTAGAAAATAAATTTTCCTGTTAAAGCTATACTGGTTAAACTACAATCCATAATCCATATATTATTGAGAGGCCAAAGGACATAGATTTATCTGGTGTCAATTGATTGCAATTGGGAAAAGCGGATTTTATGAATTGACATGTATCATACCCATATTCATGACTCGGGAGAGTAGAAGTTATCAGGTGTTTCCTACAGGACTGATTTTAAATGCTGATAGCTTGACAATGGAGCAAAAATCGATGTTCATTTTACTATTTAATTCTGGCCACCTTTTCCAATCAATGGACGCATATTCTTCTTCTTTTTTTAATGATCTATGCAAACGCAAAAATTTCATTTTGCATTCCATTTGTGTGGACACAAATCTTTTGTCTCTTGTGTTGGGAGAGGAGGCCTTTTGAGTACCCACCCCACCAGGGGTGGGTTCAACTAGGTAGTAATAGCTTAAAAGTAATTTTTATGTTTACAGCTTCTATACTTAGTTATAGTATTCTAATATGTAATATCTACATTCCTTATTTTGTATACTTTGGAATCTGAATGTTGGAAATATGGTTTGAACCTTAAAAGTGCATTGATTTCATATATGCAACAAAAAGATGTTGAGTATTACATTACTAAGCTCTTTAAGTGCATGTTAATAAAGAACTTGTACATCAAATCAGATGTCCACATGCCACGTTTGTTTGTCTAGCTAATTAAAAGGATTTAGCTGTTCAGATCTTTTAGGAAATTGATATCACGCTTAGCTAATTGACAGCCATGCTTCTTCTTTATTTTCTCATCTATGGTTATGCTTACTGGGTCTAGAGCTGTGTATACCTTCTGCTTAGATGAAATGATAATGGACCATTTTTAGCTTATAAGAAACTCCCAATCAAAAAGCCTTCATTGTCGATAAGCAACTTTTTATCTGTCTAATTTTCTACTGCTTTTGGTTCTTTAAATCCACATAAAATCTAGTTTCTTTCTTATTTGTTACAATATCCAGTGCTTTAGCCTTTACATCTTTGTTTATGAGCTAACTCCATGTCGCTCACTGATGTTCAAAGTCATTAAGGTGATTTGTAACTAGCTATTTCCTTTTCTATTATGGACTTCTTGTCCTCATAGGCTGTACTCTTTTTTTCTTTATTACTAAAAACTATATATTGTTCCTTAAACTGCTAGATCTATTTATTTATTTAGCTTATTTAATACCCCTCTCCCCGTCTCTCTTTTTCTTGTAGACCTCCCTTTCGTGCATAGAAATACTGCTGCGTTATGCTAATCTCTTCTGCTTATTACTCTCTATGCTGACTTCTTCCACTTATATTCCAGGTATTTTCTCTGACCTCTATGAAGCTAACTGGCCGATATTGGACCTCTGTGTTCGACACTTTGTTTTCACAGGATTTACAGCTTTAGTGGCAAAATCTGATGTGCAATTCAAGCTCTATGGCCCCTGGCTCAATTCCTTGCGGTTCTATTGGATCAGCCTTTGTGTTGTTGACTTTACCGCAAACTTGAGCGTCCATGACTCCATATATTCTGGATATGCTTCATTTTTACATCTGACATTTCATTTTACATTATCTTGGTTTTCCACATCCTCGGTTTATACTTTTGTGAATATTGTCAGGAATTGTTTGACTTTATTTAAGGGCTTTAGGTAATTCCTCTTTGAAAGCAGCACAAGTTTCTGGAATCAATTGTAAAACTTAGTGCCAGCTCTAAGTGAGCTAGTTTCCCGCTGGGCTTTTTGCTTTTGGTGGTTGTGGGAAGAACACCGGAGGGGGGGGGGGGGGGGAGGGGTGGCCCAAAATACCTGAATAGTGGTCGCACTTTCCTATTTCCATCATTAAGTGAGAAGTTGAGAACTTTGTGTCAATCGCAATGCATTTTGCTGATCTGACGTCCCCCATGTCCAGCTCAATATCTTATGGTGCTGTCCCTCTGTTTCTTTTTCTGTGCTTATCTTCTACTCCCTTGCAAACAGTGTTCTGCCTTTATGGCCAGTATCAGGCCTTAGAACATTCTGCTTTCTGAAGTCACCTAATGAACCATATTGAGGGTTTCTGCTGGGAGACAACATCTTCTTTTTGAAGTTTTGGGCTAAACTTTATTCTGAGTTGAATTTATTTATTGTGGTATCTGTCTGCTTCCATCATTGTTGTCTTCATAAGGGAAGCTGTCTGTGTATGTTTCTCTGTGTGTTACAGGGTTCAGTTATCCAGGAACCACATAAATGTACATCAAGTATGGAGGAGAAAGATGTCTTAGCACCTCCACCTCTAAAGAAGTTGGATAGCCCGCCATCAAATGGAACAGTACTTGCCTCTCTAAAGAGCATCCTACCACCGCCACTTCCAAGGAAGTTAGATAGCCCAGTATCAAATGAAACAGTACCTGCCTCTTTAAAGAGCATCCTACCACCGCCACCTCCAAGGAATACTTCATTGATGCCTCCCCCTTCTTCAAGAAGCATGCCTCCAGCGCCACCTCCACCAAAGTTCACTTCATCAGTCCCTGTCAGTAGAGCAAGTGACAAAAACAGTATTGCAAATAATTTAAATCCCACCGCCATCCCAGGTACTTACAAATTGTGGACTAATTTGGATTGTCTTTTCATGCTAGTAGTTTCTGGTTGTAACAAGTATTTTTGATGTCTAGCGTCTTTACTAGAGCTGCTTTTATGTTTGGTTGGTAGAGACCCTTTTGTTAAAACTAAGAGGAGCATAAGCTCATTACATCCACAAAGCAGAACTTGTCAATTGTCTCACCCTTCCAACCATAATAGTAACACCTGGAGATCCAAAGCTCAATACACCATACAAACACCAATAAATCAACCTAAAAAGTAGAGCTCAAAACACCTAGAAATCAATATATGAAACAAAACCTACAACAAAGCAATAGATCAAAACGACCCTTGAATGAGACAACATCTACATGGCCAGATTCAGCAATAACATGGTGAAAATACCTGGAGAAACACCTTGTCATATGAATCATCCGTGCCTTTCATCTTGGTAGAGAAAGCTCTATGATACCACACAGTTCCTCCACCAGTAAAGTACTAAGCTTTTTTTGCTAACTCAAACTACTCCTATCAAAAGGCTTTACAAACTTGACCAAAGAGGAATAAGTTCTTTCAAGTGGGCACAGAGGAACAACAACCACAAACCCTCTTCACCATAGCCCTACTAAATAATGATACGTATCACCAGAACCCAAGATTGGCAGCAATCAAATGGAGCATGATTTTGAAGTACCAACGAGAACAAGTTTTACGAATAGAATGTGACCAATGCTCCAGCAACAAGGCGCAGACTCCCTTCCCCCGCGTCAAAAAAATAAATAAATACAAAAGCATATGGAAAACTCAATACTAGCTGCTTGTCTGAGAGTTGAGATGCATATCATATATTTATCCGGTTTTTGTTATTAGGAACATCTAAAATGTTATTCAGTTGTTTCAGATACTTTGGTTAAACTAATGGAATATGGAGATGATGATGATGATGACGCTGACGCTGACGCTGACGCTGGGGAAAATGAATCACCCAAGAGCAATCCGAACCGAATCGCAGCTGCAAAGCCATTCTGGGCTGTGTGATAATTTATGCTTGAGCAACAAAATTATTAGGTCAAAACGCACCAAGGTAAAATCACAGTTGTCTTTAAGCTTGTGTAAAGTGTATGCAGCAAAAGGCAATCAAGTGGCACTGGATGGGGCGATGGGCTCATCAATAGTACTACAGATGGCTGAGTGAATCGATGATGACTGTTGTACTTTTAGGTATCAAAAATGTGAGTGTCTCGCTGTACCTTCACTAGGTTAGGTGTATATTAATCAAGCCATTTGGTGTAGTATGTCTTCTTGCACATCAGATAATCTGTATACATTGTAGCATCTTTGAAATGCAAAGTACCAGTTATTTTTACAAGCTAGTAATTTGTGCTTTATTTCTTACAGAACTCATGTACTCAGATCTGAGAATTTTATATGTTTTGCTATCCTACAATCAAGCCATTTTGAAGGAGTGTTATAATATGACCTCCAATTCCAAAAGGATCTAATACATACTGTACAAAACAAGGGAAATTTTTTTTAACACTAAAACAAGTTCATCGATGTTAGCAATTCAAGCTTAGACTGATTTTATGAGTATTGCCGATTGTGTGCTGCGCACCAACAGTCCAATTTTGTTCTTAAGCAATTCAATTTTGTTTCGATCAAGTCTGTCCAATTTTGGCATGCTTGGCATGCAAAGAGTAGCCTTTTAAGTTTGACTTTCATGGAGGAACTTCCCCTAAATTGCCATCATAACAAATAAGACACCTAAGAGTTAGAAGCATGGACCCAACATTTCCAATTTTCAAATAATCACCTATAAAGAATACAGCGCAACACTCTAGATGAATATCCGAGGAGTTGACCAAAACAAAAATAATGTATGAAAGTGCGAATCATTCCAGAAATCACCTCAAAATCTCTTCCCAGAATGCATCCATTTTTGAACAACCTACTCCCAAGATAGAGAGCGTTCGTCATAGTGGGCCTAACTGTTTGAGAAACCCACTCAAAAGCACCAAATTAAGCAATTGATAGAGATGCACGAAACCCCCGCTTCCTAGAATTGTACAAAGAATAAAAGTATCACTCACAACCCCTAAAGATCTCTGTCATAGCATCACCATCACAATTCACAAGTGAAGCCAGAAACCACCTCATGGACAACCCATATTTTCCTAGATACGTATATCATCAGTACTATGGCCTGAGATAAAAATCCCCACACCTATAATGCAATGAATCAGAGTCAACATCATGCGATGCACCATGGGAGAAGAAGTATATAGCAACTTCAGCTCCGCAAGCGTGCCAGTAAGGCAAATGAAAAACAACTTTAAATTCCATGATTTCAATATTCTATATATTTCAGCTTCTTATGGTAGTCGTTTTCATATTACTATCTATCAAAATACAATGGCAACAAAACATTTCCACAATGCATCAAATTGACAAAAGATAGGCTACTACATGCAAAGAAGCTTACAAAGGGTGTCTTATTCAGAAACAGGAACATGTCTAAAAACTAAACATGGACCACCCATATCTTGAATCCTAGTTATCTTACTTATCTACCAAAATTCATTAGTAGCAAAGTGACATATCTCACGCACACAATGCAGTACCTGAGTCCAAATTTTGATCCTGAATCGTTTTTCCTTGTATCTTTTTTCTTGTTTGGAAAAGATATGAAGAACTTAACCACCCCTTGCATTGGCATAGCCACGGGCATCCTCGTACCATACACTATTGTCATTAACATTGCCTGATGTCGCATTCTGGGAAGAGATGTTATTACCCATGTCTAAGTTGCGACTTTGCCAATCACCATTTCCTTGTCGCACATTATCATATGATGTCCTGTTGAAGTTGTTTGCCCCACCGTACATAGTGTCATAATTGTTGGCATTTCCATCATGACAGACGCCACCACTATAGTTGCTAACATCAGCTGCGTGGCCTCCAAAGTTATCACCTGCACTGAATCCAACGTTGGCACCACCACCTTGGCCAACATTCCCACCATTAGAACCAGCAAATCCATTGCTTTGCCCACTGTAACCAGTTCCTCCATTTCCATGCCCAGCAACACCCTCATATTTGCCATATGTAGGGGTTTCATAGCTATTGCCGCCATAGCCTACTGTATTTCCACTTCCTGTGCTGCCATAGTTGTCGTAAGCACCACCAGATCCATAGTTGCTGCCCCCATTGCTGTGATTTCCACTAGTGTAATTGTCAGAAGCACCGAAACCAACATCACTTGAAAAACGTGGACCACGACTTCCTCCCTTGTCATCTGCATAAGCTACCTTTATATTTCGGCCGTGAAGATCCTGAGAACAATGAAGAGAATTGCAAGACTGGGTGAGTATAGTTTTAATACATGTACACTCAAAGATACTAGAAGAGGAAACCAATTGATCAGATAATTCGACAGAAGGTAAAGCGCTACATTTCCCTTTAGCTGATATTATGAGCACCTCATTTTGTTTTTAAGTTTCCAGAAAGAACCCCATATATGTAAAGTGGATGAGTCCAGATACATATGCTAACACAAAAAATGAGTCACACTTGATCATACATTTTCCTGTCTATGTTTGCGTAGTCTATGAGCAAGTTGATGTAGATCAGAGGGCAGGGAAGGTGATAAGAGAGAGATAGAAGGCAAAGAGAGACAGAGAAAGAGACCAGGAAATCAGAAAATTAGGGGTAGAGAAAAGACATTTCTATGTGAATTCTCGGTCAATTCAATTGATGGTGATCTCAACTCTGTACTTAATGCCTTGCATAGGCAGGCTAGAAAAACAGAAAAAGAACACTAGAATGAAGTATTTTCTAGGCAGTGCAGAACGAGTGCAAAGGTATATACAAACCAAAAGTATAAATAAAAAATCAAATTCTCAAAATTCCAAGTCTTCCCAATGTACGTGTTGCTGTAGAAGTATTTGGGAAATGTTGCATCAGTTATGAAAGTCTTTGACTCACTGCGATGCTCTAATGAACAGTTGGAGACACTGGGCAGGCCACAAGGAAAAGAAAATATGGACATCTAATATATGCATGTCAATAATACAATTAGAAGACATCATAGACGAAATGCAGCTTAGACCCGAGAAGACGATGATTTTATAACCCAGATATAAGCGAAGAGAAGCAGTGGAAAGAACATGACATCTTTGCATTTCCCATCTATTTTCAAGAACCGCCACCACCACCAGTAATCTGGAGAGGTCAAGATGTATGTACACTTTACCCCTAACAAGTCAAGACAAGTAGTGGAAAGGCTACTTCTAGTAGATCCACCCACAATGGAAACAATTTTGAAATGACAAATACTAAATGGCAAGAACTGCATACAATATAATTATAAAAGGTAACCTGTTTATACAAATTCATATATTAGATGTTTGATATGTTGAATGTTTTGAAAGGTTGTAAGTTTCTTGAATAAGAGAGGGGGGTTATATCTATCGCAATGTGCAAGCAAGAAACTCTGACGTAAATGCATGTTAGAAACAACACAGCAGCTTCAGACTGGGACCTAAGACTAAGAGTGGGGAGAGGTAGGAGAACTAAATGTCTCAGCTTGTCCATGCAAGAGTTTGAAATTTGAATAATTTTTTGTCAAATTCCTATAATTAGATACTTGTTAGAGGATAATAAATCTTACAAGAGATATAAGGCAGCTACAGTATCCATTGTCTAACAAGAGAGCTGCTTGCACAAGATGTAGGTTGGACATTGTCTAGCATGTGAACTGCATGCACATATATGTAGGTTAGACAATAGACAAGCACAACTACTATAAATTTGAAGATGCAAGCACACTGTACTACTCCCTGGGGGTGGGGAGGGACCTTACAAACTTCACAGCTGCTTCTGCATGTCCTCTTTATTTAGATCTCACAAGAGGACGAAAAAGTTTCTTATGTGTACAAACATGATGCCCAATTACGACATAGTACTATATTATCATTATTTCATCCAGTCATTCTGTAAGACGTAAAACAAAATGCAAAAGAAAGAGTAGTAGATGCAAAACAAAATGCCATAAATTGTAGAGTTATTGCAAAGTTTCAGTCTTGCACAATAAGAACCTATCTTCATTTCCTTCCCGTCTTGGTGGTTCAAAGAAGTTGAAGAAAAATCCATCTAGGGTCGCCGTAGTTTTCTTTTCTGACATAGCGCCTTCCAGCTGGGTTGGGAGTTTAAATGTGGCTGCAGCGGAACCCCGGGTGTCTTAGAGGTTGAGGAGTTTATTAATGGTGTCGACAACAACGAGATGATTGAAAAATGAAATGAAATCAGATCTGCCATGCTTAAAAATAATTATAGAGGAGAAAGTAATTTGTATTATGGAAGCTTTATGCAATGAGGGCTTTCTTCATTGGCCAACTCATGATTGAGCGTTATACACGTTGGTCGATAAGGTTCCACCTTTTGAGTTGAGGTTTTTGGCGGCTTGGCTTCCCTTTCTATCTTGTTGGTGTGTGGATTTGGCCTGCCTCTTCACAGGGTGATTTATGATGTTTTCTATTGGGTTTGCTAGTTTGTGTTGCTCTTGATATTTCTAGGCTACTTGTTAGTGTTTCTCTTGTAAGGATCATGTAGGTGTGTGTTTGTGGCTTTAGTTATAGTGTTGTTCGTGTGTGTTTGTGGCTTTAGTTATAGTGTTGGGTGTGTGTTCCTTTTGGACTCGATGGGTGTATTCGACTCCAATGGGTGTATGAACCTTATTCCAATGGCTGTGTGAGCTTTGTCTCCTTTTTATTCAATTTAATAAAATACAACAAATTATCCAAAAAAAGAACCTATCTCCATCATCAGAAAATAAGATAAATTTTCAGTCTATACCCTTCCGTCCAAGCCCTGGATGGCAGCAGAAGCCTCCTCAGTAGATGCATAGGAGACAAAGCCAAAGCCCCTAGACCTTCCGGTCTCACGGTCAATGATAATCCTGGCTGCAAGACAGTAAATAACCACATAATTGTAAGACTGTTCTTCTCTTAACATGAAAAAGAGCAAACAAAACAATCACAAACTACGATATCACAGTTTAAGAGAATCTTTACTCCTCTTAAAAGCCAAGCAAATAAAGAGTCAACAGCCTGTACATTGCTTCTTCAGGCCCATGTAGGCTTGTAGCACAGGGAAGCAAAGTTAATGCACATTCAAATAAACCTTACCAAGCAGGCAAGACTCTTCTCCCTCAAGATGGGTATTTACTTTACTGGGTCACACATTCACACTGGACCGTCTATGGGGTAATATAATGTTTATCTTTTCTTTTTTATTTTGTTATTTATTTTTTCAAGAAGATTATACATGTCAAAAATATAACCACCTCTTCTCACAAACATCCAAATTTTTCAGCAAACCAACTCATTATAAATTGGAATGTATTAGAATGTTTTTATCAACTCGATTGAGCTAACGAGCTAAAATAAGAATTTACTTCACTGAAAACAGCCTTACATGCCAAAGACATGGATTTAAGAACTTCCTCCATCCGATTTCAAATATCTCACTTAACGCTTCAATCCATGCCACTTTGATATTCCCACTCATATGAAATACTATATTTGCAATCTATCCTTCAGTTAAGGCAATTGCTTAAACATAACCTTCAAGTTTGTGCAATATTTGAAAGCTAATAGACAAAATGGATTTTGAAACACCTGAACTTCTCAGACAAGGTTTTTATTTTTTTTATCAATAGATGGATCTTTTTTTTTTTTTTGATAAGAATCAATAGATGGATCTTTATTGCTCAAAAGATCAAAAATATGATGAAGCTCATACCAAACTTCTTAGACAAGAGTAGGCTATTGTCAAACCCATATAAAGCTTATTGTTTTCTCTGCCATACAGATTGCACATATGTTCAACTGGTAATGTCTGACAGGAGATACAAATTTCATGTACGGTAAAGCATCTTGAATATAAAAGATGTGAAACACGGAAAGAATTTTTATAAAAGATTTCTTGATCAGTGCAGAGGTGATACAAGTCAGCAGTCAGCACTGGGTTAGCTGAGGCTGGTGAACTGCTGCAGTAGTATTTTGCTATCTATTGTCTACACAAGCGTCTTTTGAACAAGTATTTGAAGCAATGCTTAGTGTAGACAATAGTATCCGCGGACGTCTTCTGAAAGTATGGAAGCAGTCCTAGTGTAGAGATTTTTGCTTCGGCAAAAGATAACAAAACTAACAAGAGTTTGAAAAGTACTAATACATGATATCCTCTTTCAAAAAACAATTTATGTAAGTTTAATTCCAATTCTACTTGGAAATCACCTACGTCCAATTGTGTAAATTTTAATTTGTTAAGCTCATTGAATCGCTCATTTTGCCTATTAGTTTTCATTTAATTAGGTAGTCGAACTACTTACAGCTAGTACCCAACAACTAACTAACTATCAGCCAGCAACTTACTAGGCATGGAATCAATAATGGCTGTCATGCTACTCTACGGCAGCATTGTTGCGGTTTCTGAGCTTACCACAAAATCAAGCTAAGTAACCACAAACATTCCGCATTCCTTGCAAAAGTTTGCGATACTTGACCATTATTTGATTCCTTAGTCCTAGGCCACCATCGCTCATTCTCTATATAAAATTGTTACGAATTGACATCTCACTTGGAAAAGTACACTTCTTTTTTACTAAAGAAATTATTACGTTATAAAAAGGAAATCATGCTTCCTTCTTTGTAATGGCTGAAGGATATAAACACAGTTTTGACCAAGTTGTGGAAGACCATAAAAAAATTTCATCTGTATAGGGGAATAACAGTAAAAAGTGAGGGAAAATACACCTTCAGTTACATCCCCATATGGTATGAAGACTTCTCTCAAGCTATTCTCATCGGTTGCATATGAAAGACCTGCAATATTGAATAAATAGTCATTACTACATGTCATAAGGAATTAAGTTCCCTTGACTGACTCTGGCAACCAACTAAACTATCTGAGTGGTTAGTCAGAAAAGATTGTGAAAATAACATGTGAGAAGTATTAATGACTGTCGTAAGATAACTCATACATAAGGAATGAAAACCTTCAAACAACTTGCTTCAAAACCACTGAGGAAGTAGATAAAGCATTAGATACCTCCAACAAAAATCTTTGAGGAAAAGCATCTAATAGCCTGGTAAATTGATGAACTGGCAGTTGATGACTCAAAACTTGGAAGCTTGCAGGATGTTTGCTTGAGTATATTCCCAATCTTGTTCACGAAAGTCATCCTGAAAAAAATTATGATTCTATAATGCTTGAAAGTCACATCATATAACCTTTTGTAAGACAGAAGAAACCAACAACCAAAACATGTAGAAAAAGATGCCCCTTCTTTCTAGATATAGCAATACAGGTAGAGAACCAGTCGCGAGCCAAATTGCTTGCGTTCCTTGCAATATTTGACCTTTAAAGTGCTTGACTCAGCTTACATCTCTAAATACATGAACCAAGCTCAAGCTTCCAGTGTAAGAGCTAGGATTTCAAACAAAACTACAAAAGAATTGAATCTAATAGGGAAAAAGTATCTAGCGTGTTCATGTTTCTATCACCTTTTTATTTTCCATAACACTAATATCCCTAAATTAGTATAGATCTCAAACAAAAGTCTTCAACTTTATCGGGACCTTAATTTCAAATGAAGTTGGGTAACAGAAAGATTTTGCTGAAGTAAATTAGGCAATCTGCAAATGACCATTTGACTTGCATTAAACTTTCTTTTGTTTGATAAAGAAAAGTTTTATTAAGATATCAAATGGTAAACAGTTACAAGTATGAGGACAAGGAATCCTCAAAAGGAAACAAACTGGGAAATAAAATTACAATTCG
This sequence comes from Tetragonia tetragonoides, assembly GCA_038025085.1. Lineage (NCBI taxonomy): Eukaryota > Viridiplantae > Streptophyta > Magnoliopsida > Caryophyllales > Aizoaceae > Tetragonia > Tetragonia tetragonoides. The sequence goes on along the minus strand of CM076149.1, from coordinate 30,536,105 downwards.
CCCCAATGACGTTGCACGTCACTAAGAGCCTAAGAGGCACCCCACTAAAAGCCACGGAAGCTTTCGCCCAAAGAGAGGCCAAATATACCACCCGATCCCAAACAAAGTCTAGAGGCTTACAGGCCCCGTCAAAAGTCCAAGAGTTTCCTTCCAACCACACGCACCAAAAGATGGCAAAAAATGCACACCGCCATAACATCCTATTCTCCTTGCCCCTTCCAAGGCCAAGAGAACGAGCCTGGATGAGCTGAGTGATCGTAGGGGGGCAAATGAAGCATTCCCCATCAATGCTAAAAAGCCTTCTCCAAAGAGATTGTGTAAAACGACAATACAAGAACAAGTGCGCAGAAGTCTCGCTAGCCTCATTACAGAGCACACACACATATGGGGACAAGGACCAGCCAGGCCTCCTCCGCTGAACCATATCATGAGTGTTCACCTTACCCAGTGCCATAGTCCACACAAAAGCGCGCATTTTAAGGGGAGCCTTAGACGTCCAAATGAAATTGGCTAAGGGAAAAGGGGGTTGTGAGAAGGGAGGCTAAGATGGTGTAAGAAGGATTTGCAAGAGAAGACCCCTGAGGGGTCTCCAATTCAAACCCGAGAGTCTCCAACAGGGTCAAAATGAATGGTATCCAGAACACATAACAATAAGGTCAGTTCCCCCAATTCCCAATCAAAAGGAGCTCTTCGTAAATGTAAGTCCCACGCACCAGTGCTCACCGAAAAGAAAGCCGCAACTGGTGTGTCATGAAGGGTGGACAACTGGAAAACCTGAGGATACTTGGAAGAGAACGAGGAGTCCCCATTCCATGCATCCTCCCAGAATCTAACCTGAAGTCTGTTGCCCACTGACCGGAGGAAAGAAAAAGGAAGATACCTGTGAGATGAATTTCCATGGACAAGCATGAGAGATGGAAGAGCCAGCATGAGCATCCCATCCATTCTGAAGAGGACCGTACTTGCTCCTGATAACTCGGTGCCATAAAGACTCAGGTTCCAAAGGAAAACGTCACAACCACTTCCCAACTAGTGAAATGTTCTTGGACACCAACTGACTTAGGCCTACACACTAAGTCCTCAGCTAACAAGGTGCTCTGTCTTGCCCCACCAGCCTCGGACCATAAGAAATCTCGCATTAACCTCTCAAGTTTGTTAGCCACACCAACAGGGATCCTGAAAAGAGAAAGGTAGTAAAGGGGGATGCTAGACAAGCAAGACTAGAGGATAGTGATCCTCCCACCTAGGGAAAAGTACCCCCCTTTCCACCCATCTAAGCGTTTAGCAACCCTAGACACCACTGGCTCCCAAAAAGAAGCGGCCCGCGGATTACCCCCAAGAGGGACGCCAAGATAGGTGAGGGGCCACTGGTGGACCGGACACCCGACTAGACTCGCTAAAGGGTCTAAAACGGAATCATCAACAATCACTCCTGTCAGGCTACATTTAGAAAGATTAATTCTCATACCTGACACAACCTTGAAGGATAGTTAGCACCCTCTTAAAACACTCCACGTCGGAAGAAAGGAAAAGGATCGTGTCATTAGCGAACTGAAGAAGGGAATCGGTAACCCCCTCCCTACCCACTCGAAAGCAATCCACAAGCCCTCTATCCACCCCAACGTCTAACATCCGACCCAAAACATCAACAACCAAGGTGAAGAGGAAAGGAGATAGAGGATCCCTTAACGAAGGCCACGAGAAGAGTTAAACCAATTCTTTTGGGGCTCCATTAACCAATACTGAAAAACTCACGTTAGAGAGGCAGACCCTAATCCACCTACACCACCTACCCCCAAAACCCTTATTATTCAGAACTCTATCCAAGAAACCCTAAGAGACTCTATCATAGGCCTTCTCAAAGTCTAACTTAAAAACCACCCCCTTAAACTTAGAACGTCGGGCATCGTCCACAGCCTCATTAGCAATCAAGGCCGTATCAAGGATTTGACGACCCCCAACAAACGCACTCCGAGCCCTCGAGATAGTCCCCGAAAGGACGGCACTAAGTCTAAGAGAAAGAACTTTGGTAATAATCCTGTAAATGCTAGTGGTTAGGCTAATAGGCCTAAAGTCCCTAACCTTATGGGACCGATCCTTCTTAGGGACAAGAAAAATGAAGTTAGAGTAAAGACTCTTGCACATCACACCAGTCGCATCAAATTCCGTAAAAACCCAAGCAACTCCTCCTTAATGACATCCCAACAATCTTGGAAAAAGGCCATGGTAAAACGGGGATTTCTCTCTATCCATCCCAAACATAGCATCTTTAATCTCTTTTAGATCAAAAGGTCTCTCCAACCACTCTCTACTTTGTATCGAAATAGGAGCCCACCCCACTCCTTCTAACATGGGTCTATCCATGACCTCTTCTGACAGAACCCCCTAAAGAAATCGGAATCCCTGAATAAATCACCTTACTGTACTCTCATATCTAGGCTCAATATTAAGCAACCACTCGTAACTCCCTCACAAAAGTTCCCTCCCAAAGAAAATTTGAAGACAGTAAGTTCCCATTTTTCGTTTGCAGAAAAGCCAATTTAAAAGCATTATGGGACAGCATGAACAATGAAGAAGTGGGAAACCTGTAGTAAAAGAAACTTATCCTACACAAGTTCAATCTTCTTATCAAGTTGCTCTTAAGCATTTTGAAAATCTACCACTTTTATTAATTCGTCTACTTGAACGTGGTTTCCATTGATAATTCGAAAGCATACATTCCAATACAGCTCAGTGGCTTCCTAATAATAGGACAACCAATATGCAGGCACTTAGAGAAGCTTAACCAAGGGCGGCTTGGGAGTTAAAGAGGCCTAATCAGGCACTATGTGTTGATCTCTACAATCTTCTTGAAAATATAGCAAAGGAAGCCAGCCATATTTGGCAATCTTACTGCTACAGCAAATTGATGGCAGATTGTTTGTACATAGCTGCTTTGCTAATGTAATTTTGTTGCTTTGATGTTTTATCAATAAAAAGTTATAGGTAATAAGTACTTCAAAAACATTTTTCCCACATACTCTCCTTTACATTATCTGCATTTAAACCATCATAGCAGGTTCTATCGCATTTCACTTATTTACCTTTCTAATATCATGATTCTAGATATTGTTATGACCTGCACAGTAACGAATCTCCTGCACCCCCACCCCCAAATTCTCCTTTCGCTCTCCATCCACCTAACTATTCATAAAATCCTCTCTTTCTCTCGTCGCACCCCTCTTTCTTCAACTTCATCTCCAATATTTTCATCATATTTTCTAGAAGATGAGACAATAACACAACCCACCAAACTTAGTGTAAACTTGTCCCAGCTCCCTACGATTCCACACCTCCTTCCTACTTATCTAAATCCACCTAACACAAAACCCCTAAAATTTAAAGTATGAAATTCAGAATCAATGCACCAATTATCATTCTTAAACCCCCTTAGTAAGCTCATCCATAAACAAGGTGGAAAGATAAGGTATAAATGCTAAATCTTCAACAAGTTGATAGCATGAGGATCTTACTCTTCTCCACACATCCTGTCTAGTTCGAGAGAATGCCGCATTTGCTTAATGTCCATCTTATTTCAGCCGGTATTTTTAATTACTACCACAAGAGTCCAAATCTAGGACTTCTCGTTCATGAGAGACGCAGTTAAGATGTCATGACAATTTAATTTTCCTATATACATCATGCATATGGTTTTGCAAAGAGCTTATCTTGTATTAAAAGCACAGACATCTTCAACCTAGCAGCATGTTTTTCTTAACACAAAGGTCTAAAACTAAAACAGTTTCAGGACATCTTGGTGATCTCACACTCACTAAAGTGTGACGTGGGAAGGCTTTCAGAAAACAGTGGTACAAAAGAGACAGGAAAGCTTAGATGGTAGGTCCCACATTCTTATGCTCTAACACTATAAGTAGATAAGCTTTTTGGATCAAGGCGGTCGACAAGTACCTTGATGTTCATGGATTATGGATTGCTAAGAGGTAGTGGGATACTATAGGCTATAGACTTATAGTGTATCGTGCAATTGCCAGATTTTGAGCATTGTGGTAACATACATCAAATTTGTGTACAAGGTAGTGCTTGTAGGAGAGAGTAGGAAAGGCTCCAAGAGCCTTGTGCGATGTTGTACTTCAGTTTGGCAATTAAGTGCCTATCATTAATCAATTACATTTTGCCATCCAAAAAAATAAAATAAAACAACTAGATAAGCTTTGATTCTTCCTTCTATAATGATAAAAATTAAGAGAGATGCACCGCTCTCTCTTTCTATCCACTTGTTTCGGAGACCGCCTATCTTCACACGATTTATGATTTAGATGATGCCCTATCTGGTAGTTTTGCTTATTAATCAATGACTTGAATGTGGGCAAGAAAGAATCGTAACTCGTGATCATCATACAACGAAATTCTAATGATGATAATTGATAACAAGCAAGATAAACACATTCCATTTAGAGAAAATAACAAGCGTGGAGAAGGGTGATTAAAATTATGCAGAAAATGAAGGCAAGAGCTTTCACATATCAGTTTATGCTGAAACTACATAACGATTGAAAGGATTTATATATTTCCAAATAGAAAGAGTTACCACTTAATATATCAAATTAATCAAACAAAAAAATAAACCAGTGAACGTATATAAAGACCATAACTTTTAGCTCACGAACTTGAAATTTGATCTAAACCCACAAATTGCATACAACCCAAAATTGATAAGACCATAAACAAGTTGCATAAGCTCTCATTTGACAATTGACATGATAATTGCAACTGAAGAAAATACAGCATAAAACAGCTATATCACATACTAGTAAACAAATGTAGAAATTGGGTCCTAAAATTTTTAAAAAAGCTGTTTAACCCAAGCAGAGAAAGAAACCAGGCGTGTGATAGTGATGAAAATGGGCGCATACATACCTTTGTCACTCTGTTTCCCCGATTTCAGTCTCTCAGTTTCTCTCTCTTAAGTTACCAAACAGAAGCCCCAGTATGAGTCACTAGGGTTTAAGGTGGGTTTTACTTTCGTTTTAGGCTTCAGACATTCAGTAATCAGTGTCAGTGTGTGAGGAAGATTCGACTGATGGGGGCAAGGCAACCCGGGTGAAGGTGTTTTCTAACACTCGTTGTTAGGGATGTAAATGGATTTATGATCCGCGGATATCCGCTCCATCCGAACCGAATATATGGATTAAAACCCGATTAAATGGGTGATGGATCGGATGGCAGATGGAGCGGATGGCGGATGGAGCGGATGGCGGATGAGATTTGTCATCCGCTAACCCGATTCGCGAATCCATCCATCACCCGTTTAGATATAAAAGTGTAAATAATTATATAAAAAAGATATCAAACCTATGTTACATTTACATCTTAGTTTAATTTTACTGCTTGTTTTCTAATTTGTATTGTTATTATTTAAACTAAATTGTGTTATTTTTATTGTTACAAGGTAAAACAATCGTATATGAGTTGAAATTTTGTTTGACTACTAATAGTTTTATTATAGTTGGGTCTATTTATTGTTTTTAGTCCATAAACCGTTAAGCACCCGATCCATCCACTAATCCGCGGATGACAGACGGATTGGATATGGATTGGATGGTTCACGGATGACGGATGGAGCGGATTGATTAGATGGATTTCGCGGATAGAGCGGATGATGCTCCACCCGATCCGAATCCGATCCATTTACATCCTTACTCGTGGTTCTCTTTTCTTTTCCTTTTTATCTTATTTTTTGGGTTTTTTTTGTTAATTTTTTTTAGGGGTATTTTTTGTTCAATTCAAACTTCACTTCAATTTGGTTTCTGACCCGACCGAAATCCGACATGAACAGGTTTAAACCCGAATGACTCGACCTATTTTGATGATCGAAATGATCCGACCTGAACTGAGCCTGAAAGTTGTGAGACGACATTTGTCAAACTCGTTGGATAACCCGGTTAAACTGAACCCGTATTTGACCCAATATATTTGACCCGTATGTGCCCCAACCCGTACTTAACCCGACCCGTATTTAACCCGTAATTGATGTGTCATTTGAAAATATTTCAAAGCATACTTTTAATTTAGTCCAATATTGCATTTGATTTGAGGAGTTTTTTAAATGATTAAAAGTTAAGGTGAAAAAATTTACTTGGTAAGTTTGATGTTTTTCAAGTGAAAAGAACGAACCTTTAATCTTGTTAGAATTTTCAAATACCTTAAAATCCTATTTGTAGCTGCAAAATTATGAATAATAGCTTTAGTGAAGCTATAAATTGTACTAGTAGTCAGTTGTTTAGATGGAAGGCGAACTTATCTCTCCAAAAACAACGTGCTACTTTGATAAATAAAAAAGAAAAACCTTACAAAAACATCTATTTATACACTACGATGTTTTACTCTTCTTACAAATTCACTTACTAAATTAGACAAAATCAACCACAACTTGTTACGGAAAAAAGCAAAAATAATAAAGAATTATAAAAATAAGATAAGCACCAAAGAAAAAGTGCTAACTTGATATACAAGGACAAGGATATGCACAAGATCGACGGTATCATACAGCAACGTTTTGTGAGCAAACAATTACGGTACTTGCGATGAAGATCTCCACTTCCGTTAAAGATGAAGCATCAAAGGAAGCACATGGTAACTATGCATGTTGGGAGTCGCGCTCGGGTATTCTGGTTAATTGTTTTGTTAGAAGATTTGTTATTGGTATTGTTGATTTAGTATATTCTAAGGTTATTTTCGATGTAGATGCCGTATGGCTTTTCTATGAATGAAAGTCTCATATTCCCCTCTCAAAAAAAAAAAAAAAAAAAGACAAGGTATTCCGTCTAAAAAATTTTGGTGGGCTTAATCTCCGTAAATCGGAAGCTATTAAGAAAGCAATGCAAATAAAACTTATATTAGAAAATCCTCTTTAGGTCTAATAATTAATGGGTAAGGATGATTCATTGTAAGTACCTCTGTGGTATAGATCAATTTCATATGTTAAAGGTAACAACAAATATTAGCAATGAAAGCATTTATTTAAATGGCATGCCTCTAATGATCAATTGTTTGATTTACACCCCATTTAGTATTTTAATACCTAATGATGGTTGATGTCGATTTGTTAGCCAAATTGTTCCTCAAGATATTATTTTAACAATTAAAAGAATCACCCAAAATTTATGACTAGTCCTATTCAAAATAATAAATAAATAAATGACTACTGATTTTCAAGTCTTTTCTTCTAAGTTTGCCACATGGTAGTGTAAGGTATTGGAGATAACTATAAGAAGAAAAAGAAAAGTGATTTTAAGTGGAGCCTAGATGGTTTACTCATAAAGCATAGAATCCGACAAAGTGAAGTCTTTATGCCTCAAGAATGTGTCTTTTATAAGCATGATTTTGAAAATAAGTTTCATTTATTTTTGGATTACTTACTTCCAAGTGTGGAACAAAGTTCAAATTCTTTGTGGAAAACAGTTAAACACGTTAGTCTCAAACTCCCTCTTTTGTGGACATTTGAATGCAACTTCATAAAATTAAAAATGGAATTTTTTGGGGTAATTAGACCAAAATACAAACTTAGTTCAAATTACAAATCCTAGGAAACATAGTTCCTGAATGATCCGCTTGGAAGGCAGCTCTAACATGAGCGCATGGTAAATGTTTAAACACGGCTTTCTTGAATTGTTCTTGATTATCATTGGCTTCTCTAGCAAGTAGATCTGCAACCTGATTCTTCTCCCTGTGAGTATGTTCCACCTTGCATTCCTCCAATTCCGCTATCAGCTCCCTGCACGCAATTATAGTATATGAGTCTGTTGATTCTTAAAGTGCACTGGATGGTTAAGCAGTGAGACTATTGTCACGGAGTCCATGTGCAGTTCCACTCTAGACCATCCTTCTCTCCTTGCCATCTGCAGGCCCATCTCTGCACCCCAGAGCTCCGCTAGATAGGCATATCCATTTTTCCCATACTTTCTTGAAAGCTCAAGATCCATCTGTCATCACCATCCCTTGCAATACCTGCACAAGAAGCTATCTGACTAGGTCTATAGCTGGAGCGATCAGTGTTAATTCTAATCCAGTTTGGCAAAGGGGGTTCGCAAGCAAGAGAGATTTTATCCTTTTTTGGATTGTTTTTCAGTGCAAAGAATTCCCAAGAAGAATTTATAACCCGTTTCAAAGCTACATGAGCTGGTGAGTTTGTGTTATTGAAAATGCAGCTGTTCCTTCTCTTCCATAGATGCCAAATACTGAAGCCAAAAAGTGCGTTTTAGATTTGAGACAAGCCAATCCAATGGGTTGGTGATGAAGAAGGTGTCAGGCACAAGCATGAGTTGCCAAATCTCAACCGCAGCTATGCAATCCTTGAGAATGTGGATTGTGTTTTCATTAATTAACTGGCAACAAGGGCAAGTGGCATCCAAGACAATATTTCTCCTAGCCAGGCTAGTTTTATGTTTGATTTTGTCTTGCCTGGCCAACCAGATGAAGAAAACAATCTTTTGGGGGAGAGGGAGCCTCCAAAGCCAATCTGTCTGAGTGGCTAATGTCAGAATATTTGCATAAAGAGTATACTTTGGCAGTGTCAAATTTATTGCCATGTTCCAGATTAAAAGTAGAAAAATCCTCCCCAGAAGTGGGAATGGCAGAGCTGTTGTCAAACCAAGCCAAGATGGAAATAGGCAGGTCCATAGAGATTAAATCCAGATTCCAATCAGGGTGGAAGAAGCAATCTTTCAAAGTAATGAGCTCTTCATTAAAGGTGAGAAGGCCCTGGATTTTTTCTCTTAAGGGATCCTTGCCAACTCCAGTTATCATACAAAAGGGAAATGTTTCCCCGATGGGCTACTTTTCATAACAAAATGGGATTTAAAATCCTCTTAATCGTGTCCTGGTAGTTGTTCCGGATTGCCCGTCCAATTCCGCCTTCTTATACATAAGATGCCACTTAAAATTCGCATACAGTGCAAAAGAGTAAAGATCAAACGAATGAAACAGTAGCACCATGAATGAATTATTCATACATGCTATAGCCAGCACCAGCAGATTACAAATTCTTCAAATAAAGATTGTGAGTACAAAGATAGTCACTGCTACAGATTTATTAATGCGCAAGTTGACCCAGAACAAGTACAGCTGCTTCCCTTTCGAGCTCAAAAATGTCATGAAATTAGTTTCCAGAACCGGCTCAGTTGACTGCAAATCCCTGGCAATAAGCAACAGAAAATTTTTTGTAACTTTTTACCTTACAAAGCACAAAAACAGTCAAAGCACAAAAGCAGTACAAGCACGCGCGCGCACAGACAATTTTCTCATATATCTAAGCAGCTAACACACACTTGCACGCGCGCATGTGCACACACGCAGGCACGCACACACACACAATTTTCTCATACATCTTCTCTCTGAAGGTAGAGCGCAAGCACACACACACTTTTCTCATATATCTTCTCTCTGAAGGTAGAGAATGCACCCAGTAGGCCAGTACACCACAAACAAACTTTTAAATTTGTAGAAATTCCTAGCCCTAAAAACAAGTTAAGACAGATGACTGCCTTAGCAGTTCGATGGATTAATCCGGTGACACATGGAGAGATAATATAGCATTGAAAGAAGACAGCATCACCATATGTTGGAAAACAATTGATATCAAACTTCAGAAACTTTCTTGCCTACACTGCCTGATAAAAGAAGACCAGTTTTGTCAGAAGGCAACTCTATTTAACAGAAGTTCATTTATGTCAGCTAGCCACAAGTAATTTACATAATACTTTCCAAAAGCTACCATTCAAGACCATTTAGTAACAAATATACATCTGAGAAGGGTGTATTCACTTCATGAGAGCAAACAAATGACCAATTACTGCCAGTTGAATATGCAAAGAAACCCAAGTGGCAATAAGAAAATCAGAAGCATAAGAACAACAATTTCCAAGGAAAAATCGAGAATGAAAGAACCGCATCATTGCTTCACTGTTTCGCAGGCTTAAGGTCATCATAACATATAACCCATACACTAGGGGTGTGTTGCTAGTTATACATCATTCACCATAAAACAATCCGCACATTAACAATAGAGTTTTCCTTCCCGTCATTTTTGTTTTTCCTTAACATCATTTATCTTTCGTCTTCTTTCTTATCTCTGTTTCTGTTCCTTCCTTATCCATTACTCCTCGTAAGTTGTCCTACTTTTTTTACTGGAAAGGCTTTGCTTAAGCTACATCAGATGTTGAACTATTAGAATGGCTTTCTCTCTGTTCCATTTGCTTATGCTATATCAGATGTTTGAACCATTAGAATGGCTTTCTCTTTGTTCCATTTCCAATAAGCTGACTGGAAGAAAATCTAAAAAAGGTTAAGGCCCAGTCATGATAAAAATCATTCAAACGTCAAGCAACAACCACGCCTTCAGTTTAACCACTTTGATCTATTCATGCCCATAATGCTCAAGAAGTTAGGACTTCTTCATATGATACACAAACATACTAATAGGCCTTCTGTATTTTAAATGCTAAGTTTCTTAATTTCAACTGTAAAACCGAGACTGATACGTGAAGATAGGGGAACTCGTTCGGTACATAAGTGGTCGTTTGGTTGAACGTGGAAAAAAGAAGTTCCCGGGAAGTGGTATTTCCCATTAATTATGCCTTCCTGGGAAGTGTCTAATTTTTCTTTTATTTTTAGATATTAAATCAAATGTTTAAAGAATACAAAAAGGAGGACAAGGTATCCTCATAAGCAAATCATAATCAAACCAAAATATCTACAAATCTCGCCATTGGCGTTGAACAACCGTGAGCGGGGCCTGGGTCAGTGATTAATTATGTTTGAGAACTTCCACTTACCTGAGGGGGGCTAGGTCAGTGATCTCCCTTTTGGAGGAAGTGAGACTTCCTAGGAAGTGCAACTTCCCTTATTTTTTGTCCACCAAACAACCATATAACTTTCTAATTCCTATAATAAAGCACAACGGGAAGTTTTCTATTGTAAACCAAACGATCACTAATAAGATTTCCGCAATTCCCCACGACCTTAAAGATTGAATCGCACATCAGGATAAAGAAATCAAAGGCTCACCAGTCACACCACCAAGAATAGTAAAAAACTTAATCACCAGATTTTTGGATAAAGAACCTACTCAAACTCACCCAGAGCAAACAAATTGCTCCATAAATAAAAATGAGAACTCGAGATTTCCAAGTATTTTAGAAAAGAACACAAATAACCCATAAAGAGCTCAGTTCTCAATGTCATTCATAAAAGAAAGGATTTTTTGTCGGAAACTACCTTCACTTATTAACTTTTTGTGGGGAACTACCTTATAAACTTGTTTTTGTCGACAACTACCTTACTTTACGAAAAAGTTTGTTAAAGACTACCAACTAACAGATTAATCACTAACGTGGTTAACTTGGGCTACTGTTTGATATGATATGACGATTGTGCCCCCTCATTTCCTGTGCCTCTCAGCGTCTCACGTGCTGTATTTCTTTTATGACTTATCTTCTTCTTTATCCTTCCAATCTGTATTCTCACTCCATATGCATCAACTGCTTCCCCCCAACCACCGACTTCACTCTCTCTCCTCGTCGACTCTGTATCCTCGACCTGATCCACAACTATTTGCAGAAGGAGGCTGAAGCCGAGGAGCACGCGTTACAAGCTCTTGAGTCGAGATACCTTTGGCTGCCATTTCGATCTGAAACCCCTCATATTTCTCCAAGCAAAGCCCCACTTCAATCGACATCTTGACCCATTTTCTAAAAGGTCTTTAATTGATATATCACAACTTCTAGGCATCTGGGTATCTCGTAATTACTACCATAGACGCAGTTTCGAGCTCTTCAGCTCTTCAGTTGCTTCTGGGATCAAACTATCTCCCTTGCCCCCTTTTAGCATCTAGTCATATTGGGTATTTGGGTTGTTCGTAGTCTTTGATTTAAATTGATCCTGATGTTGATCATCATATTTGTTGGTGCATTTGATGGGCTTACAAGACCATCCATTTAAGCTTTACTGATGTTTTTTTTATTTGATTAAAATTTGTTCAACTTGGATTGATTTTGTGTTTTCCATCAATAAAGGTCATGTGCTCATGTACTGATCACACCTTCGTGTACTGATCACAAGTGAAGAATGCTGGATATTCATGCTCACAAAACTCAGATTTGTTCAACACCAGAGGCAAATTCAAAACAATTACACGGAAAACCTCAATTGCAAAAAAAAAAAACAATTTGGGTTTCTCAAGAACCCTATAATTTGGGGAAACAAAAAATTAAGGGTGTTGGAAATTTATTTTACTTGGATGAGGGAAACACAACAATGGTGACCACCACAAACCAATTTCTAGCAACAAAGCACAAAGAAAGGGAGCAGAGAGGAGAGAAAAATAGAGCAACACGAAAAGAAAAGGGGAGATGGAAACAAGGGGAAAAAAGGGGGTGGGTGAATCAGAGGGAATGAAGTAAGTACAGAAAAAAGAAAAAAAGGGAAATGAAAATAAATTAAGTCAAAATGGGGTAAGTGAGGGGCATACAAGTCATTTACAAGTAAAGTTAACACTGTTAGTGGTAAATCTGTCAATTGGTAGTCTTCAACAAAAAATTTAGTAAAGTAAGGTAGTTGTTGACGAAAACAAAATTATAAGGTAGTTCCCCAACAAAAGGCCAACAAATGAAGGTAGTTTTCAACAAAAAATCCTAAAAGAAACTAGATTAGCAGCAACCCTAATGAAAATTAAAAAGTAAACAGTCAAAATACATGAGCTTTGTTGGTCTGATAAAATCAAAAGAGTAAATAAATATTCCTTGGCATATTATTCATTTCAGCACCTAAATCAGATTGCACCTCCCCTTGTATGATGACTCGTGCTAGACTGTCCTTCTAGAAGGTGATGTCTCCTTTTTTCGTTTTCCTTACTTTTGGGGGGTTTTTGGGTCAGAGTCTCAGAGGTGGGTGAAGATGGAAAAGAAGAAAATGGCTAACAGGAAACAAGGACTGATTTTAAATGACACAAACACAGAAAATGAAGAACTAGGAACGGAAATATCAAAGCTCAAACGAAAATATAGCCATATCATCATTCTCCCACAAGAATAGAAGCTTCAAACCATGCACATGCTCAAAAGTCCAATATTGTTCTCCAGATTTTTTGCGAGCACCTTTGAGGTGTCTTTCCTCAAACCAGCCAATGGTTGAAAGAGTCCACATAAATGGATGGCCTCCTTACAAGAATCTTTAAAAACTATTCCAAGTGTTTCAATTCATGAAAACATGAAAACTGCAAGGACCCACTATAGCCATCCAGGATAGCAACTCTTTCCAGATATAATAAAAACTAATTTGTATTAAAAGGGATGATCCAACAGCTTAATTTTGACTGTGCAACTCTGACCTACCATTAGTATCAATACAAACTCTGCACAAAAGCTTACAACTTATGGGACCAATGATTTTCAAATATAACTAGAACCTGGTTATTTAATTAGCAGTTGCATAGCAATGTTGTAAAACAATCAGCCTCAAGCATCCCCATCCAAATCCAAAGAAGACAAGGAAACTCTTTATGGTCCTTTTTCGCACACATGTCAAGAAGGATGAAATAATGATAACCCAACCCCAAAAGGGATATAGACTCTTCCCAGATGTTCCATCCTTTTAAAATCTCTCATCAGAAAAATGTTCGCTATTAGGATTACTAAGGGAACTCCTAAAACTAGGAACCCGATAAAGGCGAACATGATATCAAGAGTTCTAGGCTTAACATTAACATCCATGCCACTAGTAAGTATACCTAGATTTGACACCAGAGGAAAGTTTCTTTTTTTTTTAGATAAGAGAAAATTTTATTAATCAAATGGTAAATAATACAAAAATGTGGAGGATAAGGTATCCTCAGAGTTAAAAGAAAACTATCTACACATCACGCCAATTACATTGAACTAAAGTTAACGGAACACCCTTAAAGGCTCGCGCCGCTTTAGCCCAAAGCGAAGCCAAGTAAACTATGTGATCCCAAACATGATCAATAGTTTTCCCAGTTCCAGAAAAAATCCTAGAATTTCTCTCCAACCAAGTACACCAAAGTAAAGTCATACAAGCACAACGCCACAACAACCTCCCCTCCTTACTCCTCATTGCCACAAATCGTAACTGTAAGAAACCATCCACCGTGGCTGGACACACAAAGCTCTCCCCGCTCAGCAATCTAGCCCATAAACTCCGCGCGAAGTCACAGAGAACAAACAGATGCAGACAATCCTCCCCACTATGCCGACACATCACACAAAACCCCGGTAAAAGGGTCCAACTCGGTCTCCTCCGCTACAACATGTCATATGTATTCACCTTACCTAAGCACCAAAGTCCACACAAAGGCGCGCACCTTCAATGGAACCTTAGACTTCCAAATAAAAGTAGATAAGGGAAATTGTGGAAACTGAGAGGGAAGGCTAATCTGGAAAAGGAAGGACTTGGAAGAGAAGACCCCAGAAGGATCCCCCAACCAAGTCCTAGAGTCATCCCTAGGGACGAGAAGAGTAGAGTTGAGAACACTCAGGAGAGAAACAAGCTCCCCCATCTCCCTATCATGTGGTGGTCGGTGTAAATGTAAGTCCCAAGAACCACCCGTGACTGAACCAGAGGAAAGTTTCTTAGATACACATTTGAAAAATGTATGAACCGTCCATATACACTTGAGTAAACTTGTACGTCCTCATTGCACTTGATAGAAGAAAATGCATAGATATTGCTGAAAATCCATGCAGGTCTTCAAGTCAGCTAGCAAGCTATACTTCTCGATTACATATTCTTTATTGCCTTCGGTGCTTTCTCAACACTATCAAGCTCCACTTCTATACCTCCTTCATATTGGCATATTCACTGATTTAAGATCCTGGTTCTAAAGCTCACATCTTAATAAGGAACATTTTTGCATTACTAAACTTCCCTCTCTAACCCATTTGTTTTTTTTAGATGAGAAAAAGTTGTATTAAGGAATGAAGTGTAACAGTACAAAGTTAGAGGACAAGGAGTCGTCAAAATGAAAATAAAATCTAACTTGAAATCAAATCACTCCATAAGCACTGAAAATCTGTAAGAGTCACTCCCCTACAAGCTCCAGCCGCCTTGGCCCAAAGACAAGCCAAATATACCCGATCCCAAACAAAATCAGCAAGCCTGCCAACACCAGTAAAGACCCTCGAATTCTTCTCTAACCTAAGACACCAAAAGATAGCCATATACATTTGCTATATTTCAGTTAAATTCTAAAATTCAAGTCAAGAGACATTCCAATATTTTCACCAGTCAAACACAATCTCATTACTGCATCAAGCCAAGTAGCCAACAGCAAATCCTAAATCACCACCATGTCTGCAAAACTCCAACGCCAAATGGAGAATATACTTGTCCAACTGTCGATGGCAATCAAGCAGCATCATCAAGTTCGCAAGATTATTATACGATGGCATGAAACTCTGGCAAAGAAGATTGCAATTAACACGACCCAAAGCAGAAACTATCCCCAGAATTGTCAATTTGTTCTATTTATGTTCTTGGGCCTTGGGACAGGTACTGGTGTTTGTCTTTTGCATCTGGCACTCCCTACAATGGAAATGTTTACTCCAAGGGCTGAAATTTGCCGATATTTCGCGTTCCCGGCGGGTGTCTGTGTTTAAAATGAGTCTGGAACGAGGTTCTATGCATTAGAATCAATCACTAGAGTAAAGAAAGAAAATGCAACAAGGAATGCCATATTTAATAAGGCAGCAGGAGTAATCTCTAGACGGTGTTTTAGGTCCCACAATGCTGGAAATTCTCCTCAGGAAAAGCCAAAGAATCAATAAGAACAACCACATATAGTTTGCAACAGCCTGCTGCATTTTTCAACTTTTGAAGAGCCAAGCCCCCACACGATCTAAATTCTAGAACACTGAATGAAAATGGTAGGTTTTACAGGGGGAGCGCCGGAGGTCTGATAAATGGAAACATCAAGAAAAGTCAGTCAAGCTCAAAGGTTTGAATGTCATACCACTGTTCACCACTGTTCACCACTCTCTCACAAGAATATAGGGTTGAGCCACGCAGCCTTTGAGGTGTCTTCCCTTCAACCGGCCATTGATTGAAGGACTCCACACAAATGGCTGGCAGCCTTACAAGAGCACTTAAAAATGAACAATGAAAACTACATGAATGTAGCTCTCCCCATCTGTATTTCATAAAGGCCTTTCTTAACAGGATCAACAGCTTAGTTTTGACTGTTCAGAACCTATCATTAGCATCAAACTCAACTCAGAAGAAAACGCTTTCATCTTTTTGGGACCATTGGTTTCCAAAATATATGTAGAAACTGCATGGCAGTTGTCCAACAATGTTGTAAGAGGATCAACCCTTGGTTTTAAAAAGCGCGCCTCAAGCGCGCTTAAGCGCGAGGCGACCCAAGGTGCAGGTGTCATCGCCTCAGATGGCCAAAGCGAAGCGTTTTCCATGAGGGGAGCAAAAGCGCGCGCCTCAAGCCGCCTCAGAGTAAAGCGCGAAGCGGCCTGAGGCGGCCGCCTCATGGGCTGACGCGTGATTTCGGCCTGAAACAGGCACAAGATTGAAAAAAAGAAAAGAAAAGTGGAGGAGAAAGAAGAAAAAGGGCCGGAGATGGTCGATTTCTCGCCGGGGATGGTTGATTTCTCGCCGGAGATGGTCGATTTTTCGCCGGTCATGGTCGATCTTGTATATCCTCTCTCAATCTGACTCCTTTCCGATCTTCTTCTTTCCTCTGATGCCCAATTTTCATGTTCTCTTTCTTCGCATTCTCTCTCCTCTATTTGCCTTCTCTGTTTCTATTTTTATGGGAGATTTTATGGGAGAGTGAGCTGCTTTATGGCTGTGTCCTTCTCTTTCCTTTATTACGTTATTATTAAAGCTACTTTTTCAGAAGTCTTTTTGACTTTTCACTTTACTGAGTCCTTTTCTACTGACTCTCTCTTCTTTACAGCTGTCTACAGCTGTTTGCTTTTCTTAATTTTTTATACCAGGCTATAAAAGTGGCCCTTCAAACTTCACTTCTTTTTTGTTTTTAAATTTTAACCGTCACTAAACCTATTACGCCTAGTACTCCTTATTCGCCTACTACAGTCCTACACCATGAGATGACTCACATTTTTTTCTTTTTTTAATTTTATATCCATTTCTTGGATTAATCCTTAAGAATAAATCTGAAAAAAAAAATAAAATAAAAGCTTTTAGAATGCATTTTCAGTAAAGAATTATTGTAAAATTTATTTTATTAATAATTATATTTCTTAAAAAATATGCGCCTCGCCTACGTGAGGCGTGCGCTTTCGCCTCACGCCTCTCGCCTCGGCGCTTCGACCCCCTTGCGCCTCGATGCGCCTCGCGCTTTTTAAAACCAAGGATCAACCTAAGAACCCATCCATTTTCAAATGAAGACCCAATCCTGCAGTTAATTTCACCTCATGAAGATGTCTCCTACAGTGGAAAGTCAAACAGATACAGACCCTCCCTTATCATGAAGTCCAAAATGACGGACGTGGTGTAAAACAAATAAGCAATAAGCTAAGGCCAACTAAGAAATGTTGCTCGATGATCTTCTCACAAGGATCCTCAGAAAGCAAACCTAATCCCGTTCCCCACCGTTATTTATTATTATTATTTTTTTAAGATAACATGGGTGTCCAAGCGTTGTTTGACTAATCCCATGGACCCTGAAGTTAACGACCAAGAAAACTCTAGTGGCCAAGTGGCCCTGACAGGACTCCAACTTGGGAGCTCTGGAATAGATCTCAGAAGTTGGTGATCTCAAGTGCCCTAATCCTGTTCCCCACCTTTATTTCACCAACGGAAAAGATGAAAGATACCAACCCACAAACAAGCAAAGGAAACATTCAACTCTAAGGGAAAGCTTGGATTGGAGGTAATTATTATGGGGGTAATGAAGCAAATTAAAGGCTAAAATAGGAAGGTTGATGTGGTGGTGGGTGGTGCAACTTGGTGGAGGGGAGGGAAAATGAAGGGAGAAAGGGGGAATCATTACCCTAGAAGGACGTACTGTTATTATCTCCCAAATGGGGGTAATAATTACCGCCCTCTTCACAAAATCTAACACCCACCACCTCCAACACATCCTGTTTTAGCCTACACTTTGATCTATTACCTCCTTAATCATTACCCCCAATCCAAGCATACCCTAAGTCTCTATCTCCAATCTTATTTTCACATTATAGATGTCCAAGAATATTGCCAAAGCTACTTTCTCCACAAAGATGTTTTAGACACCAAATTAACAAATCACACCCACCCACCCACAAATTGAGGTCTACAAGCCAACTCACAACTTACTAATTGATCTCTTTAATGCTCTTTCAAAGTCCTAACTCCTTCAAGGTCCTATTTAATCTACTAGCCAGTAGCTACCCTAAGTGCCCAAGCCAACAGGGATCAAATAAAGACAATCCTACATTCCTACCCAAAACAATATGCTCTTTCCAGACCCTTTTATTCCTTTAGCCATTCAGAAAAACTTGTTCACCACTAGGAGATAGGAGTACCTCTGGTGAAAGCCTCAAGTATATAAGAGGTTCCTAGAATAGGTCCCCATCAAAGTAGAACACCAAATCAAGAGTGCTAGACTTGAAAATAAACCATGACAATAGTAAGTAGTCCCTCGATATAGCCCCAGATAATAAAAAAAATCTTAGATACACACTTAAAAAGTGCATGAGTAATCCACGTACAGTGAATTAACTAATAAGTCCTCATTCCAGTTCAAAGAGAAGAAAATGCATTAGATATTGCTAAAAGCCCATGCAGATATTCATGTCAACTAGCAAGCTATACTTCTCAGCTACACATTTCTTATTGTCTGACATGCTTTCTCAACACTACCAAGCTCCATTCCTATAACTCCTACATATTAACAAATTCGTCAATTGAAGATCCTGTTCTGAATGTTCGGCAACTGGAGGTTAACCTGATGGTTAAATTCAGGGCCCATGGGATTAGTCACGCAAAGGTTGGATTTACCCATGTTATCTTTAATAAAAATAAAAGATCCTGTTTCTGAAACTCCTATCTTAACAAGAAACATTCTTGATAGTACCAAACTTCCCTCCCTGATCCATTCGCTATATTTCAATTAAAATTCCTATGATTCAAGTGCAGATGAGTTCCAATATTTTAACCAGCCAAACACAATCCCATTACTGCATCCAGCAAACCGTAAATCATCAGCATGACTGCAAAACTACAATGCCAAATGAAAATCATACATGTCCCTTGCAATATGATTGCAATTAAGACAACCCAATTGGGAAACTATCCCTAAAAGGTCTATCATGAAACGCAGAACATCTTCCTATCACATTTCAACAAAACAACACCTCCAACCAAAACAACAAATCAGCCCAGTCAGAGCTCTTCAATCTCCATCAATCAAACAATCTTCTCTCTACCTTCTCGTATTCAATCAAAACCACCACCAAACAAACAAATCTCCAAACCAAATATCAAAGCAACGCAAAGATTCAATTTTCGATATTCAGCAAAAAAAACCTCTCCAAAGATCAAAATTTGAGCATAACAACCACTGAATATTAATTCCAACATCAATACACCAAAAAAAAACCAACCAAATCCACTAAACATACAAATCTCCAAACCCAAGAAAACCCAATTCATAAAAACACCCAATATATAAGAACTAACAAAAACCCAAATAATAAAAATAAAATAAAAACTAACCTTTTTACTGGTATCCACCACCACAAGCATTATAATCCTCTTCAACAATAGCATTCAAGTAAGGCCTAGGAAAATCCGAGGGCTCAAACTTCTTCTCCTTCATCATCTTCTCAATATCAGCTTTCTTAAGAACAGTTCGTTTAATGGGTGGGCGATTACGACGTTGCTCACGAGAGAAATACTTGATGTCAAAAACAGTTTCTGGGTTTGCTGTAGGGACGATAGCCTTTTGTGGGACGGTCGCAGGGCAAAACTCTCGGTACTCAGAAGCCTTAGGAACAGAAGAACGGTACTCTGGTGAAGCACAAGGGCCTGTGATCTCCCATGGTGCTTTAATGTGGCGACGAAGGGATTGAAACCATGATTTGGCTGCTGTTTTTGACATTGTTGTTGTTGGTGGTTTGTTGCGGTGTTCTGGTGTTTGTGTCTTGAGGTGCCTAATTGGGGGTATGGTGGAATGGTGATCTGATTTGGTTAATGGAGGGTTAGCCCTAAAACAAAATGGAATGCTTAATTCCTCTCAAAACAAAATGGAATATCAACATTATCAACATTAACTCCAACGAGGCTCCCGCCTAGGCAGGATAAGGAGGGTCAGTTGTATGCAGCCTTATCCCTGTGAGAGTCTCACAGAGAGGCTGTTTTCGTTTGACCCGAGATCCGAAGTGCGACGACTATCGGCAAACTTCACAATAAATAAGAAGTGTCAACAGTTTTATAAGACATTTTGCTTTAGTCCATTACATTCCGAAGCCAAAACGTAGAGAAGCTTTTGGCTCCAGTGGAAATTGTGGAATGCTTAGTATAAATCCTAAACTAGTTTTTAAGGGGGTTGATGACAATTCTTTGTACCCCGAATTACCATAATGGTCCTTTAAAGGAACATAGTTGGACAAATTGGTTCTTTTAAAATCGAATGGGGCAAAATGACATTTAAAAGAAAATATTTAGGTAGATTCACCCCCAAAACCGGGTTTTGGAGGAATCTTCACTTAAGGCGTAGTTTGCCCCTTTTTTTTTTTTTTATAATTTCGGCCCGATTTTGTTATTTGTCTTCACTTAAGTCTAAATAATCTAATTCACCTATACTCTCTCTCCTCTCTCTCCCTTCACTCAAATGCCCACTGAACTCCATTGTAAGTCTGTAACACTAGCACCCCACCCCACTCATGTGCAATTCTGTTGAGGTAACGCCCCAAATACCAAATAATATTTTGTTGTGTTTTATTTTATTTTAGTTTTGTAAAGAAAATAAAATAGAACAAAAAAAAAAGAAAAAGAAAAAGAAAAAGAAAAAAAAAGAAGTTAAAAGGTTGGGAAAACAAAAGGTCTTAGCCTTTTGGTTTTCTTTAGTATTGAAAGAAATAGTTGATGATTGGAAAGGCAAAAGCCTTTTGATTGGCTATAAAAAGAAATGGCCGAGTGATTGAGTTTGGCAGTAAAAGGAAGGCCGAAACAAACAAAAGTAAAGGAAGAGACCAAGTGAGTGAGAGACAAACAAAGAGTGAGAGAAATTGAGTATTTCTCCAAAGAGGTTTGTTCCAGTTCACGGTTGATTCGGTTTGTTCGGGTGAAGATAATCAGAGTATTCGGATCGGTCATCGGCAGGTATTTGTGGGTGTATCTTTGGTTTTGTGGGAGTACCAAATTGAGTTAGAGTTTATCAATTTGTACTAATACCAAAGATAGTTTGTTTACTTGTTGCTTGATCTTGTGAGTGTTGCCTTTGTACTCTTGATTATTATAGTGAATCATATTTTAGTGCGTGGAGATCCGCACCGTGGTTTTTCCCCTAATTGAGAGGGGTTTTCCACGTAAAATTGTTTGTGTTGTTTTCGGGTTTTTGCACTTTATTTTTCCGACTATCTGTTATTCTGATTGTGGGTAAATACCGTAGTTTTCCCCAACAAATTCCTCCAGCTTGCTTCCCGTTCAAATGCTCCCCCTCTCCTCCTTAAATTGAAATCACGAATTCTGCCCACGCGTGATTATATACTCCTCTGCATACATGTATATTTTTATTTGGTGAAATAGTTAAATTGAAATCATGGGATTTGTCCATCTGGACAAAACTCTTCACATCTTGCCAAAGAATTAGAAAAAAGGACTGTAAGCATAGTCAATGACATTCATTGAGCATCTTGCCAGGTCATATCGTTCTCAAATATATATCCAATGGCAAACTTCCAAACCCAATGCCAAGAAGGCTTCATGCCAGCACTCCATGCTGAAGTGTCAAGATGGCAAATGGCAAGCTCATGGTTTATCTAAGCTTTACTCTCTATATCCAATATTTCAGCCTCATAAACTCTTAACTTAGGCATCTGATTGAAAGGAGAGAGAGAGAGGAGAGAGTGTTGAGTGAATTAGATTATTTACAATTAACTATTTAAGTGAAGATGAATAAGAAAATCGGGTCAAAATTTTAAAAAAAAAGGGACCAAAATAAATCTTAAGTGAAGATTCCCCCAAAACCCGGTTTTAGGGGTGAATCTGCCCGAATATTTTTTTTTAAATGTCATATTGTCCCACTCGAATTTAAAAGGACCAATTTGTCCAATCATATTCATTTAAAGGACCATTTTGGTAATTTGGGGATTCTTTGTACAACAATGATGTTAATAAGTAATTAGATTATTATTTCGTCAATCATTAAAATAAAATAAAAAAGGATTTATAATTTCTTTATTAATTTCTATTTATTTTTAATATCTTAAATTTTATGAAGCGTTATATATACTACAATATGCAAGGCCATCATTCACAACATGACATGGGCGATCAAGATCGTCCATATCTACAGGGAGGCTAACAATGCTGCAGACTAGTTGGCAAATCACAGCCTTGTTATCCCAGTCCCCAGACTCCTTCAAGGAATTTGATGCACCAATCCCTAGTATGATGCCTGTTCTCTTCGCGGACTTTGTGGGATTCGCGAAGCCTAGAATGATTTTAGTATAACTTTAATTTGTTTATTTGTTTTGGGCGTCTAATGCTTTCCATGTTACCAAAAAAAAATGTCTCCTAGTTTTCAAACTCGTAGGTTATTTGTATTCATATATCATACTAATGGAATATGAACGATATGTACATATCTCTCTATTTGCACATTAGAATATAGAAAACTCATAAGTAGTTTGTATAAGTTAAGAAGAGTCTGTTGGGTTCCTGGTTTTGATGATAACAAACAAAGTGTCTTTATCTATGTGTGAACTAATTATGATGGCAGGTTGACTTAAGGATGCAAGAAGGTATAATGCTCAAAGCATGATAGCTCATGTAGATGCTTGGATCCTAACAAGACATGAAGACAATGTAATGTAATTAAGTACATTTGTCATTAGTCCTTATGTACTATGCTTGACTAGTTAGCAAGAGTCTAAATTGATCATGACAAGGGAACAGGGTTGTAGGACTGAGTGCATGCGTCTATGAATACAGGGGAGCATTCTTGTGAACCCTATTCTCTATGACCATCACTACAGCGTGAATGAACCAAAGGGGAACAACTAGTTGGACCCTGTTCCTTCTAAGCTGTGTATCTGGATGAGTTTGCATAATATCATATTTATTATTTCTACGAATATTTTGTATATTATCTTTTTAGATATTCCCACAAATATTCTTCTGAAGAAATATAATTTATTTTGGAAAAATGAATATAGCAAAATCGTATTTTAAATAGAAAATATTTTATTTTGAAAAGATATTATCTTGGAAAAGGTATTTTACTTAATAGCCAAGTCTTTATTATTAAGCAAGTAAATTATCTTCTGGAATATTTCTGATTATCTTTTAGAGATTATATTCTGATAAATCACTTGCTAGCTGGACAAGATTTTCTGTTAATGAATTTAGATGGATTTTATCTCATAGGTTGAGTTAAGGAAAGGTCTTTGATCAGTACTTAAACTCTATCCTATCTTTTGGTAAATCTTATCAATTATATTCTGAAAAGATTTAACCTAACTGACTGAGCCAATTTGGCCTGCCTATATAAGGCGCCTGATAGGCTCAGTTGTAGGGTTAAGCTTTGCGTGCATTATTGAGTCCAGAATCAGTTGTGCAAAGCGTTCATTCGTCCAAACCAGATACGTCCAGTACTCACAAAGAACAACCTTGAACCATGTTCCCTATCCTGGTCAGTTTGAGTCTTTTCTTAGATTGATCATTGCATAATAGGTTTTTTTGGTCTTATATTGCTTAGTGTTGAAGCGTGTAATAGGACAAACAATCTGGTTATTTGTAAAGTCTCTAACTCAGTAACGAGTGTAGAGTTTTTCTCAGGTCAATGTGTGACTTTGAGAGATTGGCAACACATCAATAACGGTGTGTGGTGGTGTTAGGGTATTGTGCTGTATCCTGATTTTGGCTCTGGTTATAAGATAAGTAGTGTGACAAAATCCCAAGTAATTGGGTCGTGGTTTTTATTCCTATTGAGCCTAGGAGATTTTCCACGTAAAAAAAGCCTTGTGTTATTTACATTCTGTTCTTTACATTCTGTCTCAGTGTGCTGCATAGGAACAACGTCCATAACGTTGTTCCCTACCCTGTTCTCAAGTTGCAAAACGCGAGAAATTGGAGTCACTCTATTCACCCCCCTCTAGAGTAACTTAGGCACCCTTCAGAGTCTATAGTAGAGGTCTTATTTATGGAACTATGGATACTTTGTCATTTTATACATATATTATCAACCAACTTATCTTTAAGATGGAGGAATGAAAAGCATAAAATAAAAGGGGTAGAGAATTGTACAAATTTGGGGAGGGAAGGGGCGCGTAGTAGTTCAAGAAATGGTAAAGGGAATGGTCACATACAAAAGCAAATGCTTGTTTTTGTTTTTAATTTACGCTATGTTTGACAAAATTAGTTATAGTTGTAGCTGTCAAATGCTGATAAAAGAAATAAATGAGTAGAAAATTCCCAAAAATTGCTTCGTAATGCAAATAATACTAGTTGTAGCTATATGTGAAAGTTTGCAGGGATAGCTTTCACAAAACTAATTGTGTAGTGGTAACTGCGGACTGAAAATAATCTGGCAAACTGTTTGGTATCAGAGAGTAAAAAAACACTAGCTGCAAGCTTCAAGCTGTAACTTTTATTGAAAAGTTAGTTGTTTGTTTGTTTGTGCCAAACATAGCTTTATACTACTTAATATATTTTTTTTGGCAACAAGCAATACAATCATCTAAATACAGATGTTATGCTTCCTCGCTTGAGTAGCATAATCATGCGCAGAACTAACATCCTCCCTAGATACTTTAACAAAAACTAGATGATTAAAACTAGGAAAACACGCCTTAATATCAGACACTATATCTATTGAATCCACAGGTGAAGATGTTTGCACTCAAAATCTTGAGTACTTGCGGGCAATCAGTATATATCATGATCGATGCCCAATTTCTTTGAAGAGCCCACAAAAGCCCACGAAGACATGCAAACAACTCCACTTTGAGGGCCGAGTTTAGAATCAAACAATCTGAGCCTGCTTCCACACTAGATGGCAACCTGGAATTACCAGAACACCATGCAATTCCAGCACGCAGAGTGGACGCATCCCATGATCCATCTACTTAACATTTTTATTAGCAATTAAATTCTAATTACAGACTCTCTGTGGTAGTTAATTACCCACATGAGTAAAATACGTTTCATGTCTTTTCCATTTTCTTATCATCACGTCTCTTATCTCTTAGCTAAATTCCTTTTTTTTTAATCCGACTCTTAGCTAAATTCCAATGTTGATAATGCTATAAGGTTTAAGTTGTATCAATTTTACTCCATAATAACTTGATCAAAAAACAAATTTTAACATTTTCCATGTAGGTGGCGCTTTCTATCATTGCTTAGGTGTATGGCTCTATAATCCCGAAAATCGCCTCCTTCATATATATATGTAAAAAAGTATAATACTCCAAAAATGTCTTCTTATTATATACTTATTATCTTGAGTTGTATAGGACTCTCTATTTTGATTTTAAATCCTAATCAAATTCAAATATGATATATATTGACGTTTAATAAGACACTTTATCTACATTATTCATTAATAATGGTATAAAATCTCAACAATAAATAATAGATCATTTTTGTTAAATGATATATGCTGATAACATTCCAATACCGTTATATATATATATATATATATATATATATATATATATATATATATATATATATATATATATATATATATATATATATATATATATATATATATATATATATATATATATATATATATATATATACTTCTTCGTGTGGTGCCGACACGTGGGATGCCATATAAGCAAGCCACGTCGTGTGGGCATGGCACGCAAGCCGACACGTAAGCACAGCTTGCCACGTAGCATGACACATAATCCATCATTAATGTCTTATAATTAATTAATTACATATTTATTAACATATTTCCAAATTACAAAATAAAATAACTTTAATTAAGTAAGTCAAAAATTATAAATCTGACTCTATTGGATTGGATTTGAAAAACGCTTCGAGCTATATATATATATATATATATATATATATATATATATATATATATATATATATATATATATATATAGCGCTGGTTATGTGACATGTGTCACAATCTTAGTGGCTATTGCTTTTTCTTTTCTTTTTTTTTTTTTTTTGTCATTATGATTTTTATGATGATCATAAAGCTTATGTATTAAATGTAATAATAAAAGTTCTTATTTAATACTTGACTATTTTTTAATATTTATGAGTATAAGAACATTTAATTAACCGCTTTTATTGAGTTTTATAATTGTGGAAAAAAATATTTTGACGTGAAATATATTTTAAGGGATAAGTACGTGCGTGTAATATGATAAGTATTACATATAAAGTCATTATTTTTAAAAAGTTATATATTGTAAGTATGACGGGGTAGTTGATGTTTGACTAATATTTACAGCGATAATCGTAGGTCATTTAACAACAAACATGTCACTAATATTTATTTGCGTAATTTTACGGGGAGAAGGCATGCGTGACAAAAGTTTCGTATAAAGTCATCATTTTCAAGTTGTATATAGTTTTTGGGTATTACATTGTAGGTGATAGTTGATTAAAATTTGCGGGAATAACCATAGGTTATGTGATAATTAACATGTGATTGATCATATTTGTGGAATAAGTGTAGGATATATTTTTGGGTAATATCGCAAGTAATGTGACAAGTGTCACAATTTGATTAGATATTAATTATTTTTCTCTTTTTGTTTTTATTTTGGTGAGAAATTAGTTATCAACATCCTATAGTAATTGCTATAGCCTTTTCATATTCCTTCTTTTTTCTTTAGATAGAATTACATTAATCTAAAATGACAATAATGTCCAGTTTAAATGCTTTCAACACAAAAAGACTGTTATTGAGTATACATCAAATGATGAATATTTTGGGGAATAAATCCACATATAATAAGGGTTATATAGTTGTGGGTATAAGGGTTGGTAACATGCAGGTGTCGCATTTCGATGAATTACATATTATTTTCCCTTTTTCTAGATAGTGAGTTGTTGCTATTTTTTTTTTCCAATTGAAAGAAGGTAAGTCTTTTAACATTTAGATTCCAAATATTGAAATACACATTAACGACCAGTCTGACCAAACCGATGGTTGTTTAATTACAAGAATTATATCAGTTGGTATAAGCGTAAGCTATGTGAAATTGACTATTATTTGTGGAGATAATCATTGTTAATATTACAAGCATTAAATATTTAATTACGTTGTATATGAAGGTATAAAGACAGGTTAGACATAAATTTTGTAAGGACATGCTTAAATATAATGACCTGGGTCACATTTGGAGTGCCAATTATTAAGTTACACTATATGATGTACAGTTGCAAGTTAACTAACAAGTGATGGATACTATTTTATATTTTAATCGGAGAATGATCAGTGGTATGACATATGCCCATTTCGACCAATTACTATTTTTCATTATTCTTTATATACCTATCAAGCAATACATTTAAACATAAAAGTATAGAGATATATGAATCGCCCATGCGTAGCACGGGTAAAGTCCTAGTATATACATATAACAAGGTCCTTCTTCGTGTGGTGCCGACACGTGGAACGCCATATAAGCAAGCCACGTCGTGTGGGCATGACACGCAAGCCGACACGTAAGCACAACTTGCCACGTAGCATGACACATAATCCATCATTAATGTCTCATCATTAATTGACTTGATTACATATTTATTAGCATATTTCCAAATTACAAAATAAAATAATTTTAATTACGTAAGTCAAAAAATTATAAATCTGACTCTGTTGGATTGGATTTGAAAAACGCTTCGAAACGAGATATATATGTATATGTCCTATAAAAGTTGGGTTCTTTCCGTATGATGATGACACGTAGGACGTTACATAAGAGGAAATGTTTGTGTTAAGATGACATGTAGACGCCACATGGGCTCAACTTTGTCACATTGTTTTTAGTTGTGCGGTATAAAACGAGCATGTGCTATCAACTTTTAGTGCACATATACCGTTAACGCAGAATGAGTTTATTCATTATTTTCATTAATTTAATTATTTATTAAAATTAGTGTGCATAAATTGTTTTTATTATCTATCTAAACGTAGTCCAATCTCACTACAAATAAAGGTGGCATGAAATCATTTTCAAGATTTAGCATACTGCATCATATGGATAGATCTTTGTAAAAATAAAAAAAAAATGTACTTTACTAATAATACTAAAAATTTCACATCAAATATTTTAAGCATTATTTTATTAAATATATTCATAATTTTATTTTACGAGCCCGTGCGAAGCACAGGAATAAAACGTAGGAAAAAGAACTTTGTGTACATATACTGTTATTATTCTCTATCTAAATTTAGACTAATCTTATTACAAATAAAGGTGGTATGTAAATATCATTTTCAAGAATTAACATGCATTCTGTGGATAGAATTCATTGTAAAAATAAAATAAAATGTATTTTCAATAATATAAATAATTTCACTTAAAATATTTTAATCATTATATCACTAAACATATTCATAAAATTATTTTACGAGTCTATGCGAAGCACGGGGATAAAACCTAGTATATAACTATAATTGGGTCCTTCTTCGTGTGGTGCCGACACGTGGGACGCCACATAGGTTCGCTACATCGTGCAAGCGTGGCACACAAGCTACCTCATATGCAATTGCATCCATTGTCATCGGTTTATTAATGCATCATCATTCTTGAATTTAATATAATCATTAAATATGAAATTTATAATTATTAGTATAATATTTCAAATAATAAAATAAAATAACTTTCGTTACGCAAATCAAAAAATTCTAAATTTAACATCATTACATCAGAAATGAAAATTTCTTCAAATTGAGATGCATATGTGGTAAATTTGGCCAATAGGATCCTTATTTGTGTGGTGATGACACGTGAGACAATCTTTAAGCGAGTCACACACGTGTATCATTGACATGTAAGCTGACACGTATGCAAATCATCCAATTTTTCACCTGCAACTAATGCATCATCATTATTATTGAATTTAATATACTAATGAAACATGATATTTATCACCATTAGTATGTTGTTTTTAACTATTAATTAAAACAGAATTCGTTACACAACTCTAATAATTAAATCCAAAATGAAAATTACTTTAAAATGAGATGTATATGTGCTATTTGGACCAATAATGTTTTACAATTTTTGGGGAGATTATAAAATACATAGTACCATGCTGTAAGGACCCGAGATTTCTACGGCCACGAAGTGCGTCCTTATAGAAAATTTGTAAGTTGGGGGTTTAGATAAGTTCAAGGGACCATCGAGTTAGAAAAGATTTGTAAAGACTTGAATTGAATAAGAACCATGAAAGAGGTCACAAATTTCCTATCTGCGTTTTATCGAAGGGACAATCCGAAGGGACAACCCAATAGCGCGATAAGTGAACTGATCATGTTTTCAGAAAGACTCCCGCTCATATAGAACATATGAGTACCCAAGAATAAAGGGTTAGGGGGCGAAGGTACGAGGTGAGAAGGTGTTAGGCACCCAACTCGCCCGTATTATGACAGCCTCTACTAACTCAAGTTTGCTTAATAATTTAAAGACATAGTTCCCATGCAAAATCGGATTAACAACCTAGACTTAGACTATTAATGGATTCATCATAAGCATCACGATATTTATTTTTAACCCTTATTTAGACATGCATTCGGTTTGACAAGTTGGGCAGCACAACGACTATACAGACAATATTTATTAGGAAGCGATAAAAACGCTATTCTAGCATGATATCTACATTATGACTACTAGAAAATAAATAATTAAGCAATTAATTTAATTTGAGCCTTCAGGATCTGTACCTGAACTGTAGGCTATATTTGACAAGAATAGTAAAAATAGATCTCAAGTTTGGAAGAAAGAGAGGGAAGCTCGGTATCAATACTCCAAAGAATAGAGGTTGTCAAATGTAGACTGTGTGTTTTGAACTGAGGGAGGAGGTTTGTATTTATAGGCGTGGGGAAGTAAGGTTGGACGGCTGAAAATGAGCTGGAAATCGGATTGGGCTTGAAAAATGAGCCGGGCTAGAAGCAAGGTCAGCGCCGCTAGCGGCTGTCAGCTGCCAGCTGGATGTCGTCATAATGACGACATCATTTCGTCCAACAGGTGGAGCTCCTCTAATTCGATGAATTTTTCTAGAAGACTTCCAGTCCATTTTTTATTTTCCGGAGGAATTTGAATATTCCAAAAAATATGAAAAGACCGTTTTATCCCTGAACGGTAAAAGACGGTTCTACCCCTAAATCGCAACTTGGCGACCGGGAGTTGGAAAGAGGCATGAGACGTGTCGTTGGAACGCTCTTGAACAGGGCTTTTGAATGGGATTGAAATAAAGGAGTGTTTGGAGGAAAAACCTGAGACCTTATCTTAACTATTAAAGCAAAAATAACGTTCAAGTTTATAAATTAATCCTTTCATCATCGGGCTTTTGCGGAGAAATCTGAAGACACTTTTTTGGCATCTACAGAAGCCCCCACTTTGATATAGCTTGAGTAAAAGCGAAGATCAAAGTATTCCGAAGGCGACATGCAGGATGCTGATGTGCACATGGTGTGTGAGAGTGTAAAATATGTATGCATATGGAGACAAATCTGAGTTGGGACATGCTCGTAGCGTGCTAATATTTCATCTCTGTGAACACAAGAGAAAATAAAGGTTATGGTAGCAGGATAGAACACCGCTCGTAGATGGTCTAAACGTTTGCTGGGGACATGTATTCAGAGTGAATGAAAAAGCTAATAATACTTTGAGAATGATCAACGTGGAGTGCTTCGATAAACAGTGACTAAACACCGCTCGGAGGATGTCGAGATTCCGTCCCTGTGTGAGAAACGAAAAAGTCAACGAGACAGCGCGGTTAAAAATAACGGCTGTAAATGGGAAGTAACACCGGTGAGAGTGAATAGTACAAATGCTTTATCGAGCAAACAGTGACTAAACACCACTCGGTGGATGCCGAGAATCCGTCGCAGCACAAGAAACAAAGAGGTCGACGAGACAACGCGATCAAAATGATGGCTGTAAAATGGTTAAAACATACGAACAGTTTAAATGCAATAGTTTAAGCAATCATTGACTGAAACATATAAAAAACAAAGGACAGTATAACCGCAACAGTTTAAGGAATCATTAACTGACACAAAATAAGTAACCTTAGAAGGATAGTTTAACTGCAATAGCTTAAGAGATCATTGACTGACCCCAAAAATTTGTGACCTCGCAGGGGGACAGTTTAACCGCAATAGCTTAAGCGACCATTGATTGACCCCAAAAATTTGTGATCTCGCAGGAGGACAGTTTAACCACAATAACTTAAGTATTCATTGATTGACCGAAAGTTTGTAATATTGAGCTATTTGGTAAGGCCGATAGATCTTCCGGACTCTAAAAATAATTTTGGCATTTTGGGCGGTAAGAGTTGTCGCAGTGTAGATCGGAGCTTCAGTTTCTGGGACCTGCAAAAATAATCGGGTTAGTTTTATCTGAAAATAGTTGGTATCGTAAAATGGGCCAACTGTCGAATTTGAATTTGTGGGCCAAAGGGGCTCGCTCCCGTGCGCTTGGTACTGATATTTGCCGCAAACGAACTGAAGTAACGAACTTTGGACTGGAAAAAGGTCGTGGGTCAGCAAGTGGACCCGCGTGTGCAAGTCTGCAGGGCCGCTAGCGGCCCAGGCCACCGCCGCTAGCGGCGGTGGGCCTCTGATGAAGGCCGCTATCTAGCCATCGCCGCTAGGCGCGCTGGGCTTGAGCCGAATAAAAAGTGCTTCAGCGCTCTTTTTTTTTCTTGACCATGTTCTTCGGTTTTGTCTTGAACTTGCTTATTTTTCTGTCTAGTTGCTGAAGTTTGGGATGCATTGTTGAATGGGTGCTTGTTTTTTGCGAATCTGAAACTTTTAGTTTCCTTCTTAGAGAGAGAAAGCTTTGTTATACTACCATGGCTCCGCGGATAAAGGAAAACGTCCTATGGGTGAGGAAGAGTATGACCGGAACCTTTTCTGCACTGGGCTTCCTTCCACTAGTGCACCTCCGACTAGTCACACAGATGAAGCTCGACTGTATCATGATTCCTTCATGCAGCTGGATTGGCGCCCAACTGGGGTTTGGAACCGCAGTGTTCTACTACCGGATAGGCAGAGTCATCCGTCTAACTTGGAGCTGGTATGTTTTCTGACTTTCTTTTTTTTGTTTTTTTCTATTCAGTATATTTGAACTTAAAATTGGAACTGTTAGTGCTTCGGTACACGAACAAATTGAGATTTGTACTGGATTGGTGGTCAGCTGTATATAATTTGTGTAGAATTATTTTAGTTGTATATATAGTACATGGGGTTGAGGAAAATTTGTTTGTTGGCTAGGGTGTTGGAGTTTTGTTGCAAGCTCATGGGGCTACCTCCCACTGGGTTATGATGTTGGAGACTTTTTCTGTTGGAGCTAGGAATTTGGTAATGGGCTCGGGTTTTGACCATTTCTTGACTGTTATCCTTGCCTGTCACTCTGGGGATTCTAGGATCATTGCTAGGGGGTTATTGGAGAGGTTTTGGGATTCCACGAACACTTTTCACACACCTGTAGGAGAGATGTTCCCCACCCTTTATCAGTTTGCTGCGCTAACGGGGCTATCATTTAGAGGGCGTCGTATTCAGTATGACTCGAGTTACTGGCGGCGGAGTGACGACCTTCTTGAGCTTTACGGGTCGGTGTCTGTCCATTTTGATCGGGTCTCTTTGGTGCGGTTGTGGGGGGCTTTGGATGAGCAGGGGCTTACTGAGGAGCAGAGAGCACGTATTTTTCTGGCTTGTTGGGGTCGACCATCTTTGCTCAAAAGAAGAGCGTATGTCAAGTCGGTTTTCTGACATGTCTGGAGGATTTAACCAAGGTCCATGAGTACAACTTCGGTGCTTCTGCTTATGCTTCCTTGATGAGATGGTGTCGTTGGGCTTGTAGGCCTAAGCAGACGAGTATGAGGGCATCTATCTCGGGCCCATGGAGGATATTGGAGGTAGGCCCATCTGTTTCTTCTCTCTCTTTTTTTTTCTTTGCACGTGCATGCTTTTGGACTTGGAGCTTACTTTCTTGCTTGTATGGAAGTTGTGGTTCTTTGAGTATTTTCCGGCTTTCGGTCCTCACCGTCCTAGTTTGAGGATGTTCTCACTAGGTTCACGATGGATTGGTAGGGATAACCGCTCGTTTACCTCTTTGAAGCACTTTCGGGCCATCTTTGAGAGTCATGCCGCATCTATGGTATGTTGTTGTTGACTTGTGCATTTTTTTTTTGGTTCATTTGGTGTGAAAGAACTTTTGAACTAGTAACCTGCAGGTGTCATGGTCCGCTTTTGATGGTATTCATGGGGTTGCACCCCATATTACCCCGGAATCCTTTAGAGTGTCTTCTCTGCGGATGGTCTTTGAGGGGCCGTTCGGCTTTATATGGTACTTGGGGAACCGTTAGACCCGGCTAGTTTATCCTACTTTGGGTAGCCATCTGGTTTCGGAGGATCCTCCTTTGACCATGTTCTATCTGCGCGGTCTGAGTGTGCGGGACTTGGGGGTCGTGGCTCGTGGTATGGTGGCCACAGAGTTTCTTATGCCGGAGGTTGCTGGCTTGGACCGCACGGCCGTGTACCTGGCTTATTACTTGGACCGTCTGATACCTGACCTCACTTCTGAGGTAAGAAATTTATCTGCATCTCTCTATTTTTTTTAGCTATGTGTGTGATATGCTAACTTCTTGTATCTTGCAGGCGGATCGTCTGACTCCTCAGGGTCCCAGGAGGTCCCATTCTAGAGTTCCTCGGGGCCAGCCCCCAAGTGTGACCTTGCCAACCAATGAGGTGAGGTACATCGGGGAGAGCGAGGGACGCATAGTAGAGGAGTTTCCTCTACATATGTTGGATGGAGAGGCCGTGGAGGGTTTGTCCTTGCCTGATGGTTGTACAGGGGTAAGTTCCTTTTTATCCCCTTCTTGTGTTTGTGTTGGCTTTTGAGTACTGACTCTATCTTGTGGCTCTCTTTTCTTTTTTTTTTTGTAGTTGAACCGGGAGCAGACCTCTCAGATCTTCAAGCTCATTCACTTGCTGAAGAAAGGCTATGGTCGAGTGATGGGCAAGGGGAAGAGTTCCCAGTCCAGGACCGTTGATGTAAGTAGACTTTTATCTTTTGTTTAGCTAAGTGAAGTGCTTAACTTAACATCTCAACCTTGATTGTCTGTAGATGTCCCAGTCATCGTCTTTGGTGGGACCTCGACATTCTTCTGTTGCGAGGGCCACTTCGGCGAGCAGACCTCTGTTGCTCGTTCACCTCCCGTAGTTGTCACCAGGCCTCCTATTGATGAGGCGCCCGAACCTTCTGTACCGTATATTCTTGAGATGTTCTCTCCCGCAGGTTTCCAGCCTTCTCTTAATAGTAGGCTTGTTGTTACGCCCTCGGCTGGAGGTTGGGCGAACGCCCTTGGATGGGATGTGTCTCATACCGAGTCTTCGTATCAGGATGTGGCTATGGACTTCGCCAGTCAGGCCAGAGAGAACTTTTTGCTGCGGGGTTTCCGGCAGGTACCCCTATGTGCACATCGGCATATGATAGGCGGGACATGAGGCCCGACAACAACAGACCCATTTATAGCTCTTCTCTCCATTATTCGTCTGGAAACTATGGTTAGGGGTCGTCCATTGATGATGAGGCTGAAAACAACGGTGATGACGAGGCTGAAAACAACGATGATGACGACTCTGGTTGAGCAGTGTTGGATCTCCTTGTAGACATTGACCTTGAGATTTCGAACTCCTATTTTTTATGCATTTTCATGGTATGTATGATATGATATGACGACTCGATTATGCCCGTCTGATCTCTAAGTATGCAATGTGTTATGCAGTAAAGAGTAGGCCACTATTTAGGGAACAAAATAAATAAAAAGGTAAAAATTGCAAGAAAAAGCAAAAATTACACATATTATACCCCCTAAAAAAATGGAAAAATAATAATAAAAGAAAAATTGAAAAAGATAAAACTAGGAGAGTCTTGGGCTTTGTAATTTAGCGCGCGTATCAAAATTGGGCTTAAATCGATCAGGCTGGATCAATGAAGAGGGCTGGAGCAAGAGGATAAATCGGACCGGGCTAGGGTCAGGGCCGCTAGCGGCGCTGGGCTGCAGGTTGAGGCTCTAGAGGCGCTTGTCAAGGCCGATGACGGCTCTGGTTTGAGCTTTTTTATGGATTTCTGACTTCTTTGGCCTGCGTTTTTGGCTATAAATATGATTTACGGGATACTTGATGTTGTATCACTTTTCAGACCGTAGCTTTCTCAAATTTTCCCAAGCTTCTACCATGGTGAAATCCTTTGAATACCTGTTTGATGCCTGGTGCAAAAATTTGACCGTAGAAGACAAACTTGAATTGGCCCCGTTCCATGTCTCTACCTTGCTGACTTTAAGACCAATAAAAATATTGTGGCCCCTTCTTCGATCTGCTCTAAATTATTGGGATCCTGACCTGCATGTCTTCCATTTTGGTAACTCTGAATTATGCCCTTTAGTTGAAGAATTTTGCTGCGATCACTAATATGCTTGATGTTCTTCACCCAACTATGCCTTATTTGAGAGATGGTTTTAGGGATCAGTACAGGAAATCTTTAGGCTTGTCATGTGTGGAAGCCAAAAGCATGATTCTTGGTGTTGATGTGGACTTGGTTTAACTTTGTGAAAAGTTTGCTATTTCTTCTAAAAAGGATGCAATATTCAGGCGTTGTTTGTCGCTGACAGGCTATTGTACTTTGCCTGTTAAATCGCCTATTGTTTGCTAATGCAGAATCTCCTAACTTGGGTAGAGCCTCGTTGCTGCGAGTGGTTAATCGAATGATTGAAGGTCATTCTCCTTTACATCTGGTGTAGGGGAAACTATTATTGGGCTTGACAGATTGAAAATCTCTCCTCACAAAGCTTTTTCTGGAAGCCCCCTGCTGCTTCAAATTTGGTTATGTGAGTATCTGAGGCTAATTGAGTCACCAGAGAATATGATAACTCGTGTTCCTCGGGCTTGCAAAGAAAACCTATACCGCTGCTAGCTTCTTGGTTAGGAAAAGACTATATTCTGAAAAGTTCCTTGCTGAATGGGATGCCTTTTTCCATGCGGGACCTGTTATTCGTTGGCATGTGTCCTGGTGGAGCTTGACTTCCTTAGTGGCCTGTGACGATTTGATCCTCATACTACCATACTGGGTCTGTACAGGACTACTTTCTTCTTCCCCTCTAGGGTCATGAGGTAATACGGGTTGAAGCAGGTCATCCCTCGCCAGGAACGAGGCCAACTATCGTAGCTTTGACCACTGAATTTGCTGCAGACTGGGGAAAGTATTGGCGTAGCCGGCACCGCTGGACTGTACCTCGGGTGATTGCCCCAGCTCAAGTTTCTGAGACCTACTTGAACTGGCTTTCCTGCAATGATGGAGAAGCGAGACGAGCCCTTCGTCACGAGGAGTGAGACCTTTTAAAGCCTAAGTATGACTCAAAAACAGGAAGCAAGAAAAGAAAGGAAGGGCCTCGAATGGGAGGCTATTATGTACTGAAAAGAGACAAGCCCCCAGCTCAAGGGAGCGATCATAGCTCGTCCTCAAGCCATGATCCTTCAAAGAAGAACTCTTCAACGAAGCCTTCTAAAGGGAAGAAGGATTAAATTTGTTTTCTAGGAAAGCAAGTCTAGTTTTAAAAAAATAATAATAATAAGAATTTGTCGAGCTTAAACCCTCATAATTGCATTTTTTTTTTGTAACCTTAGGAAATTTACTTCTTGCAATGTAAGCTTTTCGTTCAGTTTGAATAAAGATTATCCCTTTTGAATGAGTTGAATGGAATTTTGGATTGATTTTGGACGGGCCCCTTAAAAGGTTTACCTACGTATCCAGTGTGGAATCAGGTCAGCGTAGTTCGTTCAAATTGTGTATGTCTCTTTTTTTTTTAATTTTCAATTTTTTTAAGACGTAGCACTTTTTCAGTTGGTCCATATCGGTGAGCTGACTGAACTCGATGCCATCAATATCCATGAGTCTGACTGCGCCTCCTGATAGAATGTCTTTGATGATGAACGAGCTGGGCCAATTTGGTCGAAATTTGCCTATGGGGTCGGTAACTGGGGCACGTAATTCTTTCCACACTAAGTCCCCTTCCTTTAAATTCCGAGGTTGAACCTTTTTGTTGAATGCTCTTGCCATGCGTTGCTGGTACATGTGGGAATGGTCTAGGCCCCGTAGGGGTCTTTCATCCGTGAACATGAGCTCCTCGTAGCGGGCTTGTAATCATTGGGTTTCAATGATTTCTCCCTCTAAGGCTATGCGCATGGAGGGTAGTTGAACTTCTATGGGTAGAACTGCTTCCATTCTGTAGACTAGGGAATAAGGTGTTGCTCCCGTAGAGGATCGTATGGATATCATATACCCCCAAAGGGCAAATGGAAGTTTTATGGGCCAATCTTTGTAGTTTTCTATCATCTTTTCAATATAGTCTTGAGGTTTTTTTTGGCGGCTTCCACTGCACCGTTGGTTTGGGGACGCTAAGGGGATGATTTGTGGTGTTGGATTTTGTAGTTTTTGAGGAGGGTAGCTGTTTCGGCTTTGAAATAGGATCCATGGTCACTGATGATTTCATGCGGAATGCCGTATCGGCAAATGATGTTGTTCCTGATGAATTTGGACACTTGCTTGGAGGTAAGGACGACATAGGATTGGGCTTCGACCCATTTGGTAAAATAGTCTATGGCTACTAGGATGTATTCATGTCCTCCCGAGCCCTTTGGGGTGATCTTACAAATGATATCTATTCCCCATGTGGAAAACGGCCAAGGGGATGTGAAGTTGTGGAGCATTGAGGGTGGCATATGCTGCAGGTTGGCATGTATCTGACACTTCTTACACTTCTTGCACTTCTTGACATAGTCGTAGCAATCCCTTTCCATAGTAGTCCAATAGTATCTCAGTCGTAAGACCTTTCTGGAGAGTATTCGACCATTTATGTGTGGTCCGCACACCCCATTATGTACCTCGTCCATAATCTCTGCGGCTTCTTCGGAGTTCACACATCTGAGGTTGACTCCATTGTGGGACTTTTTGTAAAGAACCCTCTTGTATTCTATATGTTGCGCCGCTAAGAGACGGATGGCCTGTTGAGCTCTTAGGGTGCGTCTTGAGGGTATATTCCTTTGGTGATGTAGTTAAAGACGTCTTGGTACCAAGGATCCTCTTCGATCGGAGCCAAAGTCATCTCTGTGTCGAGGTTGTTGCAAAAGGCTGACTCGCTTCTTCTTGTGGAGCGGCATTGTTGAGAGAGTCCAGCCACTCAAATTCCTGTAAAAGTGAAAATCTGCATTCTTGCTTTGCGAAGTTTACTTACATTGCTTAAATTGAATAGTTAATGTGTTGTGCAACTTTGTTTTCATTAGATTTATCAATAGCTAAACAAGGAAAGAAATGAGCAAGAGAAATTTTTATTGATTTGCAAAAAAAAAAAAGGAAGATAAGCACACATGACTTCAGAGAAGAGGGTCTCTAATACCAGTCAGAAAGAAACTAGACTTAGAAGGAAAGTAAAAAGGGGAACACCCCCTATTCAAGACTCAACCTAAAGATTTAGCTAGGACCCTAACTCGACAAAACTTGGAGACTCAGACTCGATTCCTCTAGCTCATGCGGGTAGCCAACTAATTTCAGGTTTCATCGTCCACATTGCCATCCCTTAGCGGTGGAGGAACCTCTCCTCTGCCAATGACACCTTGGACGTCGTCTTTTAGGCGTAGGCAGTCATCTGTATGGTGCCCGAATACTCGATGATACTTGCAATAAGGTCGGTTTTCTCCCGGTTCTGACTTTGCATCTTCCAAAGGGATATGGGGTTGGATGTCACCTCTCCATACTAGTGCATTCATAACGGCTTTCATTGGTGCAAAGAGAGGGGTGTACTTTTCCTGACTATGACGACACCAGCTGACTGTCCAATTATACGGTGGCCACATTGTCCCTTGGTCAATGAAACGCAAGACTAGCCCTTTAAAGCGCATGCACTGATTGATGTGATGTCCCTCAGCCGTGTAGTAGGTACAACTTAGAAATTGATTTCCATCTTTCGGAAGGAGCTTTGACGTGGGAGTCCTTGGACGAACATACCCATACTTGGACATTTTGTGATAAAGGAGGTCTTGGCGCCATCAAGTTTCTTCTTTGGTCAAGATGACTGCGTTCCAGCGCTTGGAGGTGCGGTGCGTTCTTCTAGAACGTCAACCTTCTCTCTTATCTCTTGTATCCCTATGATTATACGAACCAGACTTTCTTGTATTTGATTTTTGTCATCCATTGTTTCGTCGCCTCTCATGTTTGGTCCTTCTTCATAGGATTTTTGGGAAATCAAGGTGATCTCCTCACCATAAATGAGGCCGGTGAGAGTAATCTTTGGGCTCCTCAATTGTAATATGGTTGATAGCACCCAGGAGGTTGCCAAAACTTCCGGTTTCTTCACCTTTGGGCAATGGTAGAGTGCCATTGTCTATCTTGTCTTCGATGATGTGTTCAAGGGCCCAACAGTCGTTCGTGTCATGCCCTTTTCCTTGATGATACTTGCAGTAATCGCCTTCTTTCCAGTTACGGCCCTTGATACTTGGTTCTGGAGTGGGACCTATGGGTCGGAGTATGTCTTTGTCCACTAATCTCTCGAAAGCTATGATGAGTGTTATTCCCAATAGAGAAAAATCCCTCTTTGGCTTGCTCCGGGGTTTGAAGTATTCCCTTGATGATATATTGGAGGAAGACTCATCGCTCTTACGTTTCTTTTTTAGCTCTTGGGGAACAAGATCAAGCTTTCCCGGAGTCACGGATTTCCGGTTTTCAGACGAAGGGACAAACATTGGTGTATCCCACAAGTGTCTTGACTTAATGTTGGTGATATCAGCTTCCAACCTGTCCATTCGGTCAGTCATCTCAACCACATACTTTTGAATTGTTCTGATCATGGTACGATCAAGGTGGTTTGAATTAATGTGTGGTAGAAAGGTGAATCGAACCCTAGCCAAATCTTTCTTCTTCGGATCCTATCCTGAATAGGAAGCACGGAGTACTTAGTAACAAGAAAAACCATGAGACTCTCACCTAATGAAAAGTTGACCCATATATAGAAAGCACATTGTCCTAAAAAAGAAAGGTCTTAAGCCTAAATGCCCAAATATATCCCTAATATCCAAGGAAAAAAAGTCAAAGAAATAGAAAAAGATGGACTATCCTATTTTTTATTTTTCTAGACTCAAAGAAATAAAAAATGGAATAAAATAAAAATAAAAAAAAAGAATTTTGGTCTCTTTTATTTTTCAATTTTTTTTTTTATTTTGATCTTCGGCGGCTTTTGTTTTTTTATTTTTGCCGATTTTTTTTTATTTTTCCTTTTTTTTTAGACCGAATCTGAATTACCTCAAAAGAAAAAGGAAAATAAAGAATTGAAAAAGGGAGAGGGGAAATTGAAAGACTGACTTTCTTTTTACTAAAAAGGTTCTAGAGCGGTGGCATAATTGTAATAAGTGGGTAAATTTGGCGTCGGTTTGTTTGAACAACCGACGCAAAAAAAAATTAAAATGCGGAAAAGCATTGGGGTCGTCTCATGTTTAACCACCGACGCCAATACCTTTCAAAAATACTTTTCAACCGACCAAACTTCTCTACCTTTCCCAGTTTCACCTCACCCCTTCATCTTCTTACCCACACCACCTCTCTCTCTCTCTCTCTCTCTCTCTCTCCAGACGAAACCACCGCCCGGCCACCACCAACCAGGTGCCACAGACACACACACTCTCTCTCTCCTCTCACGGGCGTCCCCTTTAATGGCTTTCTCATTCATCAGTCATCGCATCTGATGAAAGTCCTCTCTCAAACTCAACTTCTCATGTCTCACCGGTAATCAATCATCTCCTTTTCTATCTCTTTGCTTCTTTGAATCCATGTGATTCTGTTCTGTTTTTGTTAATTGTTGTAGCTATTTTGTGAAACTAGGGTTCAGGTTTATATGTTTAGATATTGATTTCGTATTGATTGAAGGTTTATTCGTATTTGCGATTTTGATAAAGGTTCGAATGTTATTCGGTTGGGATTCACAGGTTAAAGCTTTTTTTTTAATGTGTTCTTTTCTGTTTTTGCTGAATTGTTGTGGAAATTTTGTGAAATTTTGTTTTCATTCGTGTTAGGGTTTGATGTTTTGAGTTTCATGTCGGATTTGTTCGTGGTTTGTTACTCAAATTTGTGCTTTCTTATCTGGGTTTCGAATTTTGAGTTCAGATATTGTGTCTTTACAGATTCGCAATTAATTTAAGCATTCCTAATTCAAGTTTCTGATTTTAATTTATGCTTATTAACACCTTTCTACCTCTCTTCTTCATTTCAATATTTTGACCACTTCTCCCATCATAAGCAACTGATTTTGTTTGATTGTAGCATATAGAATTTAGGGTTTGCGGAATTTGTTTATGTTTAAGTTTGTATATTGTTCTTGCTAACTGTGCTTGTTTGAATTTTTCTGTTTTATAAAAGTTCTAACTTATATATTAGTTGTTTTCATTTTATCCTCAAATTTTCATATTCAATTTTGGCTTATTGGCAGGTTCAAGCAGAGAATCGGACACTGTTGTTTCAGAGGTCGATGTTGTTCTGTTTTGTCAAATTTGCGAGTCAAATTTGTGACCCATCTGCTTCTCTTTGGTTAATTGTTTGATTTGCTGATTGGATGGTTCTTTTGCTGTTTTATATATGTTCTATGTTAGGGTGTCACCTAGGGTTCAGTTGAATTGTGATGAATATCGCATACTCTAGGTTCTAGTGAGTGGTTCAATTGAACTGTCATAGCTAGAGTTGTCTGGTTCTTCTATTTTATTTTAGTACGTTGCCATAAATCTCTTGTCTTTGTGGATCAATTTATCTGGTTCGTTTCCTGATTCATGTTTCAGACTCTACAGATGCCAATCTTCGTTGACCATTAATGGCGTTTTGCTTGGTCGTTTTGATTCTGGTAAGGGAGTTATTCGAATGTCAGATGTTGTCCCTCTTTTTTTACTCTCAGCAGATAAATCTCCTTCCGTTCCTTGAGATCGATCTTATACAGGTTGATTTATCTCTCTCTCTATTATTGATCTGGGTATTTTACAATTTACTTCTCTCTAATTGTTTGTTTGTTTGTTTTCCAGTTTACTCTGTTTGTAATCTAAAGATGGCTCTTTCCTATTTGAATGTTTGGCCCTGTGACTTCAGGATTGCTTTTGGGTTGTCGTGGTCAACGAGGCTGCCTGTTGCCCGGCGACAGAAAAGTTAGCGCACTATAGTTGGCCCTTAACCTGAATTATTCTCTCTCCTGTCTGAATTTTCAGTTTCGGTACCTCCAGTCCCCATTTCATATCTCCTTAGTTGCTATTTGCATCTGTTTTATAACTTTTGTGGTCCCTCTGTATGCTAATTGTACAATGTGCATATTTAGACATATTGTGAGTATATGAGTTGTTAATGTTCTGATATAATTTCTTTTCTGTCCACCTGAATCAGAAAGTTAATTGTAAAACTCATGCTGAATAGTTGTTTTGCTTAGATTAACCTGGTGCAGATATTTGATCTTGTGGTATCAATTGTTAACTCATTTTGAGTGGCTTAGTGCTTCATGAATAAAGAACAGAATCAGGTTGTTGACTAAAAAAGGAGAAGAAGAACCAATATCCATAGCCTAGAATACAGGTGTACATTTAAATGACTCGACCTAAGTTTTATGTTCTGATCTGACCCTGTGTTTATGA
Source organism: Tetragonia tetragonoides (assembly GCA_038025085.1). Lineage (NCBI taxonomy): Eukaryota > Viridiplantae > Streptophyta > Magnoliopsida > Caryophyllales > Aizoaceae > Tetragonia > Tetragonia tetragonoides. Next base: position 30,492,997 of record CM076149.1, on the reverse strand, counting down.
CCTGTAATTGGGCTAGGAGTTGCTCCATTCTTGAATAATTGAGTAAGTGTCTTAGTGAGACGAAAAGTGAAATGCATGGAAATTTACGACTTGTCTGCATCGAAACTTGCTTTTGTGCTAAAGAGCTGAATCTGTTATTCATAGCCTAGAATACAGGTGTACATTTAAAAGACTCGACCTAAATTTTATGTTCTGATCACCTTGTGTTTATAACCTGTAATTGGGCTAGGATTTTCTCCATTCTTAGTTGAATAATTGAGTAAGTGTCTAAGTGAGTCGAGAAGTGAAATGCATGGAAATTTACGAGTTGTCTGCATGGAAACTTGCTGATGTGCTAAAGCCTAAAGAGCTGAATCTGAATTTTGGGATTGTCTAGCATGTTTGCATGTTGTTTCTCTGTAGCTGCAGGCTCTTCTTTATTTTCTTGTCATTACATCATATGTATGAAGCAATGAAGTAAAAGTAAACAACTAGGAATTTGCATTCGAGTATTGGAGAGGTTGATCTATACCTTTTACAGGAAGATGGTCTACTTTGCACTTCCTGCAGGACTCCTACTAACTATGTTGCTCATGAGGTACTCAATTATATGCATATATGTAGAAAGAGTTGCAGCACCAGTGGTGTCCAGGTAACACTTGAGAACTTTTAAGCTATATCTAAGATTTCAATCAAATAATCTTGTGGATTATCCGACATGTTATAAAGGCGGAAGCTAATAGCATCCTTGGGTATGGCAGTCCTTGTTTTGTGATTGCTCTTATTAACTGTAGTTTCTTTTTATCAATCAAATCTATTGATCATGGGTACGTACTCTTTCTCTCTCTTTCTCTCCCGTCTCAAGCTTTCTCTCTTTCAATTTTACTCAAGCGTACAAACTTTGTGTTTTTTGTTTCGATTTTGCTGGAAATTGTGGTCTGGATCTGTGTTTGATTTGAGTTTTAATTTTGGTTTCCAATTCATTCAATTTTAGTTCTTTTCAATTTCGAGGCAATTTTGAGTCTAGTTAGGTGCTTATTGAGATTGGAACTTAATTATCAAGTCTGATGTTTCGAGCTTCTTTTTTTACTTGAGAATTGGATAATTTCTAAATTTGTAACAGCTCCTTGCCTTCTTCTATAATGCAATTTCAGGAACATTGTGGAACCAATTTCTAAGAAGGCCAACTGTAAACTGTATGTACGCTCCCATGCACCCGCTTTAGAATTGATTGCCAAGCCAACAGGAACTTGAACAAGAACAAATACATAGATGTGCGATTGAGATTACAGAAAGGTCAGCAACCCAATGCAAACCAATATGTCAATATTACCAGCATCCTTGTTCTTTTTGCTAACTAATATGAATATTCAGCACCCACAAAAGAGGAAAAGCAACCTGTTAGTTACTGTTTTTATGCTTAAGAGTGTTCAATAATCTGTTTTAACATTGTTATTATGTGGATAAACTGACCTTTTGCTCTGTAGGTTGCTGTTCTTTGTCTTAGTCTGTCAATTTACTTGCTTGGTTGTTTCTGGTGGCATCCATTTCTTTTGCTAATGCTGAGAGTATCAGGTTAGATGTATCACTCTCACTCTCTCTCTCATGGAGTTCGTTAGTTTTCTGGAGATTGATGTTGTAACTTGGTACCTGTACGGCTGTACCTGGATTTAAATGCATTTTGTTGAATACACGGGCAAACGCAACTCATTCTTTAATGGGTGATATCGGTTAAGCTAATTGCATGCTATAATTCCCCAAGAGTCCTACGAAGTTGCATTTGGTCACTTTTCTGGATTTTTAAATTTCTGAAGTTTGAGAGGTTTTAGAAGTTTTACTCTAATTGTATTCGTATTAACCTTAATTGTAAGTGTCACTTTTCTTAATTAAGAGGCCTAAATTTGATGTCAGGCAAGTGAAGTATATATTAAGGCTCTAACTGTTTATGCTTGGAAATTAGAATGCCTAGTATTTAACTATTTTTGCTAATGTTTTTGTATATGTAGCTCATTCGATGCAGAGTTTTGAGTTTTGTGTTTATTGGGTGTATGTAGTATTTGTTATTATTTTGTGAAAAGCTTGAATATGTATATTATTAGTTTTTTCTTAAGCCTATTAGCTCAGATGGTAGAGTAATTGTGATATTGCACAAGAGACGTGGGTTCGAATCCCACATAGGCTAAATATAAAATAGATTTAAATTTGTTGCTGGGTCACGGAAAAAAAAAGAAGAGAATAGGCGTCGGTTGTCTTGGCAAACCGACGCCTATAATCATACTATAGACAACCGACGCCTATAATCATACTATAGGCGTCGGTTCTCTAGGTCAAGCAACGCTAATAATATGACTATAGGCGTCGGTTGTTTAAAACTATCGATGCCAATAACTTTTTGGCGTCAGTTGATTAATCGATGCCTATACCTTTTGGCATTGGCGTCGCCGATGTAGGCGTCGGTCGAAAATCGACGCCTATGGGATTTTTAACCGACGCCTATAGGTGTTTTTGTACTAGTGTAGAAGATTGTTCATGGCTTTTTAGAATATATCATCGGGAAAATGATGAGTGTTCATTGAATTTGAATTCTCGTACCATCTTCGGGCATTAGGAACTAGCTAAAAATAAAAGAAAAGACTCCTAGCACGTAAGTACAAGTTGACACAGTCACGATAATCATGCATTCAAGCAAGCATTATAACAACGCAATTTACAGGCAAACATGTGATCAGACGGTCATTACAACGACACATGCACAACAAGCAAGCGAATGCACGAATGTGGGCTAGAGGTTTTTGGCTCCTGTTAGGTTACCACGACAAATTACAATTTCCGTTCGGCGGATGGTCGACACATCAATTGTAATTCTTTTCATCAACAAGGATTGATGAGTCATGGGTGAGAAAGCGTCGATTTGCACGATAGGACAACTGTATATTCCTTTAGATATACGGGTTGTCTACGAGTTGCGACACAAACTTCCTCGAGGGTCGATAAGGGTAAAAAGGTTGTGCAAAAGCACATCCAAATGATGCAAAAATATGGAACATGTTATTAAACAATTAAGCGAACTTGACTTTCGAGTCTCACCCTCTTAAATAAATCCCCAGTGAAGTCGCCACTTTAAGGACCCGGGATTTCTACGACCACAGAGTGCGTCCTTATAGAAAATTTGTAAGTTGGGGGTTTAGATAAGTTCAAGGGACCATCGAGTTATAAAAGATTTGTAAAGACTTGAATTGAATAAAAACCATGAAAGAGGTTACAAATCTGCTATCGGCGTTTATCGAAGGGACAAACCGAAGGGACAAACCGAAGGGACAACCCAATAGCGCGATAAGTGAACTGATCATGTTTTTAGAAAGACTCCCGCTCATATAGAACATATGAGTACCCAAAAATAAAGGGTTCGGGGGCAAAGGTACGAGGTGGGAAGGTGTTAGCTGTTAGGCACCCAACTCGCCTGTATTATGACGGCCTCTACTAACTCAAGTTTGTTTTATAATTTAAAGACATAATTCCCATGCAAAACAGGATTAACAACCTAGACTTAGACTATTAATGAATTCATCATAAGCATCACAACATTTATTTTTAACCCTTATCTAGACATGCATTCGGCTTGACAAGTTGGACAGCACAACGACTATACAGAGAATATTTAGGAAGCGATAAAAACGTTATTCCAGCATGATATCTACGTTATGACTACTAGAAAATAAACAATTAAGCAATTAATTTAATTTGAGCCCTTGGAAATTTGTACCTGAACTGTAGGTTATATTTGACAAGAATAGTAAAAATAGATCTCAAGTTTGGAAGAAAGAGGGGGAATCTCGGTGTCAACACTCCCGAGAATAGAGGTTGTCAACTGTAGACTGTGTGTTTTGAACTGAGGGAGGAGGGTTGTATTTATAGGCGTGGGGAAGTAGGGTTGGACTACTGAAAATGAGCTGAAAATCGAATTGGGCTTGAAAAAAGAGCTGGGCCAGAAGCAAGGTCAGCGCCGCTAGCTGCCCTGGAAATTTTGTCAACGCCGCTAGCGGCCCTGAGATTTATCACAGGGCCGCTGACGAATGTCAGCTGGATGTCGTCATAATGACGACATCCAGTCCATTTTTATTTTCGGGAGGAATTTGAATATTCCGAACAATATGAAAAGACCGTTTTACCACTGAACGATAAAAGACGGTTCTACCCCAAAATCGCAACTTGGCGACCGGGAGTCTGAAAGAGGCATGAGACGTGTCGTTGGAAAGCTCTTGAACATGGCTTTTGAATGGGATTGGAATAAAGGAGTGTTTGGAGGAAAAACCTGAAACCTTATATTAACTATTAAAGCAAAAATAGCGTTCAAGTTTATAAATTACTCCTTTCATCATCGGGCTTTTGCGGAGAAATCTGAAGGCGCTTTTTTGGCGTCTACACATGCATATTTTTATTGTAAGTAAAATGAAGTCTAAAATCATGAATATGTTATTGAAGTTAGGTAATTCTCATGTGGAGTGAATAGATGTGAAATTTTTATTAGTAATTAATTAACGAAAATTTGAGAATTTGATATGTAATGTACACATTTTTGGCCATATATTGCAAAAATACATTAGCAATTAACTTAGTTAATATATTAAGGAAATAAAGACGGTGATAAAACCTAGTTTAATATCCTGGGAGAGTGTCTTTGGTTTCGTGAATCTCTCGAGTGTGAATGCACATGAAGATTTTCCTTTCGTACCAAGGACATGATTAAGATTGTCGTAAGTCGCCACCATATTTAAGAAAATTTGAAAACCTTGGAATCAAGTCGATAGTCTAAAAAGACGTCAACTCAATTCCTGTGCACCTTAATCCCTATTGGGAAAATTGACTTCATAAATGAGCTCGGGGGCGTGAGTACGAGCTAGGAAGGTGTTAGGCATCTAACTCGCCCGTCGACGACAAGGCCCTTTACTAATGAATTCAATGTGATTATTAATGCTACGGTTCCAAACAAGGTTCAATTTGTCCAAATTTCTAGTTTTAACTAATGGGTTGAACAAACACTAATGTGACCACTTTTAACAACTTATCAAATTACATGTTTTTATTGCTAGAAAACGATAAATATGCTAAACATGCGGATTAGAAGACAAACAAGATAATTCATCCCAACAATCCACAACAAAGCATAATTTATAATTTAAAGAGCAATGAAATAATGAACATTCATCCATTCTTTCATTCACGGGGTTCAATACAAGCCCTTTTGCTCAAAACGCCATGCATGTACATATCACATAAACCAAATTCGTTAGTAAATACCAAGCGAAATATAATTTATTGAAAACCCTCAGGTTAGATTACCTTGATGCTCAGAATGAACTATATTGGGTTTTAATGCTTGAACTATTGCTCTTGATGAAGTATGAAGGTTTTTTTTGTGGTGTTGGGGCTAGCCTAAAGAAGGAGTAGAATCGGGATTTCTGGTTTAATATGAGAGAGAGAATGCCAACTTTTCAGAGAGAATGTCCAACCTCTAAAATTCCCAACCAAAAGACCAACCTTTTCAACTGAACCCTAAGATTTGTTTATATAGAAGAGGGGAAACTGCCAGGGTTTGGCACGAAAATCGAATGGGCCTCGAATTTGCCGTCCGCGAGAAAGAGTCCAGGCGGCCATGCAGCTACGCCAAGCAGTTGAACCGCTAGGACAAGCGGTTGAACCTCTTGGCAAGCGGCTCAGCCGCTAGGCAAGCGATCAAGCCGCTTGGCCTAGCGGCCAACACTTGAACTCAAGCGTGACCGCTTGGACCTGGAGCGGCCTGCCTGGATACGCGCCTGGCATGTTTTCTAAGCGGGGAGGATTTTCCGAGGGGATCCACGTGAGATTGACTGAGTTTCCTTGTTTGACCAAGGGTTGACTCAAGGGTAAGGGTTTCCTTTCAGGCCCTTGGGCTCAAAGAGGTCTAACTCTCAGTTTTGGACTCCAAATGAATTGAGTCCAACTGGTTTGGATCACTTGTACAAAAGGCTTCCATTGGTTAATTCAAATGAACTGGGCTAAGCGTCAGAGCAATTATTCTCGCAACCCAAGTTCGAGCAAAATCCAATCCTTTCATCATCGGGTTTTGATGGAGACTTATCATAGACACAATTTGTGGTGTCTACACAAGTGTCAGCCATTAATGCATTATCATTAGTTGCATTTATTACATATTTATTAGTACATTTTCAAACTACAAAATAAAATGACTTTAGTTACGTAATTCAAAAAATTATAATTTTTACCCCATCGGATAGGATTCCAAAAATATTTCAAAATGAGATATATATGTCCAATAATATTCGGTAGAAGCTAAATGGACAAGGCATGTAGGGTGACTATATTTGAATTATATAAAATGAAAGGTGATTAAAAAAAATTATTTTATTTTTTTAATTAAAAATTATCTATATCTATCTTCTATACTAAATACAAAAACACAATGCAGGCTTACGAGTCTCGCCATCTAGCATTCTTATGAGGTATCTTCTATCTTTAGGATGTCAACTAATACAGTCTAACCATGTGGTATCACCCTTTTCATGTGGCATTCCTATAAGAGCATCAACATTCAGCACTTATGACCCATTTTTTGTGGTCATGACTTGCTTTCTCCCTCCTCCACATCACTTCTCTCCATTTTCATGATCCAAATCATTTTCATTCCACAATAGTGACGCAAAAATCTAGTCACGACCAACTTTCTCCCTCCTCCACTTACCATTTTTTTCTCTCCTACAATATTCAATATATTATTCTAGTATCATTAAGTATTATTGTTTATAATATGTTATACTTACATGTAATTAATCTAATAAAAACGTACTTAGTGTTGACTAAGCAATAATTACACTTAATAATAATAGTTATTATTACTTATGATTTTCATTTATAAATAATAAAATGAGTGTAATAATTAGCATATTATTAATTAGAATTGTCATACTATTATATCAAATTAGTCATGAATATTGAAAATATTTTATTTGACTACTTACTAAGTAAGCTTCGAAATTAGCCATTAATAATAAAAATAAATAACATCACATTACATGAAGTTTAAAAGCAACAAGACATTTAATGACAAAAAAAAGAACGAAATAGTGCAAATCAAAAACTAAAATGAAAGATACAAATGCGAAAGGGAGGGGCGATGTCGCTAATTTAGAGTATGCTTAAAAAGTCGCCATATGTTCTCAATAAAGCCCGCCTTTAGGTCGTGATTATTTGATTTATCTCGAAGTTGATCCCGATTCTCCAAGTACGTCTCTAAATCAGCTATGGGACGATTTCTCGGGAGATTTCTCGGCGGATCATTATCCTCGTCATCGCTAGCTGATGAACTCTCGACTTGTTCAAACTCTGTAATATCATCATGGTTTTCGTATGACCCTCGTTCATCATCAACTATCATGTTGTGCATAATGATACAAGCTTTCATGATTTGACCCAGTATCACTTCGTCCCATGCTAGTGATGGTTGTCGAATAATGGCGAAGCGTGCTTGTAGCATGCCAAATGCCCGTTCGACATCCTTTCTCACCGCCTCTTGACGTTGTGCAAATAACTTTTGTTTTCTGGATTGTGGCAAAGTAATTGATTGGAAAAATGCAACCCATGGAGGATAAATACCATCTGTAAGATAGTATCCCATGTTGTACTCACGACCATTAACCTTAAAGCTAACAGGTGGTGCCCGACCGTTTAACAAATCATCAAACAAGGGAGATTCTATAAAGCACGTTAAGGTCATTACACGAACCTGGGATCTCAAAGAATGCATGCCAAATTCATAGGTCTTGGTCGGCAACGACTTCTAAAATAATAGTTGGAGACCCACTTCGACCTTGATATTGTCCTTTCCAGGCAACCAGTCAATTTTTCCACTTCCAGTGAATACAATCAATACTCCTTATCATGCCGGGAAACCCACGCTGCTCTCCCATGTGAAGCAATCTCTGCAAATCTGTTTCGGTAGGGCTCCTTAAATAATAATCACCAAATTCAGAAATGATACCTTTCACAAATTTTTGAAGGGATAATCGGGTAGTACTTTCCCCCATCCGTAAATAATCATCGGCCATATCAGCTGAAACTCGGTATGCTATAATACGCATAGCTGCTGTGCATTTTTGCAATGGTGAGAGACCGAGCCTGCCAGTTGCATTGTTTCTCACCGGCTTCACAATCTCTTCGATTATATCTCTTTTTTCCATTACCTTTGAGTTGTTTGGTGAGAGGTGATAGGAGGTCATGAACATGCATATGAAATGCATTCTCAATCATTTTATCGATGTCTTGCTCAATCTCATAACATACATCTGTTGTTTCAGAGTTTGAAGAGTCTGTAGTGGAACTTGAGGACATTTTTAGCTATGGCTTAAGAAATAATTGTACTGGAGGTATGGAAGAATTTTTTGTAGTGATAAAGAAGAGTGGAGTGATGAGAAAGAAGAGGTAAAGACCAAAATATAAACGATCATTTCACAATTAACTTATTACTCAGAAGCAATTATTCATAGAAAATAGAAGAAAAATGAAAAGACAAGACATTACAATTGATGACAATAAGTTTCTGACATACAAACATGCTTGATCAGTAATTGTGAATGGAAATAAATTAATGACGAGACATGTCATAGCAGTATAAGACAATAATGAATTGATATAAAGAGTTGAAAAGTAGCATTATTGGTAAAGAATCAATAGAGCATTTAAAAGTTAAAAAGAAAATTCAATAATAATAATAATAATAAAAAACAACAACAATAATAATAACTCAAATGCTTAATAATACTCCGACCCAAATGCTTAATAACAACAACAATAACAAACTGATAATACTTGTTAACTAACATTACAATAAACTTTTAAAACAACATGACTTAAATAAAAGCATTGCAACAATTAGGAAAACCTCTTAATTAATAAAAATAAGAATTTTTGGCCGAAAAGTACCTTATCTTTCATTTTCTTGGCCAGAAACTACCTAATAATTTTTTTTTGCCACAAACTACCTAATATGGGCCCAACGTTTGTTGACTCATACAAATAAACAGATTTGACCGACTTCTGTCAACTTTAGACAATAAAAGCCCATTTTACCCCCTTTAATTGCACGTGAGCCTCACGTGTGTACTTAAAACACCCAAATCCCCATTTAATTTTTTTCCTCTCTCTTCCCTGGTTCATCGAGTTTTTCAGTTCTTCCCCTCTCTCTCACTTCAGATTCATCGTCTTCCCCGTCTCTCTTTTCTCCATTTTTTTGGTGCTGCTCTCATCTTCTCGCGTGTTGCATTTAAGGTAATTCTTTTCCCTTCATTTATTTTTGCCCAATTCAAAATATTAGGGTTTACTTCCAATTTTTGTGCTCTCATTTTCTCCATTTCTTTCGACTTCACCATCATCTTGTTTTGTCTCTCTCTATTTCTAGCTCTCGCATTGTATTTTCGGCGGTCTGCCTTTGTTGCAGTAAAGGTATTTCTTTTCCTTCATTTATTTTTGCTCAAGTTAAATAGTCAGAGTTTACTTCAAATTGTTTGAATTTCAAAATTGATGTTTAATCTGCAAAATTAAATGATGTATAATTTTAGGTTGATTCTAATATCTCTTTAAATTGCCCAGAAAATATGTCAATTTTAAGAAATTCGAGCAACTCTTCCCCTTGTGAGTAGGATCACATCCAAACTGCATTTTCGTTACTTTATCTGATACATAGTTTAGATGTGTGTTCTCTAACATTTCCTTGTTTTGATTGTGACCATCTCTTTTTTAATGGATTACGTGTCTTTTCTAATTGACTTTTTCAATTTGGTTTACTTATTGTGAGATGTTACTTTATCATTTACAGTGTTGTAAAGATAATGGTTTCACCATTGAATATTATTAATTATTTTGATTTTTATTGAACTACAGTCCATGAAAAGTCTTGTCACAATTTGCGGGGACATCCATGGGAAATTCCATGGTCTTGTAGAGATTTTTTGGTATTGGGGGAAAGGTACATATTTTGATAGTGGCGGTTCTGTTTTGGCTAGTGAGTGGTGACTATGTAGTGTTACTTTCTGGGCATAAAGTGAAAGAATTAGTTTGGGCTTTGGTTAGCACTCAATTGGAAGAGGATAGATTGTAAGACACATTTTTCCATTCTGCAGACATTGTCACTCTCTCTTATTTTTCCCTCCACTGCAACAGTGACGCAAATGCACACACATGTGGATGCAAAAATTAGTATTCATCATTTTCTGTCTTTAATCAATTAGAAGGTTCTTATAGCACTGCAATTTGGACTTTGGAGCATCTTCTTCTTTGTCTAATCTGTTATTTCATAACATATTGTGGTATTTGATCAGAGGGCACCATCTTCGATCAATATGTATAATAGCCTATTAGCTCAATTTGTAGAGCGGTGCGTAATTGTACAAGTATGTGGGTTCGAATCCCACATAGGCTCACACTTCAGATAAAACATTTGTTTGTATTGGAGAAATATGTGGCTCCTGTTGTGTGTTAAGCCTTCTGTTATTGTTTCACACTTGCTCAATTCCTGTGAGTTCTCTGATACCAACCAGATTTAAGTTCTTGATATCATTCATCTTTTTTTTTTCTTTTTTTTTTTTAATTCGTAAATCATGAAGAGTTATAGAAACAAGAGAATTGGCCAAAAGAACATCACCCACAAAGGGACAAAGATATGTTTGGACATGTTATGTGCTCCTGAAGGACACTATGTAACGTGTAAGCCTATGTAGGAGTTGAACCTGCAGCCTTTGTACGATTGTACAAATGCTCTCCCATTTGAGCTAATAGGATAGTTGATGCGACATGTCACCTTACAAGGTAGAGGTGTTATGGAAAACTAGTAAAAATATCAGAAAGCTTTCTTGCATTCCAAATTAGTCTTTTTCTATTCCAAGCACTCTGTTTTCTCATTTTGCATTCCATACTCGACATGACATGAATACGAGTCAAAGGTTACAATGAGCGAAGGTTGTTATTAAGAAATAAGAATTTGAGAGATCATTAATCTGCAAATTAGAAATGTACAGATCGGGTCATACAGTTGAAAACGAAGTAAAGTAAAACCAATATAGATTAAACATCAAAGTGGCTAGTCTAATTGGCAACAAGCAATATGAGCATAACATAAGTCATACTCAACATAGTTTGTGGCTATTCATATTGTGCAATGAAATAGATGTAATCATCACCTTTATATATATGCTGCTCTTTATTTCATTGACATTTATGATAACAATTACGAAACACAAACACTTTTATGTTTCTACGCCACCATTACTCCATAGCATTCAAACAAAACTAGCCACCAAATTATCAAGCAGCCAATTCCCAACAAGACATTAACTTTTCACTTATACATTGATATATAGAAGTGGAACAACGGTAACAAAATAGATAGACCCTATATTTCCTGAGCAATTTAAACAATAATTAAAAGTAAGGTACTCAATTTATGCATTCAATTCCGCAAATTAAAAGTCAGTTTTGAGTTCTATAATCTGTACAATAAATCCCCAATTTCATGTAAACCCTAATTTTTTAAATTAGCGGGAACATGAAGAGAAGGAAATTACCTTTACGCTAAGATAGACCGGCAATAGCACGAGAGAAGATGAGAGAGAGAGAGAGACACGTTACAATAAGAGAGGACGAGAAAGGATGAGAGCATGAGATCGAGTTGCTCAGCAATGGTGAAGAAGAAAGAGAAGGAAGACGATGTTTTTATGGAGGGAAGAGAGAGTGTAAAAATTCCAAAGGGGTGGGTTGGGGCCTTGGGGTAATAAGTCAGACATGTGAGGGTCACGTGACTTTGAGTGGGGGTAGAATGGGCTGTAAATATTATAAGTTAACAGATTCGAGTCAAATCTATTTATTTGTATGGGTCAACAAATGTTGGACCAATATTAGGTAGTTTTGTGGCAAAAAAAATTTATTAGGTAGTTTTTGGCAAAGAAAATGAAAGATAAGGTACTTTTCGGCCAAAATTTCTAAAAATAACAACATTGATCAAGTCATCAACTCATTTGCTAATTTATCTCTCAATTCCATCTCTTTGGGTGTTAGTGTTTTCTTCCCCTGTAGTGTTTGAAGCATCCCCTATTTCATCTTCCTCTCCTCCAACTCAAGTGCCTTTTCTCTCCTTGTTTCTTTTCTTTTCTGATATTCCAATTTCTCTCTTTGCAATTCGAGATTTCGTGTCTTCGTCTCAGAAAATAGATTAAATTTGTCACCCAAGAGGTCTACAACTTCAGATGATGTTGATATTACCAAAGCCTTACCCTTCTTTTTCGCTGTTTTGATGCCTTGTGGACGACGGGAAGTCACAGTTTCACCACTTGTTGGGGTATCTGGATTGGAGTGGTTTCCACCTTCAGTTAGCCTCATTCTCTTTCCGCTACCGTCACTACTTTCAGTGTTTTGATCATTTGGAGGTTGTTCACCACCCTTACGAAGAGATTGTCTTACTATTGTCTCCCATTTCGGATACAATTTCAGCATATGCCAAGCATGCATGAACTCAAAGCTTTCCTTTTTTCGGGCCAGTGTGCTCATAAATTTTTAAAGGCTCTTTGATGACATCATTCTCACAAGTCCACTTCCTTGTCTTGATAAGGCCTCCTAATAGCAACCAACCCATTTGGTTACAGCAGATGCCAATCTCTTCCAACGATTGGTGAGGCTATCTAGTGTTCTGGGACGTAAAACGTTGGGTTTTTCCGACCTCTCCTCATTATACGACACCAACGTTTTCCTCCAAATTTCAGATCTCTTTTGATTAGTGTTGTAGATAGCACCAGTGCTGTGCCTCATAAAATTGGAAATGAGGGCTTCATCTTCTGCAACTATCCAACTCCGACTCCTCGAAGTTGGTTGTGAAGGAATTTGTGGATTGGTCTCCACTGGATCATCACCAAGTGTGAGATATTCAATCCCATCATCATGCTCTTCAACATGATGTTGAGTAGTACTAGTTTTGGGAGAATTTTCATAGTATGGTGGATGTGTGAATGGTGGATCACTAGTGTTTATCTCTAAGTTTTGAGGAGAGTTTTGATAATTTTCAGAATAGGGTTGAGGAATGGTTTGGAAAAGTTGACTATTTCGATATTGTTGCACGAGGTATTCTTGAAAATTTGGATCACTAATATCAAAATCAGAATTTCCACTTGACATATTTTCTGAAATGTATGTAAAAGAGAGATGTAAAATGTTGGTTAAGACTTTAGAGAAACAAAGGGTATTAGAAGAAGTCTGCCAAAGTATAGCAAATGGGGTGTCAATTTATAGAGTACGAAAAGTTAGGAATTGTAGTAATTATTTTTTATTTTTTTAATTTTTTTTTTATGATAAAAAAGGCATTTGAAAAATTGAAAGGCCAAAAAAATTAAAGGACTCAGGAACTGCCACGTGTCGTCGCCTGAGTGGACCGTGGCAAACTATTGCAGCTATTGACAAGTGGCAAGCTTTAATTGGATGAAGATTCAAATTTATTACCGTTAAATTTCAATATGGGCCCTACAGATTTCAGTTGTGACTTAAGTCACAAACTGACTGAAATTGGTTTTTGTCATGACTGAAATTCTAGCCGGTCACCATTGTGGAGTGATTTTTCTTGTCAAACAATAAAATTCTGGTCACGCCCCTTTTCTTTGTCACGACTGCTGATACACTAAGGTCACTGTTATCATTTTAGTCACCACATAATTCACCTTTTCCATGTCGCACAGATATGACCCTTGCCATGTGTTGTTATTCCATTCGTTACCTGTCAATCTACCAATACATTGGCAATGAATTAGAAATTCAAATCAAGAATATAGATTTACATCTTAATATTTACTTAGTCATGACCTCACTTTGAGTAGTCCATTTTTAAGTCACCATCTATAAACAAGTCGTGGAGTTATTTGATTGAATTTTTATGAACTCTTCCTATTTATATTACGAACAAATGAAGTTCGACATTTTATTCATTTTCAAATCTTACATAAAATACCTGCTACAGACAAATGTGCAATACCTAAACGTAAGACTAACCCCGGTGCATCGCGAGTGCCAAAACTTATTATGATGAGTAATGAATTCTTAAAAATCAATATCATATAATAATTGCTATAACCTATTCATATTTTTTTATCTTTATTTAATATTAAAATTACATTAATACAACCTAAAATAGCATTAATCTCCCGCATTAACGTTGTCAATTATAACTTTTGACTATTCAGGTATTGTAAGGATGCTTGACTTGACAATTAGTTGTCTGTGAAAAACTTTTATATGCTATTAAAAAAATAATTAAAATTTCTAATCAATTCGGCATAGAGGATGAATATTTCGCACGGTATATAAAAAAATATTATACAGTTGTGGGTAAAAGTGAATGTGACGTACAAGTGCCATAATTTGATAAATCTAAAATGACATTAATGTCCAGTTTTAATGTTGTCAAAATTATAAAAACTTTAATTGAGTATAGATGTTGAATATTTGGGGAAAAGATGCACATAATATATAACAAGTTTTATATAATTGTTGGTATAAGCGCAAGTAACGTACAAGAGTCACATTTTGGGAACTTACCTACTATTTTTCATTTTTCTAGATGGTGAGTTGTTTGCAATTGTTTTTCCATTTGAAAGGAAGTTAGTCTTCCAATTTCTAAATTCAAATTAGTGAAATACACATTAAGGGACAGTCTAATCAAACTGATAATTGTTTAAATACAAAAGTTATATTAATTGGTATAAGCGTATGTTACGTGAACATGTACTATTATTTGCGGGGATAATCATCGTTTAATATGACAGTGTTCAAATTTTATTAAACATTTATATTTGAGGGTATAAAACATAGGTTATACATGTGACTAAATTTGGCACAGATAACCGAAAATCAAATGTGTCTCACATTTGTAGTGCGATTTGTTAAGTTATATTTTAGATGTACGATTGCAAGTTAGGTGACAATTTATAGATATTTGTTTTTAATAGGACAGTGATAAGTAATATGACATGTAACCTTTTAGCCGGTCATTATATTTTTTATTTTATATATACCTTCTTAAAATTTAAAAAACTTCAAAAATTTAGCTGATAATATTATACATGCATATAGTAATAAACGGAAAGTCTGTGCATAATACGGGTTATATATATATATATATATATATATATATATATATATATATATATATATATATATATATATATATATATATATATATATATATATATATATATATATATATATATATATATATATATATATATATATATATTAAAAGCGCTGGTGATGTGACATGTGTCACATTCTTATTGATTACTACTTTTTTTTTCTTTTTCCTTTTTGTTTTACGTTTATGGTCTTTATGGTGATATTTAAATTAATGTATTAAATATCTTATTAAAAATATCTATTTAATACTTAACCATTTTTTAATTAAATACTATTTTTTGTCATCAATTTTATTAAGATCTATATTTATAAGTATTAGATCACTTAATGTCACCACTTTTATTGAGTTTTATAATTGCGTATTTTATAATATTTGTCTAATTTTAGGGGATAAGTGTGTGTAATGTGATGAGGGTCACATATTAATGTACTCATCATTTTTATTAAGCAATATATTGTGGGTTTTATGTAGTAGATGACAACGAAAACTATGACTAATATTTATTTGCCTAATTTACGGGGATAAACACATGTAATGTGACCAAGGTCAGATAAAAATCATCATTTTCAAGTTCTAATATATAGTTGGGTATTACATGGTAGGTCATATTTGATTAATATTTGCGGTGATAATCGCAGGTTATATGACAATTAATATGTGACTGATATCTGTGGAATAAGTGTAGGTATATAATTTTGGGTAAGATCGTAGATAACATGACAAGTGTCATAATTTGATTGGTCATTTATTCATTTTTTCCCTTCTTATTTTGGTGAGTAATTGTTACTTGGTATATATCAGATGATGAATATATGGGGGAACAGGTGTACATAATATACTACGGTTTATATAGTTGTGGATATAAGCGCAGTCAACATACGTACAAGTGTCACATTTTAATAAATTACATACAATTTCCTGTTTTTCTAGATGGTGAGTTGTCGCTGTTTTTCCTCTAATTGAAAAAAGGATAGTATTTCAACTTTTAGATTTCAATTAGCGAAATACATATTAAGGGACTGTCTGATCAAACCCAAGGTGCTTTGATAACAAATTTTAAATTAGCTGGTATAAAAGTAGGCTACGTGAAAATTGACTATTATTTGTGAGGATAATCGTTGTTAATATGACAAGTTTTAGAATTTAATTACGTCGTTTGATATTTGAGGGCATAAACACAAGTTAGACACAAAGTTATAAGGATAAGTAAATAAATTGACATGGGTCACATTTGGAGTAAAATTTTATTATGGTATACATATGATGTACAATTGCAAGTTATGTGACAAGTAGGCCTGGCAATGGGTCGGATTTGGGTCTGGTGGAGCATCACCCGCATCCACCTGAATAATTTTTCAGCTCCATCCGTTCACCCATCACCTGCGAAACCCTTCACCCGCATCCAATCCATCCATCCATCATCCACGAATAAATGGGTGGATCGGGGTGGCTTATGGGTGAAATAATCAACTTAATAAATTGAAGTCGGTCGGCTATAAAACAACTAAACATTTATATTCGGCAAATCAAATCGCATAATCACCAAAGAATTTTTGTCTATAAGGGGGCAACTTACACTTATTAACTGCAATATATATTACAACTTTACATCAAAAGCTACTACCTATACTAACAAAGTAAAAAAAATAGAAACTAATCTGATCATATTTTTTGAAATTTTTCATTTTTTATATTTTAGAAATACTAAATGGGTGATGGGTGGATTTATTGGTCGGGTTCGCGGGTGAAAAATCATCACCCAATCCACCCGTCACCTACCAATGATCTACCCGTCACCCACCCATTCACCCGTTTAATCGGGTTTTCACCCATTTATTTGGGGCGGGTGGAACGGGTATCCATGGATGCGGGTGAAATTGCCAGGCCTAGTGACAAGTGACTGATATTATTTTATTTTTTAAATAGGAGAATTCAGAGTGATATGACGTGTAAAATTTCGACCAAACACTATTTTTTATTATTTTTCACATATCTATGTATAATTTTAAAAAATCCAAAAATTAATTGAAAATAAAAATATAGTGATAATTTGGTCGCCCGTGCGTAGCACGGGTAAAGTCCTAGTGTATACATATAAATCAGTCCTTATTCGTGTGGTGATGACACGTGGGATGCCACGTAGGTGACACATAATCGTGGAGGGTTGACACATAAGTTGCCATGCAAGCAAGTCATCCAATGCCAGCACTTATTAATGTATCAAATTAATTATCACATGTATCATTATTAGCATATTGTCTCAAATTATAAAATAGCATAACTTTGGTTACGCAACTTGGAATATTATAATTCTTATTTCATTGAATTGGATTTTCAAAATACTTCAAAATGAGATACATATGTCCTATAATGTTCGGTATAAACTAAGTGTATAACAAACGACTATATGCGTTATTTATTATACAAAATCACACATAAATATTTCTATGATAGGTGTATATTGTGTGGATATGTCAAGTCTGTAATTTTATTGGTTAAATCATTTCAAATTTTCCAAGTTATTTTTGGGCACCCAAATTGTGATACCCCAATATTTTCTATAATTATAATATCAATTATAATTCATTTATAAATAGTTTCGGAGATTTAAACCGTATATTTATTTAACGATTCGATTTACTCAAATTAAGCCATAATAATATTAATTATTTTTTTTGGAATTTTGGAATTTATAATTATCAAATTGGGGGATTTAATTAAAATGATTTTCGTAGATGAAAGGTTTATTCATATTATTTTAATTAGTTTTAATTAGAATTTAATTAGTTTTATTATGTTTTAATTGAGTATTAAATCTGAAAATAATCCTAATTCTAGTAGGATTTGACTTTCCTTGACTGGCACCTATATAAGCTAAGAGATGGGTAAGTTGATTAGTTTACAGAACTGAGCCAAAAACCCATTCTCTCTCTCTTTCTCTCTCCTCTCACACGACACACACGACTCTCTCTCTCTCTCTCTCTCTCCCAGCCGTGCACTCTCTCTCCCCTCCCCTTGCTGCCGCCAGTCGCCGGAGAACCGCTCGGAGGCCACGCCGGTGAGCCCTCCACCGCCTCTCTCTTCCTTTCTCTCTCTTTCTCTCTCTCTCTCTCTCTCTCTCTTGCCCCTGTTTTCTCCCCCGTCCCCTGTTTCGCGAAGACACGGCTGTCGAGCCGCTGTCGCGCCACAAGGCCGCACCTGGGTGGTCGCCGGCAGGTGGCCGACGCCGTGGAAGCCCAGTGGCCCTCCCCCCTTCTCTCTCTCTCTCTCTCTCTCTCTCTCTCTCTCTCTCTCTCTCTCTCTCTCTTTCTCTCTCTTGGCCGCCGGTCGCCGGCGAGCCACCACCACTGACCACGGTGGTCAGGTGGGTGGTGATGATGGTGATGGGTCCGACCATGGGTCCCCTTGTGGGTGACCGTGGTCGAGACTTGCACAATAAGTTAGGGTTTCGAATTTTGTATTTTCGTTTTAATTAAACTCGTATTTTCAGTATTTTTCAATAATTGTTTATATTGTTCTGTACTCGTTCGGAGTCTGGATCTGGATTTTCAAAAGCCTAGATTGGTTGGAATAAATCAAGAAATTTAATAAAAATATTAGTTTACATTTTTAGTACTGTTTGGATTTTCTTATTTACTAATTATGTCTTGGTAATTATTTTTAATTAGGACCAAACGGACAAGCGTGATCGGGTTGTGATTAGTCAAGTTACCTACTGCTAAGTGAGCGTTTATTAGGTAAGCGATTGTGCCTACCTCTTTCCAAAGCCCCATCAAAACTATTTTGATGTGTTATGTGCTAATTGATATTTATTTGTGAATTTAATATGCTAAGCATGATTAAATTATATCGTTGTTAATTATGAGAATATGAATTATATTCTCTGCTGTAAATATGATTTATAATGAGTATGATGAGATTATGAAGCTTCGTTAATTAATTAGTTCATATGCTAATTATTGAGCATGTATGACGATGTTGAATTTCTAATATTATTATGATATAATAATATGTGCTATTTGGATTGGGATATTATTGAATGCTAATGAACACTTATTATTATTATTCATTATCATGATCATGAAGTGAAGTAGTATGTCGTGCTCCCGTTGTACCCCTAGGTCAATCAATGCAAGTATGAGAATTGAATTAAATGAGAATAAGACTCCTAATGGATCCCTAGGAGTAGTCGAGCTATCGAGACTTATCTAATTGATATAGTCTAGGGATGCGTGATTCCCAGACTACTTTTATGGACACCTCGAAGTGTATTCGGGACGGATTATTCCCCTTTGTTTATTTCACTACATATCGATTATTATGTTAGAGGTAGTGTGAGTATACACTAGAGTAAGTCCATGGCATGTCTATATCTATCTATCAACAATATGGGTAATCGCTGTTCTATTCGCTCTCTTATTACTCTAATCAAGATGGATTATCTGTTTGTGTTCGAATGATCACTAAAGCAAGAATTGCATGTAATTGAATATTGAGTATGCGTGTGCTTGATTGTATGACTACTTGTGCATGCAAATGAATTTCAATGATTCTTCTAAAACCCAGGTAAGGTTTGCGAAAGTGTTTTAACTGGGTATGGACTACGTTTATTCAGTTTATCTGATTTTTGTTTTCTTTTGTTTCTTCTCTTTTTCTTTTATACCTTGTTTTCGTCACGGAAACCAAACTGCAGGTGTAGCTGAGTGAGGACAGTATGCTAGAAGGTTAAATGTGGGCCGTTGCTTTAGAACTTTTGATTATTGGTTACTTTGGATTATTTGGGATTTTAGTTTGTGCGCTTGAAGGCAAAGTTGTAATAAATATATAATGGACTTAAGACCGCTGATAGACAACTCTGATAATTATGTTTAATTTGTTTAGATGCTTCCTTTGATACCTAGTTTTCCTTTTTGCTTAGCATTTACTCCTTAGCGATAAATGTTGCAGTAACCTACCCTTGGGTCCGTGACGGTTCAGTGGTGTCGAGTCGTGGATAGCAACGTCGATAGTTCCCAGGGAATCGCTGCGAATTCGGGGGTGTTACAAATGGTATCAGAGCCCTAGGTTAAAAATGTTGCATAGGTTTAATAAATGAATTAAAAAGATTATTTTCACTTTGGGGAAAATAAAATATACTCAAAGTCGTTGAGCGTAGTAGTCATAGAAGATAGGAATTACTTGAAATCACCTTAAGTGTGATTTAAATGTTCTTATTGTTTGATTGCCCTTTTGTAGATGAGAATTACTCGTTTGACCGCGATGAAGTCAACTAGAGGTAGAAAACCACGAGCGATGATTGTGGCACTCGAGAATGAAGTGGAGTATGTAGTCATCTCCGATAGCGAGCCAACGCACGACGAGCGTGACGAGGCCGCGGCTGTCCCTGTGGCGCAAGAGGTGGACCAACCCGCGCCTGATGCTCGTGACGATGACGTTCCAGTAGAACCCAATCACGACTTGGAGGCTAACGAGGATCTTGATCCTGAAGAGGAACCTACGGAGTCCGAACCTCAAGCTGAAGATGCTCCTGCTGACGAGCCAAGCGTTGAGCCTAACTCTGTGGAACTAGAGATGCGATTTGAGGATGGAGCTGGAGTCCCTGATTCACCTAGCATGCTAGACTTAGAGGATATTGGTGATGCAAGCGATAACAACTCTGCACCTCCATCGCCTACTGCTGATGTGTCTCCTCCTGTGGAGCCTTTCTTTGCCACTGATGCCGAGCTGAATGACATCCGTGACTACATTGATCACGCATTCACTATGATCGAGCATTACGTGTATGAGAACCATACGAGGATACACCAAGGTTTTTGGGTAGAACTCTTACTAGCTGGCTTACCTAACCTGCATCCTTCGAAAGGTCTCAAGGAGAAGTATGATGATGTGGTACAGAGGAGTGGCTACATCAACGATGGGAAGTATGGCAAAGGCAATCGTTGGGTGTTGACAAATACGTAGTCGTTGATGCTTTGAGTAGGAAGACTTGACATTCGCTAAACACTGCTTTAGTGCTTCCTAAGGAGATCATACGTGACTTGCAAAGTCTCGAGGTGGAGATCGTGTTTCAAGGTGACGTTCAAGGTACCTTAGCACATATGACTGTTCGACCAACGTTACTAGACCAGATCAAAGATAAGCAAAGTGGTGATGAGGATCTTTAGCGGATTCTAAACCACAAAGACGAGGTTAGGTCCGAGGACTTCACTTTGGGCCAAGATGGAATTATGAGGTTTAGAGAACTTGTTTGCGTACCCAATGATCTAGATATCCAAAGTCAGATTCTGGGTAAAGCTCATAATACGCCGTATTCTGTACATTCTGGTGGAGACAAGCTATACAAAGATCTACGCCAAGTGTTCTGGTGGAAAGGCATGAAACAAGATATCGCTGAATTTGTAGCGAAGTGTTTGACATGTCAGAAAGTCAAGATCGAGCACAAAAGACCAGGTGGAATTGTACAATCACTGGAAGTTCCAACGTGGAAATGGAATTCGATTCTATGGTTTTTGTCATGGGTTTACCTTTGACACAACGGAAGAACAACGCCATTTGGGTGGTTGTATATTGTTTGACGAAGGTCGCACGATTCATCCCTATGCATGACACGTGGGAAATGGAGAAGCTGGCTGACGCGTACGTCAAGAAGTCATGAGACTTCTTGGTGTACCTGAAGATATTGTTTCTGATAGAGACTCGAGATTTCTCTCTAACTTTTGGCAGAAGTTACAAGAAGCTTTTGGAAGCAAATTGAAGTTTAGTACCAATTTTCATCCTGCAACAGATGGCCAGACGGAAAGAACAATCCAGACTCTGGAGGATATGCTTCGAGCATGTGCCCTCGAATATCAAGGTTCGTGGGATAAGCACATTCCATTGATCGAATTTTCTCACAACAACAGCTATCATTCGAGCATCGATCGAGCACCATATGAAGCCTTATATGGTAGGAAGTGTAGATCGCCTGTGTGTTGGAACGACATTAGCAAGACTGCAGTTTTGGGTCCTAAAATGATCCAATAGACTGTCGACATTGTGAATGTGATTCAGACGAAGATGCGAAGTGCACAAGATCGCCAGAAATCATATGCAGATCGAGGTCGTAGACCTGAAGAATTTGAGGTAGGAAGTAAGGTACTTTTGCGAGTATCTCCTACCAAGGGCGTTATGCGTTTTGGTCGTAAGGGGAAACTGAGTCCTCGTTACATTGGACCTTATGAAATCCTAGAGAGGATTGGTGAAGTTGCTTATCGTTTAGCTTTACCTGTGGAACTTGAGAAAGTCCACAATGTCTTTCACGTCTCTTAACTGAAGCGATACGTACATGATCCAACTCATGTTGTTCAACCTGAAACGATCGAAGTCGACGAGAGTTTGACGTATGAAGAACGTCCGATCGAGATCACCGATCGCAAAGAGCGCTCGACTCGCACAAAGACTATTCCGATTGTGAAAGTTATTTGGTCCCGTCATGGTCAAGAAAAGGCAACATGGAAAGCTGAATCCATGATGGGCGAGAAGCACCCAGAACTCTTTCTTGAAGGTACTAATTCCATTTGAGTTTCGGGACAAAACCCTTTTTAAGGAGGATAGAATGTCACACCTAGTAGTTTCGTGTTTTGTTTACCGCTTTGCACGAGTTGCATTTTCTAGCATTGCATGCTGCATTGCTAATCGACTTAGATCACAACCGTAGTACACGCATTGCATTGTCGTTGTCCAAAAATCGTTTTATACCTTCGTATGGGTAAACTCCTTTCGTCGTTGAGAAGTGATTACTTCATGTTTCAAGTTTCGGGACGAAACTTCTTTTAAGGAGGGTAGAATGTGATACCCCAATATTTCTATAATTATAATATCGGATATTTAAATCGTATATTTATTTAACGATTCGATTTACTCAAGTTAAGCCATAATAATATTAATTATTATTATTATGGGAATTTCGGGATTTATAATTATCAAATTGGGGGATTTAATTAAAATGATTTTCGTAGATGAATGAGGTTTATTCATATTGTTTTAATTAGTTTTAACTAGCATTTAATTAGTTTTATTATGCTTTAATTGAGTATTAAATTTGAAAATAATCCTAATTCTAGTAGGGTTTGACTTTCCTTGACTGGCACCTATATCAGCTAAGAGATGGGTCAGTTGATCAGTTTACAGAACTGAGCCAAAAAACAATTCTCTGTCTCTTTCTCTCTCCTCTCACGCGACACACACGACTCTCTCTCTCTCTCTTTCTCTCTCTCGCAGCCGTGCACGCTCTCTCCCCTCACCTTGCTGCCGCCAGTTGCCGGAGAACCACCCGGAGGCCACGCCGGTGAGCCCTCCGCTGCCTCTCTCTTCCTCCTCTCTCCCTCTCTCTCTCTCTTGCCCCTGTTTTCTCCCCCGTCCCTTGTTTCGCGAAGACACGATTGTCGAGCCCCTGCCGCACCATCAGGCCGCGCCTGGGTGGTCGCCGGCGGGTGGCCGACGCCGTGGAGGCCCCGTGGCCCTCCCCCTTTGCTCTCTCTCTCTCTCCCGTGTTCTCTCTCTCTCACAAACTCTCTCTCTCTCTCTCTCTCTCTCTCTCTCTCTCTCTCTCTCTCTCTCTCTCTCTCTCTCTCTCTCTCTTGGCCACCGGTCGCCGGCGAGCCACCACCACTGACCACAGTGGTCAGGTGGGTGGTGATGATGGTGATGAGTCCGACCATGGGTACCCTTGTAGGTGACCATGGACGAGACTTGCACAATAAGTTAGGGTTTCAAATTTTGTATTTTCGTTTTAATTAAATTTGTATTTTCAGTATTTTTCAATAATTGTTTATATTTTTCTGTACTCATTCGGAGTCCGAATCCGGATTTTCAAAAGCTTAGATTGGTTGGAATAAATCAAAAAATTTAATAAAAATATTATTTTACAGTTTCAGTATGTTTGGATTTTCGTATTTACTAATTATGTCTCGGTAATTGGTTTTAATTAGGACCAAACGGACAAGCGTGATCGGGTTGTGATTAGTCAAGTTACCTACTACTAAGTGAGCGTTTGTTAGGTAAGCGGTTATGCCTACCTCTTTCCAAAGCCCCATCAAAACTATTTTGATGTGTTATGTGCTAATTGATAATTATTTGTGAATTTAATATGCTAAGCATGATTAAATTATATCGTTGTTAATTATGAGAATATGAATTATATTGTTCACTGTAAATAAGATTTATGAGTATGATGAGATTATGAAGCTTCGTTAATTAATTAGTTCATATGCTAATTATTGAGCATGTATGACGATGTTGAATTTCTAATATTATTATGACATAATAATATGTGCTATTTGGATTGGGATATTATTGAATGCTAATGAGCACCTATTATATTTGTTGGATGTTATTTGTAAAACTGTGATTTTCGGATATCATGATTTACTGCCGAAATTTCGTTAGACATATATAAAGCATGATTATTCTTAATATGCCTTTGTGTCATTATTCATTATTATTATTCATTATTATGAGCATGAAGTGAAGTAGTATGTCGTGGTCTCGTTGTACCCCTAGGTCAATCAATGCAAGTATCTGAATTGAATTAAATGAGAATAAGACTCCTAATAGATCCCTAGGAGTAGTCGAGCTATCTAGACTTATCTAATTGATATACTCAAGGGATGCGTGATTCCCAGGTTACTTTTATGGACACCTCGTAGTGTGTTCGGGACGGATCATTCCCCATTGTTCATTTCTCTACATATCGATTATTATGTTAGAGGTAGTGTGAGTATACACTAGATTAAGT
The DNA here is from genome assembly GCA_038025085.1 of Tetragonia tetragonoides. Lineage (NCBI taxonomy): Eukaryota > Viridiplantae > Streptophyta > Magnoliopsida > Caryophyllales > Aizoaceae > Tetragonia > Tetragonia tetragonoides. Next base: position 30,468,026 of record CM076149.1, on the reverse strand, counting down.
CCATGACATGTCTATATCTATCTATGAACAGTATGGGTAATCGCTGTTCTATTCTCTCTCTTATTACTCTAATCAAGATGGATTATCTATTTGTGTTCAAATGATCACTAAAGCAAGAATTGCATGTAATTGAATATTGAGTATGTGTGTGCTTGATTGTATGACTACTTGTGCATGCAAATGAATTTCAATGATTATTCTAAAACCCAGGTAAGGTTTGCGAAAGTGTTTTTACTGGGTATGGACGATGTTTATTCAGTTTATCTGATTTTTGTTTTCTTTTGTTTCTTCTCTTTTTCTTCTGTACCTTGTTTCCGTCACGGAAACGAAAGTGCAGGTGTAGCTGAGTGAGGACGGTTTGCTAGAAGGTTAAATGTGGGCCGTAGCTTTAGAACTTTTGATTATTGGTTACTTTGGATTATTTGGGATTTTGGTTTGTGCCCTTGAAGGCAAAGTTGTAATAAAACTATAATGGACTTAAGACAGCGAATAGACAACTCTGATAATTATGTTTAATTTGTTTAGATGCTTCTTTTGATACCTAGATTTCTTTTCTGCTTAGCATTTACTCCTTAGCGATAAATGTTGCAGTAACCTACCCTTGGGTCCGTGACGGTTCAGTGGTGTCGAGTCGTGGATAGCGACGTCGATAGTTCCCAAGGAATCGTTGCGAATTCGGGGGTGTTACACAAATGAATGGTAGCTAGATTGATTGAATGTACTAAAGCTTTCGCAATCCTAAAAAGACAACTGATATAGTTATTTACGAAGTATAGAAAAATAAATTAGGAAAAATTGCATTGAATAATCCCAAGTTTAGGTGGTGTGCCAACAATAATCCTAAGTTCAAAAATCTCCCCCAATAATCCAAAATTTTTACTTACATGTCAGTAATGCACCACCGCCTAACGTTGTTAACTCTTTGTCATAATTGCCCAAATAAAATGGAATTTGTTGTGAAACACTTAGAGAGATAGAGAGAAAAGGGGAGAAAGAGGTGTTTGTATTATTCACATGAGAGATATATATAGTACAAGAGGGGCTAGGATTTTGCTTGGAAAGCAAGAACCCTAGTACAGTATATGGTAAGTATATAGGTACAGTATCTCTACAATATAGTGTACATCCACATATAATATATTTCATAACACTCCTCCTTGGATGTACATCACTAAAGAAGATGTCTCGTCAAAACCTTACTAGGAAAACCCAGTGGGACAAAAACCTAGTGAAGGAAAAAGGGTACATTATATTATTCTTCAATACGCGTGAGATGTTGCCTCATTAAAAACCTTTCCTGGAAACCCAGTGGGACAAAACCATGGCTAAGGGAAAAAGAGTGCAGCGCGTATTTCCTCCCCCTCATGACCATATCCATCTAGATCTTCAAGTCGATTCGATTGTGATCTTCTGTAGGACATGTCTTCTTACTTGTGTCGACTCCTGCATGTTTAAAATATGATTCCAACAATCTTCATATTTTTCTTGAATATGATGTATACAACTTTCATTCGTATAAATATCATTTCAAACAATTATATATCCAACAAAAGGAGACATTAATATGGAACTCTCTAAATTCCATAATAACCTTGTTATGCTGCCTCGTTAAAAGCCTTGTTAGGTAAAATTCAATGGGATAAAAACCTCAACAAAGGGAAAAAAGAGTACAGCCACTACTTCACCAAAACCTTTGCTAGGAAAATCCGATGGGAAAAACCTATGCAATAGGAGAAAAACGTGAAGTGCGTAAAGTCTCATCCTTTAATAGCAATTTCACAATATATGAGCAATTTCTACAATTCCAAAACATTTAACATACACCTTCTTCGGGAGGTCTTTTAGTAAAATAAATACAAACCTTCTATAGGAGGTCAATATTGGAACAAAATGGTATCCAATCTAAAATATTAATCGTTGCTCATATTTCTCATATCATCACAAAATATTTGTATGGGAATGAGAATCAGGACCATAAGAATCATCTATTTCATAACTGTGGTACTTCAGGACCATAACAATCTCATATTAAATATTACCGATAGGTCATCACAAATGTGATCTTCACATCAATTCTAAAAGTTAGAGAATATTCTAATGATTTTGTGACCGATAATCTTATATGCTCAAACTTGTGGTTGAGACAATAATCAATTAATTCAAAACTCTCTTAAAGAGGTTTTGTATCTCGCATCACGTTATATCCAAATCGTGAATGCTTTCTAACAATATATCTTGTCTCATTCTCATTGATATTACTTGAGACAAATAATTTGTGTATGTCATCGATTCATGGACTTTTGTAAGTTTGAATATCAGAGGTTCATATAATTTCAATATAAGCTCTTCGGGAGCTTCTCACTTATTCAAAGGTCCATGTATGTCATTACATATGCAACAAGGTATTTAGAGTCCTTCAGGGACTATATCTTCAATCCTTCTGGGATTGACATAACATAGGAGTAAACATCTCCTTCTAAAGGTTTCCGCCTATAAAATATGTAGTAACTTACACAACTACATTTCGATGAAAATGTGTGCATGCATTATGAGATGAAATTGATAAGTTAATAATGTTAAATATATTGAAATAAGATATAAAATATAGATACATGTATGATATATGACTTATAATCTATATGCACACAATGTATGATTCGATAATGTAAACTGTACAATTTGGATATCAAATCCATAATTTGATTGGACTGAAGGTCCATGAGCTCATTTTCTATTTCCAATCAATAATATGTCGACATTAGATGGAATTTATAAATATGATCCCCATTCATATGTCCATCGTATATTGCATATATGCATATCGGTTCCATTATTTACCGGTATCAATATATTAATAGTTGAATCTTATAATCAACTTCAATTAATTATCCATCAGTACTGGTAAATGATAACTGAATATTTTCTTTGGAGGTACCTTTTCCTTTTTCATATAGGCCATCTATTTGTGATTCAGATATTCACACCTCTTCATGGGTATTCACAAGTTTATAAAACTTCGTCCTTGTTTCATATCTCTTCATCGAGTACCAACCAACTGCACAATCTTGCCATATTTGTATGACATACTTTCATTTGGAACCGATCTCAATCACTTTAACTTGAATGAAAGTAAAACTCAATATACTAGACTTCATGTGTATCAATTCTAATATATTTGTCAAGCTATCTCATTTCTCACAACATGTATCTCTATAACCAATTTGTACATCGATATGCCTCCCAAAGGGTCATAGTCGTGCGACAGTCAAATCATAGAGTTTCATGCTTGAATACATAGAGGTTTGAAATAAAGCTGGTATATATGTATACGTGTATATGAACCTCAAGTTTATATCATGTCATGAACTTCTGGTTCAGACGGGGATCAACAATCTACATACTTAATGTATGTAATTGTTTTATTCAGCTTTCCTCTACCATTCTCCCCCATAAGCTGAAAAAATATCTCTCATGGACAGTTATAAATGGGCATTTCATTATGTTGAAATTCAGCTTAGATCCACCACATTCTCATCTTCTCTCGATGAGTTTCACTTTATTAGGTCTATGGTGGAGAATAATAATTTTGGGGAGTACATGTAATTGCAGTTGGTTATATGTGTGCTCATATAATTTTCCCCATACAAGAGATCAAAATATTGATAAAAACGCTCAAAATGTACTTTATAATGAACTTGCATAATGCAATGCAACTCATCTTTTAAGTGATCTTCTAGCCACTTAATCTCAATTTATACAAGTTGCTATAAATATCTCTTGTCTCTTTTCGAATCAAACTATTTTATTGTTTGAAACTATATATATACTCCATCTCGTTATCAGTCTTGTCTTTAAACCTCATATTAGTAAAACACGAGAGAGTATGAGCACATTATCATATATTTATTTAAGAGAAACTTCAGGTTCACAGAATAAGTGTTTTCATACCCGGATGGCCTAAACTGTCACATCAATAAAATATTTCACGTAACTAACTTCTGGATAAATTTTTTTTTTTCTCAATAATAATCAACTTTGACATTGTCATTTACACGTGATTCTGGCCAGATGTATGATGTGCCAACAACATAACGTATGTCTCTTTTCGAATGGCAAGACATCTCATTTTATGTCTCTTTTCTAATGGCAAGACATCTCATTTTCAGGGGAGATACAGTTCATGCTCTTCTAAAGCTTGTTCTCAACTTGTCCATATAAATCTCCATGGATGTACATATCTATCTATTTGATAGATTTTCTTTAATTATTCATAAGTCCATTGTCATAAGACAAGGTCATCAGTATAATTAACACTTTGTGTTTCTTGCAAAAACCATATGACCTTGTTTCTCACATATTCGAATGCGAATATAATATCAGTTCACATTCTATCTCCCCCTTTCCCGTACATTCGTAGTAGGAAATAAAAATCCAAAACACAATAAAAAATTACTGCCCCAACAATAATTTATACAGGGGTACAAGTCTCGAGCTTCATATGCATATTGAATATAAGCATTTTCCCACTTAATTTTGGACTTCAGGCCAAAGATTAATTTGTTGCATCATTGTATCAATAAAATTAAACTTGCAACTTTAGGAGACTTCTGGCCCCAAGTTATATAAGTGGATACCATGCCAATCTATAATCATGAACTTCAGGTTATGATAATTGTACCATCAAATAATTTCTCTTTTGTATAATCAGAGATATCCTTTTTGTGATGTTCGAATCACTATCAATAATGTATATCAATCTCCATTGACATATATTTTTCCAATTCAACTGTGGGCTTCAGGCCAAAGGATTTTTTCGTTATTGCAAATTTACCGAACTTCTCATCTTTATAAGACTTCTGGCCCAAAATTTCATGAACTGCTGGTTCATATATTCAATTTAACATCAATATCATCATGAAACATCAGTTCGAATAACATTATAGCTGGGGGTTACAAAACAAAGGTCAATGTCATCAGCTTCAAAAGAACTTTTAGTAAGTGAGATAAGAGGTAAGTTTGTAATGACCAATACTCTAGCCATGCCATAGCCTTTTCAATGGTGCTCGAGTAGCTATTCTCTAACATAGAACTTATTAGCCAAATCAATTGATTTCTAGCGACCAATATCTGTCTTGATGACTTGTTTGGGGTTGAAATTAGGGTGACACCCGACAGCTAGCCTCACACTTTACTGGTATTTTTATTGTATGGAATTTGTACGCAAGTTCCCTTGCACAAAGATATCCTCCTTAGAAAGCATAATAAAGGGGATCTGAGGAAAATTACATGGTAAGATTGTCATAGTTTTGAAGGTCCTGTGCTAGACGTGCGGGAATTAATTACGATCAAGTTACATATGCATGGAAATAAAATACACTACGTGTATAAGAGGGATAACAAATGGTCTAATATGGATCTTACTCTGTGGTTTCACATATGCTATTGATTACTAAGGTGGTGTTAGGCCTAGCTCGTGAGTAGCTTCTATTTTTTCCCCTATTTTTCCTCACAAACCTCCCCCTCACGTCCTCCTCACCCCCATTTTTCAGCTTTTAAGAAGCTCAAAAGACCCTTTGGGAGCCCAAAAGTAGAAGCTCCAAATTGATGGTTCTACTTTTGGGCCTCCTACTCTCCTAGAGAGTCCTAGGGGGCGTTTTAAACTTTTTGGAAAATGACAATGGGGTGAGGAGGAAGTGGAAAGGGTGGTTTGTGAGGGAAAATAGTGGGAAAAGTAGATGCTACTCACGAGTTAGGCCAACCACGCTCTACAGATTTATCCAAGAACAGCACAAATTACAAACAAGCAGCCGCTTAAAAATGGAGGTGGGGTGGTGTCTGTGCGATTCTACAGGATGATCATGCATCAACACAAAAAACTGTAGAAACACATAGACCGTAAATCTGCATCAACAAACCTTGAAAACCAAGTGTCTAGAACATCGGGATCTTGATATATTTCTGCATCTTTTCCATACTTCTGCTGAGCTTTAAGAATTGCTTCTTCATGACTCCTAGCAACTATATATTCCTCTTCACAATCTTTTCCTACTATATACCAAACTGGTATCCGGTGTCCCCACCATAATTGTCTACTTATGCACCAATCTTTGATATTGGATAACCAATGATTATAGATCTAGAAAGAGAAAACCAAAGTGAGGAAAGTCAAGAAAAGGCATAAAATGCTGGTCCGACAAAAAGGTAATTCATAGTCATGTTTGCTGATCTATTGGCTGGAAGCAACATACAGACAACGTAGGCAGATACACACCACATCTGCTAAAATGGCACCACGCTAGATGACAAACCTACGACTCTCACCAAACGACCTACCCTATAAGATTTGGGCGACATCGCACCAATAGAAAAGCTGGGTCGACGTCTCACTACTAGCCCGAAAAGCAAGGAAAGTGGTAGGAAATTATGTAGCGAAAACGGAAACGTTGAAACAGGAAACGCGGAAATATTATTTCTCTAAAAGCTTGGAAACAAGGTAATGCAAAAGGACAAATAATTAAAAAATTTGTTTCCTGGAAACCTGAACTAATGTGACTATCATTAAGAAGGTATAGACAAGGAAAAATTGCCGATAATCACCTTATAATAGCAAGTTTTTGGCTTTAACCATCTTATAATAGCAAGTTTTTGGCTTTAACCACCTTTCATAATACTCTTCTTAATTGCAATAACCACCTTTTATGATCTTTTTGCTTTCAAGTCACCACCTTTGCGGACATTCCGGCCAATTAAAGACCTATACTACCCATATTACCCCTGCCTCTTTTACCCTCTGTTTTACCTTCTTCCCAGCCTTATTTTCTTCAATTTTCCACCCACAAACCACCTCTAAGCACCAAATTGGGAGGGTTACTTCATCAATAAGCGAGGTTCCTCCATCAGTGACTTCGAGCTAGAGGTTGTGGCCACTTTTGGTTCCCGACTTGGTTCCCCAAGTGACGAAAGAATTAGACAAATAATCGAGGTGGTGTGGTGGCGATGTGGTGGTTGATATGATGGTTGATGCGGTGGTTGGAAAATGTTATTGGTGGACAGAAAAATGTGATATAGAGAGGATGGGTTGATTGCGGGAGAGAGAGAGGGCATAAGAGGCAGGGGCAAAATGGGTAGTATAGGTTTTAAATTGGCCAGAAAGTGAACGGCGGTGGTGAACTAAAAGCAAAATGATCAAAAAAGGTGGTTATTGCTAAAAACATTAAGAACAATTATCATGCATGGTTAAAGCCAAAAGCTTGCTTATAAAAGGTGGTTACAGCCTTACCATTACTGGCAATATTTCCAAATAAATAAATTTGTTTTCAAAGTTTATTTGTGCTATTTAAAGAGAGTTGTAGAGGTCAATAAGTGGGAAAATTGTTGTGTAGATGAAGAACTTTGCCCTATGTTCCCCTCCACCATAATCATCTTACATCTCAAAAACTAATCATGAAAACACATACATGTCATTGTTTCCCTATTCTACCCGCCATCCAATCACCATTTTAGGAAAAACCACAAGTTTTGTAGTGTCTGCCGAATTCTTTGATTTCTGCAAATAAAATAATTATTGCGGAAAAAGAATATTTTACAGACTAGGTCTAGCTTCTAAGAAAAAATTACTTATAGTTGAAGCTCCGGATTGAGCTTATTGCTTACAAGGCTCTGCATGTTAATCCCTAACTGCTTCATTTATAAGCCAGTAATGTACGTCTTCAACTTTTGAAGCAAGCACAATCATTTTCATATAGCACTGCATTTATGTGTTCCATTACTCTATATGCAGAGAAGTATATACAAAAACAAAGAGGAAATATGCAATTGTCATTCGTCCTTCCGCTTGTACAATCAATGGAATACCTTTTCAAATCTTTCAGGTAGGATGGTTAGCTCTCCTTTTTCAACTGCATACAGGGCTTTCTCCGCCAGTGGCTCCATTGTTACAAACCATTGCTTGCTAACCAATGGCTCTATTATCTTACAATCAATGGAAGTTAATTATAGTGATCATGTGAATCACAAAAAGAGGTATCTTCAATGAGACAAAATATTGGATGATGAAACACAACCATGACCTGAAGCTCATGATGATATTGATGTTAAATTGAATATATGAACTAGCAGTTCATGAAATTTTGGGCCAGAAGTCTCATAAAGATGAGAAGTTCGGTAAATTTGCAATAACGAAAAAATCCTTTGGCCTGAAGCCTACAGTTTAATTGGAAAAATATATGTCAATGGAGATTGATATACATTATTGATAGTGATTCGAACATCACAAAATGGGTATCTCTATGGTTGTGTTTCATCATCCAATATTTTGTCTCATTGAAGATACCTCTTTTTGTGATTCACATGATCACTATAATTAACTTCCATACTTGGAGTTTATAATTATGAGCAAATCTTATAGAACATGATTTGTACAAGCTCACACTAGTTTCTTCAACGTCCCAATTTACGAGCCTTTAGGCTTTATATGAACTTATCTTCAAGATAAGTATATTGAGCGAATACTCAATATTATTTGCATGATTATTTATTTAAAGATAATGGTGTCTCTAACATTATATTTCATCCATTCATTGCATAAAAGCAAGTGTCATATACTTGAAGAAGTCTGTAGAATTTACATGAAGATACCGAAAAACAAAAATATAATCCCATGAGCGAATCTGTATGACATAAAAGTTTTTTCAAAGTCATAGATATACTATAAAATTCCAATCTCAAGAAATCAGTATGTAAATTAGAGATCGATAATGGCTACGCCCAAATCAATACCACCAATACTAGTCAATAAACAATTTAACTAATACTCAATGTATATACTTCAATGACAAACAACTGAACACTTCTTAATTGCACTCAATCTAAGTGGAAAAATCCCTTAAGTGACAAACCGTCATTAGTTAGCTTACATAAGTATGACATGTCAATATCAGTTAGTAAGATGAGGAAAACATTGAGCATGTAATCAAGAGAACTATATTTATTGCACAAACAATAACTAATGCCATCATATCGAATTGCCATCTATTAGGAGTTCTCACTATACCGGGGTATGCATTATTTGAGAGTAATTCAACATGTAAATAATCATATAGGGCTATCTCAGTTAAACATAAAACGAAACATATACCTATTAGTTGTGAACATATATTATTGTTACACACATATACATGCAAAAGGAAATCCAGTGCATAGTCAAACATTATTACTTGGCAGAACATGAAAGTCCAGTTGATACTCCTAGATAGCAATAAATTTATGATTTTAGTTAATTGCAAAGATGGAAAAACTTGAAAGGTAAGGGTTATAGTAATCGGTTATGCCATAAACAAGAGCAACATAAGTCATAAGTGCATAATTGCAAAGATGGACGGAATGGTTATAGCATGTTGGATTGAATTTAATATTCTATAAGCGCATATTTATAATACTTACGAGTCTTATATGAGAATAACCAAAATTTAAATATTCAATTGACAACCATATATGCTTTATTGATGTGAATTAAATACCTGGTGTCCATAGTAAATGTATACATAAATTACCAATGGTTGAATAACCAATACGTGAATCGAAGCTGGTGATGTAACTGATGTTTATATCAAACGGCTCCAGATCATAATAATGCACGGTAGTCTTGGCCGATCACATATGACTTCACGACTTTGGATCTTGCTGACACAACCAATTTTCTCAAGCCCCCTTCTCTTCCTTTCTTTCCAAACAATAAGAAGCCGTCAATTTGCACATCAATCGATTTGGCTCCCACTGTTATATTTATTTCATTTATTATTAATAGTAGCTAGGGTTAGAGATGGTGCTGATAACGTGTTGTGAAACACTTAGAGAGATAGAGAGAAAAGGGGAGCAAGAGGTGTCTGTATTATTCACATGAGGGATATATATAGTACAAGAGGGGCTAGGGTTTTGCTTGGAGAGCAAGAACCCTAGTACAATATATGGTAAGTATATAGGTACAATATCTCTACAATATAGTGTATATCCACATATAATATATTTCATAACAGAATTGTTATTTTTTCTCCTTTCTAGCTAGATTCTACGGAATATTACATTACTAGTTCTCTCTCCTCCCCCATCTGCTTAATTCTTCCTTTCTCTGTGAAAGCACCCCCTCATGTTCAATATCTTTCTCCCCTTTTCTCTCTCTTGACCACCATGTCCTTATCTCCCATATATATATATATATATATATATATGGCTAAGGACACCATGGTTATTTCATGTATGCTAAACTAGCATGAATACAATTTTGTCATCGCCTATATGTCTAATACTGTGACCGAACAAGTCATAAATTTCTACTCAAGCTCCCAAAATTTTCAATGGTTCGAGTGATATGGTCAGAGAGAGAGAGAGGGAGAGAGAGAAGATGAGGGGAAGATAAAAGAGTGCCTTTTATTTAGTTTTCAATTGACCATTCTTGGTTTTAGATTTGTAGGCTCAATTAATGGAAATAATGTTCCATTATATTAGGGTCTTCAAACATAAATGTGATTCTCTGATAGGGAAAGGGAATATGGGATACTGATGAGTTATGGAGTTGGGGATTAATTCTGGCATGAGCATGGCTGGAAGAGTAAAAGTATAAGCAATAATTGATTTTATAGCCAAATAAGCAAGCACTAACGGATCAACTAACGATGTTAAGTTCCAAACCATTATTAGCACAATGGTTACAACTTGGGATTATTGATAGTGATATTTTAACTTGGGATTATTTAGAGCAAATTTTTCAATAAATTAAGCATATACTTTCAGAATGACTCTAATTCCCTTTCTACTATGGATAGAGTCTCTATAGGTATCCTTAACACCAAAACTATTTCCTCTATTTAATCAAGTTCATGACTTTATGCCAACGTTGAATATGCGCTGCATACATCCATTCTCATGAATCATGATATATTTGGATAAGACCATTAAACCTTATATAAAAATGATTTTACGAGCCCGTGCGAAATACGGGGGTAAAACTAGTTTCACTCTTATATATGGGTTCCAAGATCAAGTTCCTCTTCTCTATATAATGTATATATCATCTGATTACTGGCGTTTGTATCTCATCTTAACAAACCAAAAAAAATAATATTAAACTCTGGTTTTGTAATCAATTAATTATATGCACCAAATATAAAGTTGTGTCAGAATTTAGGTTCACCTAAGTTTAAGTTCCATAAAAATTATTTGTTTAATAAAAAGGTGAAGAAACTAAAAGAGATAAAAACCATACAACCCTAACTTTGTGGAATCAAATTAAGCGAACCAGAATTCCTTCTTTTTTTCTTTTAATCGTACAATTTAAAATTATTTGTCATACAATTCTGAAATGAAAATATTTTAATGCACCTAATAAAAACTCATTGGACATGTAAACAAAGCACACTGCCTAGTGTATTTGAGAATTATCAATACATTAACTGGTCTAAAAAATTTGTAGGATGTAGCATAACATTTTCACTGTATTGAGCATGAAACAGATTAATTCCTCATATATACTATAAGCCTATTAATAAAATATCAATAAGAAAGGCAAAAATATGAATTGGTATTTTTTTTTTCAGGGGACGTGAATTGGTAAATAACTAAAGATATAAGTTAAAACTTACCGGAAAAATACTTATTTGATCTTTTTGATGGACGTGATCGCTCAACTAATAGCCTGTATGCCAAAATACAAATATTGAATATATCATTCAATTAGTAAGATTTACATATTTAAATTATGGCTTAGACCTTGTTCTCTTCAACTTCTCACCGAAGTATTCAAGAAATTTCATAAAGTTTCAGTAAAATTCAGTTTCTTTCATTAAAAAGAAGTTCAAATCAGAAAAATCTAGTTCAATTAAGTAAACCGAAGTACAATATAGACTCTTTGTAATTGTTGAGTCAATAGAAATAAGTTTATTTCAGTAAATTTAACTCCATATCTAAAAATTTAAGTCTAGATCCAAAATTTTAAGTCCAGCTCCATATTGTGTAGATAAGTTTTCAGTAAAAAGAAGATGAAGAGAACAGAACCTTAATAGTGACGGAAACACAATATGCAAGAAGAACCCAAAAATTAATTAATTTTATATTAGTAAATATATTACATTAGTTATTATTTTAGACGCACAAAGAGAGAGAGAACAAATACCTTAAACTTTGTGATCTGTACATATAGTAATGTAAGTGAAAATATTATGACCGACTGATAGGCCCGCAAGTGTACGGGTATATAGTCGTAATAAAAATATCGAACCACAAGGAGCTGTCGATTCCAAATATTAAGTTTTGTTAAATTCAACAAGCTAAGCGATTAGAAGTTGAAGTTTTTGTAATTATCAACTAAGAGCACAATGCTAATAATAATGAAATCTAGAAAGATAAAAGATCTAGGGTTGACTTCACTTAACTAGATCACTTGATGCGGTAGATAAACTTTACTAGCATATGTCAATGTCATGAAATCGTTGCAAGGACGGATAGAGAAGCCTAAACCTTCTCTCGAAGCGATAAAGGAAAAACTCAATACAAACTTAACTACCTATTCTCATGAAGTAAAGTAACATCAAGAGCATGAAGAGTGAAATTCAATCCAAAGCCCACAAGAAATTCTAATCTACTTCCGTGATTAGGCAATCAAGATGATTATTCGAAACCCGACAATTAGCATTCCCCTTTCGATTTCATACTAATCAACCAAGTATTCAAAACCCTATTTCAAGAATTATGAATAACAATAAGCAAACAAATAATCATGTGCAACGATTCAACAAACATGATAGCATCAATTTATCAAGACATCAAATAACCCAAATTAATCTTTATCAACCCTAGAATAAGAAAATTACTACTCATGATTAAAGAAACTAATAAGCAAATGATAAGAATCAAACTAAACATGAAATAGCAAACTCAAAGAGATAACAATCATAGACTAAAGGATTAAAAACCAAAAGCAATTGAGAGGGGGAAGAGGAAGAGTAGAGATGAGAGATAAACCAAAAGCTTCAATAGAAATTGCTTAAAGCTTGAACTTGTTCTCAAAATTTTCAAATAAAACTAGAGAATTTGAGAGTATCTAAGTGCTTAATGTAAATTGTAAGTAGTTCTAATGGAGTAGAGAGATTATTGATGGTGAGTCAGATCGGAAGAAGAGGAGAGGAGGGAAGCCCTTTTATAAGCTTATACACGTTTAATCTCATGGGAGAAAATAAGAGGAAAGGTCTCTTGTCGATTATGCCTAAATCGCACAGGAGCATGATTGTGCCAACATAGGCATGATCGTGCTTGCTCTTTTCTTCAAGATTTTCGGATACTGACATTCCCATATGGCGACACATGATCATGCCTATTGGAAGCATGGTCATGCACTGTAGACTAGTCCAAAGCTTCACAATTTCTAACATATCTTGTCATTCCAACTTCGATTCCTTCTTCTTTGCTTCTTCTCTTGACACTCCAAAAACCATATTGATTCCGATTACACATTTGAGCTCCAAAATGATCGTAGAATCACATTAAACGCACAAATATACCCAAGTAGTAATCCACATCATAAATGAAGAAAATCCAATTATAAACGAGAATACTCACACAAATATAGGACGAATGAGTGTATATATGCAATGAAAATCAACACTAGTTAGGCACTCATCACTGACTTGTAACAATCTGTCAAAGGTATAAAAAAAAGTCATCATTACTACATGTATATGCTTATGACTATGACAAATAAATCAATCAATACACCAAAGTTAAAAGGAAAAACATGCATAATATCATGAATATGAGTGTTGAAAAAAAAAGGAGACAATGAGCCAAGTTTATGCATTGTGCCTCTTATTTATAGGATGGTAAGAGATTGTGTAAAGTTGTGGCAAATATTATAGATAGAATTTCAATGTAAATGAGAATTTTTGTTTGCAGCTTACTGGACCTACACGTAGTAGTGTTGTACTCCAACTAAAGTAATATCATCAAAGATAAGGGTAAGTGGGAGAAGGGAAAGAAAAAGGCCTTATAGTTAATGGGTAAACACAAAAACTTCTATAAGATGGTCTTTCTGTAACTTTTGGTGAGACGGGGATCACTTTTTAATGAAACAAGGGTCACTGCTTACCATAAGTGACCCCTACATTTCTAAAAATGGACCCCAATTTTCGGTGAGTTTGTCTCATACAAGACTTGCTGATGGGTATATCCTTAAATTTTATCATAAATCAATGGGTAAAGTTTGTAAATTTTAACCTTCAAAAAGTAAATGTTAAGGTTTTTCTAAAACGAAGGTAGTACATTGTATCCCTTTGAAAGTTTGAGGTTGGTTACATTATGCCTAAACAAAGTATAAGAAACACATAAATATTCACATTGTCACAGAACATACCCACACAATACGAAAAAAGGTTTTATTTTGAAACAGTCGATTAATTTATGTACCGGCGGGTTTGGATATTGCAAATACTGCCCTACGTATCATTCATTGTAGGTATTGATTTTACTCCTGGATCAAAACCCTAACGTAGTTTTGACCGGGGGAATTCGGTCAGTAGACTCTTTTGGGGCCACTAAGGCAAATTGTTCGTTCTCTCCCGTTAGAGGGATACAATTGAGAAACCTATATGATGACTCGCTAGTAGAGTCGAATTGATCCAAGGAACCTTTCACTCCCCGTACAAGCAGCAGACAGGGTTCAAAACTTCAAAGTGAGTCGCTTTGATTAGCTGTCAATAAGCGGACGACTCAAATTTACATCTTCATTTGCGAGGATCAACCTTATTCTTTGCTTTGAGTATGAGTATTAGACTTCTCAACAATGTCCGTTTTTATGGGAAATAACTCACTAGGGGGTATAAATGGATGATTTGATAGTATTTGGGGGGTATGTGCTTTGGTGGCTAGTTGTCTTAAAGAGTCTTTAGACTGGATCCCTCGATGTGGCCCAATGCCAAATAAGAGGGGACGATCAAGCATTCGCCTGTATTCAATCACAGGTATTCCGCTGGGGAACAAGATTTCACTAGAAAAATGACCTCACTAGAGAAGTAAATTTACTGAGGAAAACGTCGTTGGGGATGAAATGTATGAAGGTTATTTGATGTGATGGTGAAGTGGAACACCCATGACGGCGTACAAGCGAACATTAGATTCTAAACCTCGAATTTGGCATTGGGTCGGCATGGTACATAAATGAACATACCATTTTAAACCCGACAATTATATATACATATAACCACACATGTTGAAAAAACATTTAGTCGAGTTGGATTATTAGGTAAGACAAATGCAAATCCAAATGCAAATATTTACAACACATATTAACAATAGCTCCAAGTAACAAATTACGAGAGTCCAAATAATTAATTATACAATACAACAAAAATAAAAGACTAAAATCCTAAATAAGGAAACTGTCCCCGTCTTCATTGACGTGGTACCTCCGGTGCTGGGCCTCGATCTTCGGCTCCAAAAATTGGGAAAACCAATGGCAAATCATTACTTAGTTAATTAGTTTATTCCTAAAAAAAACTAATATTTACCTGACAAGTTGGATTAACAAGGAATGGTCCAAATGAATCATTTTATTAACCAAATTATTTATAAAACTAACTAGACACTTTAGGGAACTAGATTGGAGAAGCTCACATCTTTATCTTTTTTTTTTATTTTTTGATAAATTAACAAAAATCCTCAAGTGAGGAAAACAAAACTGTTTTTGTGCAAGTCTGGATGCAACTTCAATAAATCATAACTATGTCCTCAAGTAAGCAAATGAATTAATTCCTAGAATGATTCATTGGGAAAAGGGCTATTTTAGAAAATAATACTCAAATTAGATTGGGTTAGAAAGTATTTTCCATGACGATGTCCACTTAGGCTCAGAGAAAAACGAACCTTTGAATTGTTTTTGACAAGTCAAATATAAGTCGCTCTCACCAATAGTGACTTTTACAGAGGAAATTCGCTATCAATGGTGGCGACTCAAATTAATAACCCGAGTCCACTGATTTGACTCTCTAAGCTCTCAAGCTCCGAGTCCCTCTTCCTCTCGCCGTGTCCCCCCCATGCCTACCCATTTTTTCCTTAACTATTTGTGTACTTGTCAACAAATTCCATGATGGAATTTCTACTTCAAGCTCTAGACTTTAGGGCATCCTCATTGAAGGTTTTTAAGGGAGACTTGTGTAGTCCAAAAAACCTCAAAGCTTCAATGGGAATAGGGGTTTGTGGGATAGTTGTGTGGCTTAGGTTCATCTGCAAAAACCAGGTTTATGGAGTAAAACAAAAGGAAATTAAAATGGTTGGACCAGGGGAAATGATTATGCGTGCAACACAAATAAGAAAGTGGATGGGGAACGTGAGTGTGAGGTGTTTGGTATGGATTATTTCATTGACGTAAGAGGTTCAAGGGTCCTTTTTGATGCGACATATCGCATATTTGTCCCCTCCTCATAAAGCTCTTTAGAGGTTTTTTTCAATGGGAAAAAGAGATTTGCAAGAGGTTTGTAGGGAAAAGTTTGGGATGGTGATGTGGCATGACAAAAACCTCTCCCACAAACCTCTTCAATGGGGCTGACCTTAGAGTCACCCAGAAACATGAAATTTGTATTGGGAAAAGAGGATCTTTATTTTTGTCATATGACCAATTAAAGTAGATTGCCTCATCTCCTTGTCATTATAAGCTTTCATGCTAAGAAGCTAAAGTCAGCAAAGTACTCTGGCAAGCATCAGAGTTGTCTCCATTCTTGCCTTTTTTTTTATTCAACCAAGTTTTCTTCTCTCAGTCTTTCATTGCACATCAACTCAATCTTAACAGTTCCATCAACTATTCTATTTGTGTGCTGAAGATATCAAATGATCGCAACATCCAAGTCTCCAAGTTGATGCTAAAAGTAAATTCTTCCTTACATTGTCTTTGTCATGAAATTAGAGAAACAAGCAACCACAAAACGAGATTCAATTAAACAAAAAGACTCAGCCTACACTACCTTGCTTTTACCTCTAAGGGTAGAATACTAGAGATACCTACGCAATTTCCAGGAATGAGAGATCCAGGTTCAGCAGCCCTAGTTCCCTAGCTCAAGCAACCCCCATCTTCAGTAACCAAAAGATCACCCTCACTTACCCATGGTTTCAACTCCAACATTGTCTTAGTGGAACATTAGAGGAGCGGTTTATCAACCAACGACCTCAACACCTTTGCCTGGTGCACCCTGAGAAGAAAGCTTCCTGGTACAATCTTCTTCTCCTTGAACTCCCTTAATGCCTCTTTTCGTTTGAGGCCTCTCGGGTAATGATGGAATAAGTCAAAGAAGATGAGACCGAAATGAAAAAGATCCTCATCAATATGCTTATCGCGACTCAATTTAGTCAACCCAAAATCTAAAACCTTTATGTTATCATGATTACCCAAGAAAATATTCTTTGATGTGAAGTCCTCATGTCCCACATTCAGACTGTGGATGTGCTGAAGCGCATCCACAATCCGGTGAAATACCTTTAGCCCAAAGTTCAAGTCAGATTCTACAGGATCATCAAAGCAATCTTGAAGCGACCTCTGGCATAACTCCATCTAAATGTAGATGCAGGGGCGAGGGAGTTTAGAGTCTTTAGGATTGTCCTCTTTGGGGCGAGAGGGGTCAGAGTCTTCTGACTCGTCATCTTTGGGGAAAGGGGGGGACAGAGTCTTCTGGTTAGTCATCTTTTACCCTTATTTCATTTTCATCATCATAAATTTCATAACCACAGCTAAATCCCACATCATCTGATGAATATTCTCCAGCAACTCTATTCTCTTTTAGGGTCTTTTCATTTCCATTGTCATCTATTTCATAACCTAAGCTATATCCCAAATCATTCCCTGAATATTCTCCAACAACCCTAATCTCTTTTAGCGTCATTTCATTTACATCCTCACCCATTTCAAAACCTAAGCTAAATCTCACATCATTCGCTGAATATTTGTCCAACAACCCTATTCTCTTTTAGGGTCTTTTCATTTCCATTATCATCAATTTCATAACCTCAACTATATCCTACATCATCCTCTGAATATGCTCCAACAACTAGAGGTGGCAATTGGGCGGATTGGGTCGGGTTTTGGTCGGGTCATTTCAGTTTCGGGTCATTAAAGGTTCGGGTCATATTGGGTCAGAAAAGGGATTGGGTCGGGTTGGGTCGAGTCAGATTGATTTGGGTTTATGTTGATGTCGGATTACGGGTCAACTCGGGTCGGGTTAGTTCGGATTTCAGTTAAGTCGGGCTCGGGTTAATTTGGTTTTCGGGTCGTATCAGGTCAAATATAATTCTTGTCTCAGAGCATATGAAGTCGAAAATAATATGAAAAACTCAATTTTATATGAAAATTTTCAATAATAAGGCCTACATGAATGTTTATTTAGTGATTTGTCAATCATTTTGAATATTATGTTATTAAGAATTGGATATATTCGGGTTTCGGGTAGAGTGGGTTCGGGTTCATTTTGGTTTCGGATAACTTCGGGTCAGGTGTTATCGGTTTCGGGTCTTTTCGGAGAGCGAGTGTTGTCGGGTGTCGAGTTGAACCAGGTCGGGTCTGGTCGGGTCGATTACGGATAATGATAATTGATACATTTTTGAGTGTCGGGCGGATATGATATCGGGCGGATCGGGTTGGTTATCTCGGGTCGGGTCGGATTTTGCCAGCTCTACCAGCAACCCAATTCTCCACCCACGAAGAAAAGTACCGAACTATATTCGGGTGATTCATTAAAGAAAGTATCTTGAACTCACTGCTAAGGTCCCCAAAAGATGTAGTACCGTCAGCGATGCAAATTGTTCTATACAGTGTAATATTGTCCATCCAAAATATGTCTGCACTTCACAACAACCCCAAATGTTCCTGTCCCAATGACCCCTTCGTCGTTGTTGTTGAATAATTAACTAATCCGAATATGTTCTGGTTGACTATGTTCCTAATCCATTTTTGGGTAACTCACACTTTTGAAAGCGTCACACAACTTTTGTGGTAATTGAAGCTGTCACTAATATTGTGGTCAACTACAGTCACATCCGGCTTATTTAATGCCAATCAACCATTTACTGTGATAATTTATTTCTATTTTTCATAACTAATATCTAGCTATATCTATTTGTAGTAATTTATTTATGTAAATATATAAAACACAAATTTAAACACAAGAACATATTCTCCATTAATCTGATGATAAATGTCACCATACATAATACATAGGACTTGTGGCCAAATGTGTTTTTTTACACTTAAACCTTAAGGTCCTTAACTGCGGAAATGTCCTAATAGTTCCAACTGGGAACCAAATTAGAAACTAAAATACAAGATAACAAGAAATTTCAGTTAATTGTAGCAATATGAAGAACAATTGTCCTTTCATTGCTCATGGTGCCAAAAACAAAGGATGCCCATCTACAGAACCACCAACTGTTTGCAAGGTCTAGTACTAGATCCTCTGCCTCGACCTCTATCCATGTCCATCTTTGGTGTACTAGGTATTGAACTGATGTCAAGCACTCAAGCCTCTATTCTTGTCCTGCCTAAAATCTGTCATTATTTGATGAAACAAAAGAAGTTAGAAAGTATAATTTAACTACTTCAGCAAACATGACTAAGATCAATGATACAAGGTTAAATTATCCACAAAAGTTTGGTCAACCCAACCTCCTAGTAACATATGCCCAGTTTCAAATACAACAATTTGTATTATTTACAAAAGAATGCACAACACCACAATCAAGATGGCAATTAAAGAATTAAGGTCAAAATTCTTGCACACAGGAAAAGCAAGCGTAGAATTTCTATACAAAAAGAATGAAGGTGAAGATGACAAATCTAGATATAAGCGAGATTTTGCAAGATGATCTCACAGACGCTGAAGATGAGCAACATACATACTTTGACAGAGGAACATAACTCCGACACCTTCTTGATATGACCGTCAACAAAAGCGGTAATATTGTGAGACAAGTTAATGAACTGTAGATCGCAATTCGTGAGAAAACGAGGTTTGGGTTTCAGATCTAGAGAGAAGGATGAAGTGTGAGAATAGGTGAGCGAGGTTCAAAATGATTTGAAGGGATTCATTGAAAATAGATTGATAAACTTCTTGACTATGGAGAATGAGGAAAAGACATTGATCTGTAAGTGGAAAGAGAGATAGTGAGGGGGAGAGGAGGCGGCTTAGGTAGTGCTCTACCGATGCTCTTTTGGGAATAGCAAAGCCCTAATGGGCTGAAAGAAAAATGAATGAGCGCTTAGCGTAGATCAAAATTTGGGCCCAAACTTTGGTTTTCCCATTTTTCAATTTTTTGAATTGCCAAATAACGAATTGTGATGCCTATACCGATCACAAGATTTACTGATGACTTAAGTCGTCGCCATTTTAGCTACATTTGGCCCACTCATCACAAAATATCTGTCACTACGGGACTCTTTTTTATAGTGAGAAGATGTGTCCGATCGAGGACGTCAAAATAGGTACACCGGGAAGACAACCTTCTTGTAAGTGCTTGGCTCAATAACTTCAAAGACCAAATTGTGGGGAATGCTCAGAAAGATGATTGCTTTCGGAAACGAGTCACCTAGTACTACAATGAGCATTGTCTAGCTGAATGCCTCGAAAAATTACCATTATTGAAAAACATTAGAGAACTAAGCTAAAGTATTTCAAAGAGAACTAAGGTAAATGCTTCTACGGCATTCACGTCATCCGATGAAAATGTGGAATCTGAGGGTTGTCCTATGGGCCAAAAGGCAGCGAGAAGGAAGGCAAAGGAGAAGGCAAAAGAGGAAAAAAAAACCCAATCAAAGTAGCTCTCACTCATCCTCGATATTCGTAAGATTAAGGAGTTCAAATTAAAAAGGCGGCATGGAAGGAGAAGTTTGGCCAAACAACAAAAGTGGATGAATGAGCTAAGGATTGGGTCATTCTCAAGGAAGATACCTCTCAGATGTCGGAGCAACAGCAAAAGGATCACAAAGCGATATCTACTATAATCAGGCAAAAATACGGCATGCAGTTCTGATGTAAAGTTTAAGTATTTTAGTTTAAGTACTCTAACTTAATCTTAGTTTCTTTAAGTATTTAATGTACACTTACTTATGTAATCTTTATCAATATATATATGTATAATTGAATTCTGACCAAGATGGTATTGAATAGGTAATAAATAGTCATAAATTCATGGGTGATTAAAAAGAAATCAAAAATACTTTTATTTATTTTAATAAAAAAAAGTAACATAAGTAATTAAGTATTATAATTTTATTTATCCTAAGAAAATATATATTATATATTCAATAAAAAGGTACTTTCTTTGTTAAAATGTATTTTTTTATTAATAAAAAGATCATTATTGTTCATTGCTATTTGCTACTATTCAACTTTATATATTGATATGATTAAATTTTTTTATTATATTGATTCCAATAACTGACGATAATAAATAAGAATCCGTGCATCGCTGGGGCACAAAATCTAGTTTATCTAATAGAATGCAATCTACAATTTTTAAATGAACTCTCAATTATGCTATTTAATTTAATATCGTAATCATCAAGTTATGATTAAATACACTTAAAAACAGAAGTCATCCCCTTTATCCTTTTGCTACTTATATTATCCATATCCTTATCCATATCGATATCCATATCCCAAAATCATGCCATCTACAAGGGATCCGCTCAAAAGATGAAAGGACATATTCCCCAACTTAGTAGATTTCTTATCTTATCCACATGTAATTAATACTCCATCCGTCCCTCATTTACTTGTGCATATTAAAAATGACACGCATATTAATAAAAGTTAACTTTGACTCATTTTCCAAATATGCCATTACCCCCTACCCTTCTCATTCTCTCTCCTCCCTTTACCCCATCTGCCACCATAACCACCTCTCTCTCTCTCTCTCTCTCTCTCTCTCTCTCTCTCTCTCTCTCTCTCTCTCTCTCTCTCTCTCTCCACCAACAAAGACCCACCACCACCTCTCACCATTAATCATCACTGACTCCAACTGTCACCCATCATTCCCACCACGATTGACGACCCACCTCCAACCGTCACCACCACGAGCCATCAGCCACCACCAAGAGCCCCCACCATTTCCACCATAACCACCACCCACCACCCTAACGCCTTGAAATTCGGACCACAACATCCCACAACCCACGCCCCAGTTCGAAAACCCATCACCTTCTCTCAACATTTCGCGTCTCCACCATAAAACACCACCAGCCCACCACCATCTTTCCCGAATTCTACCCACCACAACCACAATCCCGAGCCCAAACCCACCACAACCCCGAGCCCAAAAACCCAAATGATTGAAGATCCGAAAATTAACGAGATTCAAATCGAAGAAATTGAAAAACATAAAATTTGTAGATCTGAATCGTACTTTGTCGGCAATCGGCGTAATTTTTCCGGTCACATTTCGGAGAGAGAGTGTGGGAAATAAGAAAATGGGTTATTCACAGAAAAGGAAAAAAAAAGGAAAAGAAAATAATGAAAGTCAAAGTTAGGGCTGTGGGGCCAGATTCTCGGGTATTTCTGGATTAGGACCCGGGAACCGTCGCGCTACGTGTATAGGCACGTCCCACGGAAATCAGCCGATTGAAGAGGCCAATTGTCAAGGAATCATCTTAAGGTTCGAAGTCGCCACCTTGTTATGGCCCGAACAAGGACGGGGTTTTACAAAAGAAGAGTCGCCACCTTGTTATGACCCAAACAAGGAAGGGTTTTTGCAAAAGAAATGGTTTTATAAAGGATTTTAAAGAAAACCAGTTAAGAAACCCAAAAGTTGACTTCATCGCGATAAGGCACGAAAATTCTTTGACTGGTCTGCGAATCAGAGATCTTGGTTCGGGGTCTAGGTTAGAAGGTGCGGACGTCCTCGGACCCGTCTCCTCCTCCGTACTGAGTACGGGCTCGTTACTAATACATTATATCCCATATGAAAGCTTTGAATTGAATTACTTAATGCCTTGAATGATAAAAGAAAACACATATATGTACGCATTGTCACTTAGCACACAGAAAAAGGTCGGTTTTGAACCGGTGTATTCGTTTACGTACGGCGGGTTTGGATATTGCAAAATACTGCACTACGTACCATTCATCGTAGGTCTTGAATCTACTCCTGGATCAAAATCCTTACGTAGTTCTGACCGGGGGATCCGGTCAGTAAGACTCCTTGGGTGCCACTAAGGCGGGTATAGATGTTCTTTCCCGTAAAGAGGGATATAATTGAGAAACTTATAGGATGACACTCAACTTAGAGTCGAATTGATCCGAGGTACCCCCTACTCTCCTCGAAGAAGTAGAGAAAAGTTCAAATGGGATGATTAGCCCGCTCCTTTAAGGCGTTCAACCCAAGTATATTTGGTAATATACGCGGATCAACCCAATTCTTAGCTTTGAATATAAAGATTAGACTTCTCAAAAATATTCGTTCTTTACTGGGGAATAACATTCATTGGGGTGGATAGATGGATGATTTGTGTAGAATATGGATATGTATTGGTGGGTAATGGCTTAAAAGAGTCTTTCCGATAGGATCCCCCGGGGTGGCCCGACGCCAAATAAGAGGGGACGATCAATAATTAGCTTCTATTCGATCATAGGTATTCCACTGGGGAAAATGGTTGTAACTGGGGAAATGTGGATTCCACTACGGAATGTGAATTTGTATGAAGGTGGTTTGATGAAATGGTAGGTGGAACACCCATGATCGTGTATAAGCAAATTTCTGATTCTAACCTCGAATTTGGCCCCGGGCCGAGTTGTGTACATAAACGAATACACTGGTTTTAGAAAACGTATTGAACATAATATATATCACACAAGTGAGAGAAGTTCTTTTTATTTTATTTTCCGAGTTGTATTATTAGGTGGAAGCATATGAATGCAAATGTACAAAATGTAATTAAAGAGGCCTCGGAATAAATGAATTACAATTTGAGTATTTACAATACAATATACAAAAAATGTCTAAAAATCCTAAAAAGGAGAAAAAGACTTGATCTTCATGTACATGGCGCCTCGGGGGCTCGATCTTCATCTTCATCTTCAAAAGTCGGACTTATTCACAAAGGATTGGTTCATTTACAAAAGAATTGATTTATTTACAAAAGAATTGGTTATTAACATGAGCGGTTTGAAAGAACCGACAAGGGATTTATCCAAACGCGACTTCTTGAATCCAAATTTATTTTTATAATTAGTGGGACACACTAAATAAATAAAATGGAGAGTTTCGTATTTTTGTTGGTTTGTTTATTAATTAAACGAAAATTGTTTATAAAACCGAACAAAACCTTTTTTACAATAATCAGGACAGAGATTCTAAAATTCATATCTCGGTCATAAAGCAACCAAATCGAGTTCTTCAAAAGCCTAACTTGGTTCCTTTTACTCCATCTTTCCACTGTAAAAATCTCAAGTCAAGTCAGTCGACGATGGGTGAGGTATTCACGATTTACGAGCTTTTGGAAGCTATTGGACAGACCACTGGTTTTTGATTTATTGGTAATTATTTAGATGTGATCTAGGTCTAATATTTAGAGAACATAGACAAAACGTGAAGGTAGATATGTACACAAAATTTCATGAGTTTTAGACTAGTCTAAGTCATTTAACGAAAATAAACGAAAGGACTGTACAAAAGCCTTAATGTTCTAAACTTAACCAATTGTCTTTCAGTTTGACAGAACCAAAGTCGGTTTGATTAATTCATTAAAAATCGAAAATACATCCTAATGGAGTTACTCCAAAGCCTATATTGGTTCTTAATGAGTCTTATATCCAAATAAAAGTTCATCTTTCATGAACTAGGTACTAAACACCGCAGACTTTTCAGTTAAGTGAACGTTATAATTTCTGGACATCTACTCGGTTGGTTAATTTTAGAATTAAATATACTTCGTTAAACTTGAATTATTCTCTAAATATTGAATTAGACACACTAAGGACTTCCTAACAATATCACCAAAGAAAAAACACAATCCTAAGTGGTTAAAATGAGCCATTTATTTACAAGGTCAAAATCTGAGAAAATCTTCAAAGGGACAGCACTACTTTGTCTTTTCAAAATTCATTTAAAATTCATTTCTTATCAACAATTGACGGAATAGGTAGCTGTAGAAAGTTAGGGAAGTCTTCTTCAATTTACTCAGAAATAGACTAAGCTCAAAACTTAACCGTTTGTTAGTTATTTACAGATCTATAGACGTTTGTCATTTTTAGACACAGAAACTTCAAAAGTAAATTACGGATGATTTAACCATTGGATCGGGATGATTTTTATCTCAGTAGAAAGCCCTCTAGATAAGATTTTCTATGACACTAATTTCATCAAACTTCAACCGTTGGATCTGCCCATATCTACAAATAAATTCGGCTCTAAAAACTATCAACTATTCAAATTATTACAACTTTGTACAAAAAACAATCCGAGGCCTCTATATGCAAAATGAACTTTTTTTATTCAATTTCAAGTAAAAAAAATGAAAATGGTGATGAGAAAGAGAGAAACATTCATTGATCATACAAATTTGGCACAAACAACTCTCTTCCTCACCGCAAAAAAACACTCTCTACAAGCTGGATCTAAGTCCCCCACGACGGAGACGGGTTCGCGTGGGCACTTGAACCCTTACCTAGGAATTTTTGGCCGCTCAAAAAATAGGGTGATTCATGCCGACACCTATAAAGAGTCCAACCGGTGAAAATGGGATTATTAAGGGGGAATAATAGTGTTTATTAGCAATTTATATACAAAATGAAATGGTTAGTAAAAACACTTAGGAAAAAAATAATTGAAGGAGAGTGATAAAAGATTACCCTTGCGTAGATCTAGAAATCTCAATCTTCAAAGTTAAATTAGTTAGTACAAACGCCCTTTAGTTTGCACTAACTAGATAAAAAAAAAAAAAAAAAAAAAAAAAAAAAAAAAAAAAAAGTTTTTAGAAATAGAAGAAGTTTTTAGAAAACCTTCAAAAGTTGAAGTAAGTTGAAAAAGATGATAGGAATACTATAGAGAGAAGTAGAGATTTTAAGAAATAGAGATGAGAAAGTGGCAAATGGCCTTTAGGTTAGATTTTGAGGGGGTATTTATAAGGAGGGAAAGATGATGGGTGAATTAGGGTTAGGAAATGGAGGGTGAGATTTGGTGGGAGGTGGATGGTGAGATGCGGGGTGGGAGAATGTGGATGGGAGAGTGACAAATGTCACATTTTTTGTGATGGAAAGAAGATGGGAGAATCTTGTGAGGTGAAAGTGAGTAGGAAAGAGAGAAGATTAGATAAGGTGGGAGAGAAAATAGAAAGGGAAAAACAAAATAAAAATAAAAAAATAAAAAAAAAAAGAAATAAAAACCGTGGGGGGGGAATAATTTTTTTTTCTTTTTTTTTTCTTTTTCTTCCCTTTTTCTGTTGTGAGAGGGGATTTTTTTTTTGGGTGGGGGGTTAATTCATGGAAAAGGGAAGGGTATTTTGGTATTTCCACTTGATACCATTATTCCCTTTTGTCTTTAGCTATTGGATGGGAACATGAGAATATTGTGATGTCATGCATGACATCATAGGATGATGTCATAAAATGATGTCATTCATGACACCATAATTCCCTTTCTTATTTATTTTTGTATTTTCTCTTTTATATTCTTTTTTGGATTTTTGATTTATTTTCTCTTTTGGGCTTTGGGCTTTGCTTTTCTAATGGGTTAGATCAACTTATGGACCCTAAATGCCCTTTCAGCCCAAATAATTTATTTAATTAGGGTAATTACAGTTAATGCTAATATTAACTGTAATAATTATTTAGAAGAAATACAAGTCAAAATTCGGCGTCTACAAGGGCAAATAAGTAATTTCAGTAGCTTTTTCTTACTATTTAAGGAAATACCAAGTAAACAAGGGACATCCCAAAATGGAATGTGCACAAGTAAACAAGGGACAAAGGGAGTATGAGATACAACCAACCAGAAATGATACATAGATTCCCTTTTATCTCTTATTATCTCTATATATGGATCGACACTCATTAACCATAGATACTCATCACTCATAATTCATCCACCTCAAATTTCTGAGAATATCAAACACATCTCCACCTTCCAAACCTATCCAGATTTGGGGGTTTGAATGGTGGCCCGTGGTTGGGGTAGTGGGGTGGCTGGGAAGAGAGAGACGCCGGGGTAGGGTTCACGGCGTCGGTGTGGTGTGGGGCAAGTGATTGTTGGTCAGACGAGTGCTCCGTAGGTTGGGGTAGTGGCACCGAGTCGGGGTGGACTGAGGTAGGGGAGGAGGGGCTCAGCGGGGGTAGAAGTGGTAGTTGACAGGGGGTTGTTCGGTTTGGTTGGTTGACAAGGCTGAGACTAGGGATGGGGGTTTAGGGGCTTTATTTCCAGATTTGAGCATCTTTCTCTCCCTCCTTTCTCTCTCCTTCCTTCCACCCTAACCAACAAGCTACCAACAACCACCACCCCAGCCACCACGCCCCCCAATGGCCCAACCACCAATCCCTACTCAACTGTCGCCAGCCTACAAGGCAGCCACCCATAAACCCTAAATAATGCATAAATAAAAGAATTCAAATTAAAATTTTATTACTTACGAGGTTAATTTCATCCTAAATATTTTTTCGACTAAAGGAATCATCTAAGTTGGTTGGATTTTAAGTTTGTCTACAATAACAAAAGTGAATTCATATGATGATTTGACAGGAAAAGAATAAGGAGGAAAAAAATACAAATAAAAAGGTATTTTCGGGAGTATTACAATAAAAAGATTTGTGTTTAATAATTTAGTATTTATGTTAAGCAGTTCTATTATAAAGGTCTAATTAATTAGCTCCACCCAAACTCGCTTACTATCCTAGTCCCCAAGGCGAATGTGGAGCTCTATCTTCATGCATGCTAAACACACCACCTATAAGGATTGTTCATAAAAATACGAAACCAAATAATGATATCGTAACAGCACAAAATCGTACCGGGGAATAGGTTACATACTGAGAAAAAAAATGTTCTCGGTACAGTTATCGTACCTTTACATAATCTAGATTTTTCGCCACGGTTACGGTTCGCGTTTTGCGTAATTCGGTTGACCGAAAAAAAAAAATTGAAAGGGTGGTCCAAACAATAAGTTAAGCTTCCTAAAACATATATTATAGGATGAAAGGCATCTGTTGATTCTAATAACATCAAGAAGATAGACTAGATCAAGATTTCATCATCTAAGACTTTAAGAGGCAGGGGCGAAACCAGGATTTCGTTATTGGGGGGGACCAAATAATATGATATTCAATTTTTTTATTCTCCATTCAATTTAAATACTCATAGATCAAAACGAGATGTGTCACATATGGTTTACAAGCGAGCACAAACAATAAACACACACAAAAAAAAAAAATAACATTGAATGTAGAATTTATTAAAAGAAGTTGCGTACCTTATAGCAGGTTACTTAAACTGTACGCGTCTCTCTTTCAATTGTTTAAAGGTGTCTATTATCAAATTTGTACTAAACTTCTCAGTTATTTCCCTTTCAATATAAACAAACAAATAATCCCGAAGAAAGCCATCTTCCATCTTGTTTCGAAGTTCTGTTTTTACAATTTTCATAGTCGAAAATGCCCGCTCCGTAGTTGTAGTAGAGACAGGAAGAGTCAATACCAGACGTAGAAGCTTATCAACCAAATTATTGTCTTTTGACTTACGTGTTGTGACCAAATTAAACCTCGCAATAAATCGATGATGTTAGACAAGTTCTTCAAATCTGGATGATTAGGAACATCAAGCCCATAATGTTGCAATTGACACTTCAAATGAATTCTATCTTGGTAAGAAAAATCTGCAGGATAATATCTCTCAGCTAAAGTGCAAATATCTGCAACATTGAATGCCTTATAGCCATCCCTAGGGTCTAATGCTGCACTTAAAATGAGAAGCTCTGTAGCTTTTTCACTAAACCTGTTGTTCAACTCCTGCCATTGTTTGTCTACTGCAATATTAAACATTTCGACTTCATAGTTGTGAGACATTGTCACAGTTGGTTTCCTCATTTGTTGACGAAGAGACTTCAGTATATCAACATAAGGATCATCCATTTTAGGGATTGTGATATCATAACGGGTACAAAATAATGTCACTTTCTTCCACATATCTTTCCATCCATCCTTTCTCAAGTTCTGAAGCAATGTCTTTGTGGTGGAAACCATATGCATAGCATTTACAATATCTAGAGACTTTTGTTGCAAAGCATGGCAAAGCCCATCAATTATGCCCATAATTTCTGTAACAACAAGCAAAATGAAGACGAATTCAAATGACATAATCAACTTGATAGCATTAAGAGCATCTGCCCGCTGAGAAGATGTGGTTCCTTCAACAGCTATATCACTAAGAATTGAGCGAGTAGCATTGTACATTTTTACTAGACTACATATTGAATTAAAATCAGAGCTCCATATAGTATCTCCAGGTCTTTGCAATGTACCAATCTGATTAACTCCTCTTCATGTCTCAATCTCCTCAATTTCAATTAAATGCTCAATCTCAGCAATTTGAGTAGCTTGTAACTCATCATGACGTTTTGAGGAACTAGTCACAGAATTTATGATAAAACCCAAGTGCTGAAACCAAGTATGAATTTCAGGTGCTTCCCTCGATGCAGCAACAAGTGTTAGTTGCAATTGGTGAGCTAAACAATGCACATAATATGCATAAGGACATTCTTTAAGGAACAAAGCTTGTAACTCATTCCACTCTCCTCGCATGTTACTAGCACCATCATACCCCTGGCCTCTAATATTTTGAACACTAAGCTTATGATGTGACAAAACAGAACAAATCTCATTTTTCAAAGTCAATGACGTAGTGCTTTAACATGAACTAAATCCAAAAAGCGCTCTCTTACATTGCCAAATTTATCAACAAATCTCACCACTATGGCCATTTGCTCCCTTTTAGAAATATCTCTAGACTCATCAACAATCAAGCAAAATATGATTGACCAATATCTTCACAAATAGGCTTTGTACTTTTCTTGCAAAGACATTTAAGATCTCCTTCTGAATTCTCGGTGATGTGTACTTAGCATTTTGTGGGGAATTTTGCAAAAACAACTGCATCTACATCTTTATTATATGAGGCCAAGAGTTTTATCATCTCAAGAAAACTTTCCTGATTTTTGAGTCTGGTCGTTTATCATGCCCTCTATATGCACAAGCTTGAAATGTCAACCATCTAACAGCAACTATTGATGTTTTCAAACGCAACCTATTTCTCAAAATTTACTCCGCAGTTTGTCTCTCTATAATATGTTCAATATGGCCTGCTCTATTTTTTAGATTGTCATAACACTTAACAGCATAATTATGAGGTGAATTAGAGACCTTCCCCACAGGAGATAAAAGAGCACAATCTTTTTCATTATTGACTTTTCTCCAATTTTGGAACCCCTTTTTAGTGAATGTATTTGAACCATGTCTCCCAATTGGTTTTTTCGCAAAAAGAAAGAAAGGAAAACAATAAACAACATCTTTTGCAGGTGAATACTCTAACCAAGGAAATTTCTAAAACCAATGATATTGAAAACGACGTTGATGATCGTTGTGACCAGAATAAGGATAATTAGCTAGATGAGGTTGATATGCACCAAGGTCAATATAAGCCCTTCGAACTAAATCTCATTCGCTAGAAGCATAAGACTCAATCGACTTACGTAACCCAGGATCACGTACTAATAAATTAGAATCAACACCCTCTACCTCAATTCTTGGAGAGTTAGGAGGAAATTGCTCACCATCTAAAGCAGATTGCTCAACATTAGTCCCTGTTTCACCAACTGGTTCTGCATCAACAACTAGCTCATCGGATTGGACTCTGCCCTCAGTTTTTGTGGTCTTGTTGTGAGGGAAAAAATAGAATTCAATTGTTTTCCTTTTTGACATTCTTTGAACTGTAATTGAAAAAAATTATATACTAATTAACATTGAGTATAAAAAATAAAGCTATATTTAAACAAACAATAGAAGAACACTACAGTAAAATTTGGACGTATTAAAATTGTGTTAATCAACTAAAGTAAAGAAAGTTAAGAAACTCTAATAATTATATTCGCACAAAACAATAAAACATTACTGAGAAAAGAAACAAAATAAAAAAACTATGAACATACCTTTAAATTTTTCAATGACAGACACTCAGAATCTTAAAATATTGTAGAGAGAGTTTGAGCTTTTTTGTTTTACTCACTGACGGCGACCTCGTATAAGGCCGCTGAACTCAATTGAATAATGATGGGGAATGTTGTAACTGTTCCCTCATTAAATTGGTATAGTATTTAGAAAGTAGAAAACTAATTAAAAGTGGGACCACTGACGTCTGACCTAAAAAAGGAAGTTCAGTACTAAAGTGAATAAGTTCTGTACGCATGTTTCAAGTTAAACAAAAAAAAATTAAAAAGTGAATAAGTGATTGAAAGGGATTGGGACATGTGTCTTGGGACCACAAACTTGTATTTCACGTTCTAGTAGCCTAGGTGTGTAGATTACTAAGTAGTCAGTTATGTTATTTTTTTCCTTTTATCTTTGGGCTTTGAGGGGACCAGTATTTTTAAATTGTGGGTTAATTAGGATTATTTCAAAAGTTAGTCTGGGCCCCGGCTCCCCCTAGTCCCCCCTATGTCCGCCCCTGCTGAGAGGTATACAATATACACTTGGTCAAACAACGAGAATGGAAGAAGCAATCATTTGAAGCAACAAGTACTCCATAGGCCCATTTCAAGACAATTAATCCAAATTGAGTATTAGTCATACAAAGACCAGATTGCATTGAAAGATTTCATCTAGGTTTCAAAAGAAAAGCAAACCACAGACTGGACCATGAAACCCATCTTCTGGAAATCGGCCAAATGATTCCAAACCCATTATACTCTACTTGTAAGACTAACAATCTGTAAAAGTTGCAGTGAGAGGAACTTCAGCTGGTCGGTAAACATGGAGAAATGTGTTTTTCCGGTGAGGAGATGGCTGGTAGTTGGGTATTGTAAATATTAAACGAAAAAAAAAATGTAGAAATTTAGAATTAAAAATGTATAAATTCAGTTAACCGTACCAAAAGTTTCGGTTAACCGAGCATCGGTTAACCGGTATATTTGGTACGGGTACCAATTCGGAAAAAAGTCAAACCGATATTTTCGGTTATCATACCAAAAATGTATTTCGGTACGATTAATCTACCGTGAATAACCCTACCACCTATTGAACAAAATCTTAGAAATAGTTCCTACTAACAACTGTTGGTGAACACTTGGCATCTTATTCGATTATATAATTTTACATATTATGAATTCAATGGATAAAAAAAATACTTAATCATCATATTGTTCAATCAAATGAGAAGTACTCATTTAGTATTTTTCAGTGAACAATTCTAAGTCTAATTCACCATAACCTTTAACTTGATGGTTAGATAACCAAATTTCAATCCATATGAATTTTTTTAACACAAAGCATGTTTTTTTTGCTTTCTATTTTCTCTTCTTTTATAATTATATACATGGAGAAATTTACAATATATCAACAATACCCTTGTCTTAACTTTTGCCTCGCCTCCTCCTTCAATAATACCCTTAATCATTATGAACAATAAATATTGCTTCCTATTTCGAAAAGGTGTACAAGCTTCTCCTAATAATCAATGGCGGAGCCACCGTGTAAAATAGGTATGCACGTGCCTATCGTGCTTCTCAAGAAAATATTAGGCTATAGTCGACATCTCGCCAATAGTCCACATCTCGCTTCTGACGTAAGATAACTTGTGGCTCATCTGATTGCTATTTGAAACAAGTAAACTAACAAATGTCAGAACAAAAAAACTAAAAGTAAATATTTTATCGGTAATGATTATAGTTGCATAAAATAACAGGCTAGAGTTATCATATGCCGACGTGGCAATCATTGACTGGTTGAAAAAAGCTGAAGTTTAGTTTTTTTCTAAACTTCATTTAAGCTCACTTTGACGGGTCACGTGACTTATTCTTTCTATTATATTCCATGTGAGGGAGAGTTGTTAAAACAAAGTACTCGATGCTCCAAATTAATTTAGGGAAAACTCTTTAAAATCAAATAGCTCTGAAACTCACACATCTCTCAAACTCAAACAACTTATTGTGATTGAAATTGCGATTGGGTGAGAGTGGTGGGAAAATATCAAGCGACTCCAGATTATTTCAGGGGAATATTGAGGAAATAAAGTAGATGTCAAACAACTTATTGCAATAATGAGTGAGAAAACTCAGGGTTCTTAAATTGCGATTTCATGAGGGGAATAAAATTTGGGTTTCTTGAGGTCCGAGGGAAAAAGTAAGAAACTCGAACAGAAAAATTGCGATTGTGTGGGTGAAAAATTAGGGTACTTTGGGTGTGGCAAAAACTAAATTAGGGTAATTAGGTGGTGAGACTAAGGCAAGAATTTGAAAATTACATTGATTGATGGTGTTGTTTAAGTAAGATATGCGACAATGATAAGCAAATGAATGAAGAAGGTGAAAAACCTTGCAAAGAATCAATGGGGAGGTGGATAGAAAGATAACGTAAGATAGAGTTAGCTTAAAGCATTTAAAAATATTGTTTATTTTGTTTATTTTATAAGATGATTACAAGGTCTATTCATTATTATTGGTGTTCTGCCAAAAATTGTCTCACAAATTGAATTTCCCAACTTCCCACCAAATATTTGATTTAATAAACATGTAAGGTCTGGATATTGAAGAATGTTATTCAATGGTTATCTAGTTTTGTACCAAAGTTACCTCAGATGTGCATTCTCCTGCTAATAGTCACGATAGTTGTTGATCTAGGTTATTCTGCTCCGTTACCCTCACACCTCATTAGAGTGCCTAAGCTCTCTAAGTTAGAAGACGCGATTTATGTATATGAGGAATCATTGCATGGTTTAAATATGTAGTAGTAAACGTAAATTATCAATGCTTTAATTTAGAAGTCAAGAATTGTAAAATTGCTTGTCATGAGTCTATGTAATTTTTAAAGAAAATTGATGAGGATCATTTAGATTAATCGTTCATATTGTGAATTCCTCGAATCAGTAATATATCGTTAGAGGGACTGTACTATTATTTTAGTGATAAATGTAAATAAAAAATGTACATATATATATATATATATATATATATATATATATATATATATATATATATATATATATATATATATATATATTAAAGGATATTTTTATGTAAAAAAATGAGTTTGTAGAAAGAAAGTAGGAAAGTATAGATTTTGTTTCATTAAGGTCGATTATTGTTTTTCTTGTTTATTTTAATTCGTGTATGATATATGAAATTAATACTGACTGCATGTATGTATTTGTTATATCGTAGGAAAATTGAGAAGTTGAATAGATTGAGATGAATGATATGGATGAATGTTCTGATAATAAATATAGTGTGGAGATAGTGGAGGAGTGTGTCTCAAGTGAGGAAAAGGAGGATGATTCAGAAGGGATTGACGAGGTCCCTGAAATTGGCCATACGTATAAATCCTTGGATTGTGCATTCAATATGCTGCACATTTATGGAAAGAGTGTAGGTTGTAGTTAGGTTAAGTATCCAAAGAACAAGGCTAAAGACAGTAGTGTTAAATCACAAACGATTGCTTGTCATCGTGGACACTAGGAAACATGATGAGGGCGAAGCGTAGAGGAGAAAGCCTGCGTAGAGGAGAAAGCCTACTTCAAGGATAGGATGTGCCAATAGAGTGGGTGCAAGTAAGCAGTGTGATGATTGATAACTAGTACAAAACTGGTTCATAATCATGAACAAAATCCTAGTATGTCAAGATATTTAAAGCAATATAGAGTGCTTCATGTAGAAACCAAAATGATGGTTGAATCCTTAGAAAGTGTTGGAATTTCAATAGCACAACGTGTGAAAGTTGCAATAAGTGATGTTACGGGTGCTCAAAACATGACTTGTTTGCCTAGAGATATCGTAACCACCATGAGAAAATTAGGAGAAAAAGACTCGAAGGGGTAATGCAAATGTTGTTTATAACTTCTTATTGTGCTTGCAAATAAAGAACCATGACTTTTACTTTGACATAGATGCATACAAGGAAAATAGAATAAGAAATGTATTTTGGGTAGATGGCTGCATACAAAGAGTGTTTTGATGTCATATCTTTCGACACCACATACTTGGTGAATAAATACCAAATGTCGTCCTTTGCTCCTTTTGTGAGGGTAAATGATCATGCCGGTGCATACTATTAAGAGGTGCTTCAATATGTAAAGAAGATGTTGCTATGTTTGAGTGGCTATTTAAGACATTTTTAAAAGCGATGGATTCTATAATGTCTGGTGCAATTGTTACCGACCAGTGCCAAAGCATAGGTGGTGATATGAGAAATGTTTTTAGAAATGTAAAGCATAGGTGATGTTTGTTTCATATTATGTACAAGTTTACAGACAAGTGTGATGGGCATCGTAGGTATGATGAAATTCTTCGTACATTCATGTGTGTTGTGTATATGAGCCTTAGAGAAGAAGAGTTTGAAGAAGGGTTGAAACGAATGATGGTGGGGTTTAAGTTGAAAAGACCGGGAAGAGATGATTATTGTTTGAAAGCCTTTATCGAGGAAAAGAGAAATGGGTGCAAGTGTATGTGAGGACTCATTTTTGGGTTGCAATGTCCTGTACAGAAAGGAGTGAGTTACCGAATTCTTACTTTGATGCTTATGTGCACAAAAAAACAGCTTTGAAAGGATTTGTTGATAGGTATGAAGAAGCATTGGTGGATAAGATTGAGCAAGAGGATCACGCCGATGCCCTTTTATTGCATGGTACCATTCCAATGGTCGCAAAATTTTCTATGTAAGTGCAATTCCAAAAGGCTTACACAATAGATGTTTTGAACAAAGTACAAGAGGAGATTATTCATTGTGAGCTAGACATGATCAGAGAAGAGATAAATGTTAGTGAGTGGACTCTGACATAAGTGGAGCATCGAAACAGTGAGATTGTGGGAAAACCAAATCTCGTGAATACCAAGTGTTTTTTGACTCTAGTAGAATTGATGTGAATTGTTTATGTAGCATGTCAAAATAGAAAGGCCTATTGTGTAGGCATGCTATGATGGTGTTACATAGAAAGAGAGTCACTTGTTATCTAAAAAGTAAATTATGCGGCGTTGGAGAAGAGATGTGAAGCGGCCACATAGCAAGATGAACCTGATTGAAGTTGGGAGCAAGTGGTGGGTGAAGGTTGATAGGTAGAAGAGGATGGAGACGAAGTTGAATCACTTGGTTGACCTTGCTAAGTATTCTAAAGAAAAGTGTGAATTTGTTGTTTTTGTTAACCCATGACGATGGCCTTCGGGGGGGCGGTGGAAAACCCCTCCTCTTTCGAAACCCTTTGTGATGGTCAAGAAGGGACTGGTGCGGTCGTAAACTATATTGTGAGGTGGAAGTGAGTAGGAAAGAGAGAAGACTAGATAAGGTGGGAGAGAAAATAGAAAAGGAAAAAATAAAAACAAAAAAAAAATAATAATAAAAAAAAAAAAAGAAATAAAAACCGTGGGGGGGGAACATTTTTCTTTTTTTTTCTTTTTCTTCTCTTTTTCGGTTGTGAGAGGGGATTTTTTTTTGGGTGGGGGGTTAATTCATGGAAAAGGGAAGGGTATTTTGGTATTTCCACTTGATACCATTATTCCCTTTTGTCTTTAGCTATTGGATGGGAACATGAGAATATTGTGACGTGCATGACATCATAGGATGATGTCATGAAATGATGTCATCCATGACATCATAATTCCCTTTCTTATTTATTTTTGTATTTTCTCTTTTATATTCTTTTTTGGATTTTTGATTTATTTTCTCTTTTGGGCTTTGGGCTTTGGGCTTTGCTTTGCTAATGGGTTGGGTCAACTTATGGACCCTAAATGCCCTTTTAGCCCAAATGACTTATTTAATTAAGGTAATTACAGTTAATGCTAATATTAACTGTAATAATTATTTAGAAGAAATACAAGTCAAAATTCGGCGTCTACAAGGGCAAATAAGTAATTTCAGTAGCTTTTTCTTACTATTTAAGGAAATGCCCAAGTAAACAAGGGACATCCCAAAATGGAATGTGCACAAGTAAACAAGGGACAAAGGGAGTATGAGATACAACCAACCAGAAATGATACATAGATTCCCTTTTATCTCTTATTATCTTTATATATGGATCGACACTCATTAACCATAGATCCTCATCACTCATAATTCATCCTCCTCAAAATTCTGAGAATATCAAACACATCTCCACCTTCCAAACCTATCCTGATTTTGGGGTTTAAGTGGTAGCCCGTGGTTGGGGTAGTGGGGTGGCTGGGAAGAGAGAGACGTCGGGGTGAGGTTCACGGCGCCGGTGTGGTGTGGGGCTGGTGATTTTTGGCCAAATGAGTGCTCCACAGGTTGGGGTAGTGGGGTTGAGTCGGGGTGGACTGAGGTAGGGGAGGAGGGGCTCAGCGGGGGTAGAGATGGTAATTGACAGGGGGCTGTTCGGTTTGGTTGGTTGACAAGGCTAAGACTAGGGATGGAGGTTTAGGGGCTTTATTTCCATATTTGAGCATCTTTCTCTCCCCCCTTTCTCTCTCCTTCCTGCCACCCTAACCAACAAGCTACCAACAACCACCACCCCAGCCACCACGCCCCCCAATGGCCCAACCACCAGGCCCTACTCAACTGTCGCCAGCCTACAAGGCAGCCACCCATAAACCCTAAATAATGCATAAATAAAAGAATTCAAATTAAAATTTTATTAGTTACGAGGTTAATTTCATCCCAAATATTTTCTCGACTAAAGGAATCATCTAAGTTGGTTGGATTTTAAGTTTGTCTACAATAACAAAAGTGAATTCATAGGATGATTTGAGAGGAAAAGAATAAGGAGGAAAAAAACTACAAATAAAAAGGTATTTTCGGGAGTATTACAATAAAAATATTTGTGCTTAGTAATTTTGGTATTTATGTTAAGCAGTTCCATTATAAAGGTCTAATTAATTAGCTCCACCCAAACTCGCTTACTATCCTAGTCCCCAAGGAAAATGTGGAGCTCTATCTACATGCATGCTAAACACACCACCTATAAGGATTGTTCATAAAAATACGAAACCAAAAAATAATATCGTAACAGCACAAAATCGAACCGGGGAACAGGTTACATACTGAGAAAAAAAAATGTTCTCGGTACAGTTATCGTACCATTACATAATCTAGATTTTTCGCCACGGTTACGGTTCGCGTTTTGCGCATTTCGGTTAACCGAAAAATAAAAATTGAAATGGTGGTCCAAACAATAAGTTAAGCTTCCTGAAACATATATTATAGGATGAAAGGCATCTGTTGATTCTAATAACATCAAGAAGATAGACTAGATCAAGATTTCATCATCTAAGACTCTAAGAGGCAGGGGCGGAACCAGGATTTCTTTATTGGGGGGGACCAAATAATATGATATTCAATTTTTTTTTCTCCATTCAATTTAAATACTCATAGATCAAAACGAGATGTGTCACATATGGTTTACAAGCGAGCACAAACAATAAACACACACAAAAAAAAAAATAAATAACATTGAATGTAGAATTTATTAAAAGAAGTTGCGTACCTTATAGCAGGTTACTTAAACTGTACGCGTCTCTCTTTCAATTGTTTAAAGGTGTCTATTATCAAATTTGTACTAAACTTCTCAGTTATTTCCCTTTCAATATAAACCAACAAATAATCCCGAAGAAAGCCCTCATCCATCTTGTTTCAAAGATCTGTTTTCACAATTTTCATAGCCGAAAATGCCCGCTCCGTAGTTGCAGTAGAGACAGAAAGAGTTAACACCAGACGTAGAAGCTTATCAACCAAATTATTGTCTTTTGACTTAATTGTCGTGACCAAACCTCGCAATAAACCGATGATGTTAGACAAGTTCTTCAAATCTGGATGATTAGGAACATCAAGCCCATAATGTTGCAATTGACACTTCAAATGAATTCTATCTTGGTAAGAAAAATCTGCAGGATAATATCTCTCAGCTAAAGTGCAAATATCTGCAACATTGAACGCCTTATAGCCATCCCTAGGGTCTAATGCTGCACTTAAAATGAGAAGCTCTGTAGCTTTTTCACTAAACCTGTTGTTCAACTCCTGCCATTGTTTGTCTACTGCAACATTAAACATTTCGACTTCATAGTTGTGAGACATTGTCACAGTTGGTTTTCTCATTTGTTGACGAAGAGACTTCAGTATATCAACATAAGGATCATCCATTTTAGGGATTGTGACATCATAACGGGTACAAAATAATGTCATTTTCTCCCACATATCTTTCCATCCATCCTTTCTCAAGTTCTGAAGCAATGTCTTTGTGGTGGAAACCATATGCATAGCATTTACAATATCTAGAGACTTTTGTTGCAAAGCTTGGTAAAGCCCATAAATTATGCTCATAATTTCTTTAACAACAAGCAAAATGAAGACGAATTCAAATGATATAATCAACTTGATAGCATTAAGAGCATCTGCCCGCCGAGAAGATGTGGTTCCTTCGACAGCTATATCACTAAGAACCGAGCGAGTAGCATTGTACATTTTTACTAGACTACATATTAATTTAAAATGAGAGCTCCATCTAGTATCTCCAGGTCTTTGCAATGTACCAATCTGATTAACTCCTCTTCAGGTCTCAATCTCCTCAATTTCAATTAAATGCTCAATCTCAACAATTTCAGTAGCTTGTAAATCATCATGACGTTTTGAGGAACTAGTCACAGAATTTATAATAAAAACCAAGTGCTGAAACCAAGTATGAATTTCAGGTACTTCCCTCGATGCAGTGACAAGTGTTAGTTGCAATTGGTGAGCTAAACAATGCACATAATATGCATAAGGACATTCTTTAAGGAACAAAACTTGTAACCCATTCCACTCTCCTCGCATGTTACTAGCACCATCATACCCCTGGCCTCTAATATTTTGAACACTAAGCTTATGATGTGACAAAACAGAACAAATCTCATTTTTCAAAGTCAATGACGTAGTGTCTTTAACATGAACTAAATCCAAGAAGCGCTCTCTTACATTGCCAAATTTATCAACAAATCTCACCACTATGGCCATTTGCCCCCTTTTAGAAATATCTCTAGACTCATCAACAATCAAGCAAAAATATGATTGACCAATATCTTCACAAATAGGCTTTGTACTTTTCTTGCAAAGACATTTAAGATCTCCTTCTGAATTCTCGGTGATGTGTACTTAGCATTTTGTGGGGCATTTTGCAAAACAACTGCATCTACATCTTTATTATATGAGGCCAAGAGTTTTATCATCTCAAGAAAATTTTCCTGATTTTTGAGTCTGGTCGTTCATCATGCCCTCTATATGCACAAGCTTGAAATGTCAACCATCTAACAGCATCTATTGATGTTTTCAAACGCAACCTATTTCTCAAAATTTGCTCTGCAGTTTGTCTCTCTATAATATGTTCAATATGGCCTGCTCTATTTTTTAGATTGTCATAACACTTAACAGCATAATTATGAGGTGAATTAGAGTCCTTCCTCACATGAGATAAAAGAGCACAATCTTTTCCATTATTGACTTTTCTCCAATTTTGGAACCCCTTTTTAGTGAATGTATTTGAATCATGTCTCCCAATTGATTTTTTGGCAAAAAGAAAGAAAGGAAAACAATAAACAACATCTTTTGCAGGTGAATACTCTAACCAAGGAAATTTCTAAAACCAATGATATTGAAAACGACGTTGATGATCGTTGTGACCAGAATAAGGATAATTAGCTAGATGAGGTTGATATGCACCAACAATATAAGCCCTTCGAACTAAATCTCGTTCGCTAGAAGGATAAGACTCAATCGACTTACGTAACCCAGGATCACGTACTAATAAATTAGAATCAACACCCTCTACCTCAATTCTTGGAGAGTTAGGAGAAAATTGCTCACCATCTAAAGCATCTGTTTCACCAACTGGTTCTGCATCAACAACTGGCTCATCGGATTGGACTCTGCCCTCAGTTTCTGTGGTCTTGTTGTGAGGGAAAAAATAGAATTCAATTGTTTTCCTTTTTGACATTCTTTGAACTGTAATTGAAAATAATTATATACTAATTAACATTGAGTATAAAAAAATAAAGCTATATTTAAGCAAACAATAGAAGAACACTACAACAAAATTTGGACGTATTAAAATTGTTTTAATCAACTAAAGTAAAGAAAGTTAAGAAACCCTAATAATTATATTCGCACAAAACAATAAAACATTACTGAGAAAAGAAACAAAATAAAAAACTGTGAACATACCTTTAAATTTTTCAATGACAGACACTCAGAATCTTAAAATATTGTAGAGAGAGTTTGAGCTTTTTTGTTTTACTCACTGACGGCGACCTTGGATAAGGCCGCTGAACTCAATTGAATAATGATGGGGAATGCTGTAACTGTTCCCTCATTAAATTGGTATAGTATTTAGAACGTAAACTAATTAAAAGTGGGACCACTTACGTCTTACCCAAAAAAGGAAGTTTGGTACTAAAGTGAATAAGTTCTGTACGCATGTTTCAAGTTAAACACAAAAAAAAATTAAAAAGTGAATAAGTGATTGTAAGGGATTGGGACATGTGCCTTGGGACCACAAACTTGTATTTCACGTTCTAGTAGCATAGGTGTGTAGATTACTAAGTAGTCAGTTATGTTATTTTTTTCCTTTTATCTTTGGGCTTTGAGGGGACCAGTATTTTTAAATTGTGGGTTAGTTAGGATTATTTCAAAAGTTAGTCTGGGCCCCGGCACCCCCTAGTCCCCC
This sequence comes from Tetragonia tetragonoides, assembly GCA_038025085.1. Taxonomy (NCBI): domain Eukaryota; kingdom Viridiplantae; phylum Streptophyta; class Magnoliopsida; order Caryophyllales; family Aizoaceae; genus Tetragonia; species Tetragonia tetragonoides. The sequence continues at coordinate 30,426,119 of CM076149.1, read as the reverse complement.
CTATGTCCGCCCCTGCTAAGAGGTATACAATATACACTTGGTAACACAACGAGAATGGAAGAAGCAATCATTTGAAGCAACAAGTACTCCATAGGCCCATTCAAGACAATTAATCCAAATTGAGTATTAGTCATACAAAGACCAGATTGCATTGAAAGATTTCATCTAGGTTTCAAAAGAAAAGCAAACCGCAGACTGGACCATGAAACCCATCTTCTGGAAATCGGCCAAATGATTCCAAACCCATTATACTCTACTTGTAAGACTAACAATCTGTAAAAGTTGCAGTGAGAGGAACTTCAGCTGGTCGGTAAACATGGAGAAATGTCTTTTTCCGGTGAGGAGATGGCTGGTAGTTGGGTATTGTAAATATTAAACGAAAAAAAGAATGTAGAAATTAAAAATTGAAAATGTATAAATTCGGTAAACCGTACCAAAAGTTTCGGTTAACCGAGCATCGGTTAACCGGTATATTCGGTACGGGTACCAATTCGGAAAAAGTCAAACCGATATTTTCGGCTATCGTACCAAAAATGTATTTCGGTACGATTAATCTACTGTGAATAACCCTACCACCTATTGAACAAAATCTTAGGAATAGTTCCTACTAACAACTGTTGGTGAACACTTGGCATCTTATTCGATTATTTAATTTTACATATTATGAATTCAATGGATAAAAAAAATACTTAATCATCATATTGTTCAATCAAATGAGAAGTACTCATTTAGTATTTTTCAGTGAACAATTCAAAGTTTTATTCACCACAACCTTTAACTTGATGGTTAGATAACCAAATTTCAATCCATATGAATTTTTTTAACACAAGGCATGTTTTTTTTGCTTTCTATTTTCTCTTCTTTTATAATTATATACATGGAGAAATTTACAATATATCAACAATACCATTGTTTTAACTTTTGCCTCGCCTCCTCCTTCAATAATACCCTTAATCATTATGAACAATAAATATTGCTTCCTATTTCGAAAAGGTGTACAAGCTTCTCCTAATAATCAATGGCGGAGCCACCGTGTAAAATAGGTATGCACGTGCCTATCGTGCTTCTCAAGAAAATATTAGGCTATAGTCCACATCTCGCCAATAGTCCACATCTCGCTTCTGGCGTAAGTTAACTTGTGGCTCATCTGATTGCTATTTGAAACAAATAAACTAACAAAGGTCAGAACAAAAAAACTAAAAGCAATTATTTTATCGGTAATGATTATAGTCGCATAAAATAACAGGCTAGGGTTATCATATGCCGACGTGGCAATCATTGAGTGGTTGAAAAAAGCTGAAGTTTAGTTTTTTTTTAAACTTCATTTAAGCTCACTTTGACGGGTCACGTGACTTATTCTTTCTATTATTTTCCATGTGAGGGAGAGTTGTTAAAACCAAGTACTCGATACTCCAAATTAATTTAGGGAAAACTCTTGAAAATCAAATAGCTCTGAAACTCACACATCTCTCAAACTCAAACAACTTATTGTGATTGAAATTGCGATTGGGTGAGAGTGGTGGAAAATATCAAGCGACTCCAGATTATTTCAGGGGAATATTGAGGAAATAAAGTAGATTTCAAACAGCTTATTGCAATAATGAGTGAGAAAACTTAGGGTTCTTAAATTGCAATTGTGAGTGAGAAAATTTAAGTATCTGAAATTGCGATTTCATGAGGGGAACCAAATTTGGGTTTCTTGAGGTCCGAGGGGAAAAGTAAGAAACTCAAACAGGAAAATTGCTATTGTATGGGTGAAAAATTAGGGTTCTTTGGGTGTGGAAAAAACTAAATTAGGGTAATTAGGTGATGAGACTAAGGCAAGAATTTGATGAAATTACATTGATCGATGGTGTTGTTTAAGTAAGATATGCAACAATGATAAGCAAGTGAATGAAGAAGATGAAAAACCTAGCAAAGAATAAATGGGGAGGTGGTTAGAAAGATAACGGAAGATAGAGTTAGTTTAAAGCACTTAAAAATGTTGTTTATTTTGTTTATTTTAAAAGATGATTACAAGGTCTATTCACTATTATTGGTGTTCTGCCAAAAATTGTCTCACGAATTGAATTTCCCAATTTCCCACCAAATATTTGATTTGATGAACTTGTAAGGTCTGGATATTGAAGAATGTTATTCAATGGTTATCTAGTTTTGTACCAAAGTTACCTCAGATGTGCATTCTCCTGCTAATAGTCACGATAGTTGTTGATCTAGGTTATTCTACTCCGTTACCCTCACGCCTCATTAGAGTGCCAAAGCTCTCTAAGTTAGAAGACGCGGTTTATGTATATGAAGAATCATTGCATGGTTTAAATATGTAGTAGTAAACGTAAATTATCAATGCTTTAATTTAGAAGTCAAGAATTGTAAAATTGGTTGTCATGAGTCTATGTAATTTTTAAAGAAAATTGATGAGGATCATTTAGATTAATCGTTCATATTGTGAATTTCTCAAATCAGTAATATATCGTTAGAGGGACTGTACTATTATTTTTAGTGATAAATGTGAATAAAAAATGTGTGTGTGTGTGTGTGTATATATATATATATATATATATATATATATATATATATATATATATATATATATATATATATATATATATATATATATTAAAGGATATTTTTGTGTAAAAAAATGAGTTTGTAGAAAGAAAGTAGGAAAGTATAGATTTTGTTTCATTAAGGTCGATTATTGTTTTTCTTGTTTATTTTAATTCGTGTATGATAGATGAAATTAATACTGACTGCATGTATGTATTTGTTATATCGTAGGAAAATTGAGAAGTTGAATAGATTGAGATGAATAATATGGATGAATGTTCTGATAATAAAAATAGTGTGGAGATAGTGGAGGAGTGTGTCTCAAGTGAGGAAAAGGAGGATGATTCAGAGGGGATTGACGAGGTCCCTGAAATTCGCCATACGTATAAATCCTTGGATTGTGCATTCACGCACATTTATGGAAAGAGTGTAGGTTGTAGTTAGGTTAAGTATCCAAAGAACAAGGCTAAAGACAGTAGTGTTAAATCACAAACAATTGCTTGTCATTGTGGACACTAGGAAACATGATGAGGGCGAATCGTAGAGGAGAAAGCCTACTTCAAGGATAGGATGTGCCAATAGAGTGGGTGCAAGTAAGCAGTGTGATTATTGATAACTAGTACAAAATTGGTTCATAATCATGAACAAAATCCTAGTATGTCAAGATATTTAAAGCAATATAGAGTGCTTCATGTAGAAACCAAAATGATGGTTGAATCCTTAGAAAGTGTTGGAATTTCAATAGCACAACGTGTGAAAGTTGCAATAAGTGATGTTACGGGTGCTCAAAACATGACTTGTTTGCCTAGAGATATCGTAACCACCATAAGAAAATTAGGAGAAAAAGACTCGAAGGGGTAATGCAAATGTTGTTTATAACTTCTTATTGTGCTTGCAAATAAAGAACCATGACTTTTACTTTGACATAGATGCATACAAGGAAAATAGAATAAGAAATGTATTTTGGGTAGATGGCTGCATACAAAGAGTGTTTTGATGTCATATCTTTCGACACTACATACTTGGTGAATAAATACCAAATGTCGTCCTTTGCTCCTTTTGTGAGGGTAAATGATCATGGCCGGTGCATACTATTAAGAGGTGCTTCAATATGTAAAGAAGATGTTGCTATGTTTGAGTGGCTATTTAAGACATTTTTAAAAGCGATGGATTCTATAATGTCTGGTGCAATTGTTACCGACCAGCGCCAAAGCATAGGTGGTGATATGAGAAATGTTTTTAGAAATGTAAAGCATAGGTGATGTTTGTTTCATATTATGTACAAGTTTACAGACAAGTGTGATGGGCATCGTAGGTATGATGAAATTCTTCGTACATTCATGTGTGTTGTGTATATGAGCCTCAGAGAAGAAGAGTTTGAAGAAGGGTTGAAACGAATGATGGTGGGGTTTAAGTTGGAAAGACCGGGAAGAGATGATTATTGTTTGAAAGCCTTTATCAAGGAAAAGAGAAATGGGTGCAAGTGTATGTGAGGACTCATTTTTGGGCTGCAATGTCCTATACACAAAGGAGTGAGTTAACGAATTCTTACTTTGATGCTTATGTGCACAAAAAAACAGCTTTGAAAGGATTTGTTGATAGGTATGAAGAAGCATTGGCGGACAAGATTGAGCAAGAGGATCACGCCGATGCCCTTTTATTGCATGGTACCATTCCAATAGTCACAAAATTTTCTATGTAAGTGCAATTCCAAAAGGCTTACACAATAGATGTTTTCAACAAAGTACAAGAGGAGATTATTCATTGTGAGCTAGACATGATCAGAGAAGAGATAAATGTTAGCGAGTGGACTCTGACATAAGTGGAGCATCGAAACAGTGAGATTGTGGGAAAACCAAATCCCGTGAATACCAAGTATTTTTTGACTCTAGTAGAATTGATGTGAATTGTTTATGTAGCATGTCAAAATAGAAAGGCCTATTGTGTAGGCATGCTATGATGGTGTTACATAGAAAGAGAGTCACTTGTTATCTAAAAAGTAAATTATGCGGCGTTGGAGAAGAGATGTGAAGCGGCCACATAGCAAGATGAACCTTATTGAAGTTGGGAGCAAGCGGAGGGTGAGGTTGATAGGTAGAAGAGGATGGAGAGGAAGTTCAATCACTTGGTTGACCTTGCTGAGTATTCTAAGGAAAAGTGTGAATTTGTTGTTTTTGTTAACCCATGAAGATGGCCTTCGAGGGGGGGGCGGTGGAAAACCCCTCCGCTTTCAAAACCCTTTGTGATGGTCAAGAAGGCCGTCGTAAACTATATTGACCCGTTGGCGGTAATGGCAAAGGATAGACCCAGGTGTGGTAGACCCTTAAAACTGTATGAGCACATGAATAAGGGTAAGAAGAAAGAGACTCAAGACCTCGATTCAGATTCGGATACTCCATATCTCAATTGTAAGTATTCATTAGTAATTGCATTTTTTATTTAAATATATAAGACATTGTTGGACTAATATTTTTCAAATTATAATGACAGGTCAGAGGACGAGGGGAGAGGTCAAGGAGGGAGAAATGTGGTTGAAGAGGTATTTCAGGTACACGGATATCAAACTCCATAAACTTCAGCTCCACTGATTCTCGGGTATATTATATCTTACACAACGGATTATTAGAGCATCTTCAATGTGTGGCTAACACCCTATTAGCTAAGAGCATCCACAACCATGACCCATTTTTCAAGGGGTCAATGCTTCTCTCTCTCCTCCACCTCACTTTTCCACTCAAAACTTGACTTTTTATTTTTCATGACTTCTTATCCTCCATTCATGACCCAAGTCACTACCCTCTCTCTCCTACTTTTTCTCTACCCCACCAAAACTAATAAAGTGAAAATGTAAGGAAATTAGGAGAAAAGTGAAAATTTGTAATAAGTGTGAGAAATATATCAAGAGTGGTCTCTATTTAATGAGGAGGAAAAAATAGGAACGTTGGTGATTTTTTCATAATTTTTTGATTTTTTTTTTTTACTTTTTTTATAGCCGTTTGAAAACGGCTAGTAATTTTGTTCAAAGAAATCTGCCACGTGGTAGCTTCCCAATGGTCCGCCTGACGCACGTCAGGCTGCACTGACCATCTGCCTTTTTTTTGAGGGGGCTTTTTTACAGTCCAAACGATGTGTTTTGGGGTGTTAAATAGTCGATTTTTTTAAAAATAGCTAACAGCTGTCCAGCTCTAATTGGTTGGTTGAGTGATATTTTCTGGCACATTGAGTTTCCAAGGAGAGCTAGGAGAGAGAAAAGTCACCCCTTGATACCTTTTCCCCAATAGTGATCCTTATTTGACCCATACTCTCTCTCCACTTGACCCTTTAAAAAGTCATTGTTGGGGATGCTCTAAGAGCATCTTTTATACGTTTTGCTTTCCACCTCATCTAAGTAAACAGGGGCGGACATAGGAGGGACTAGGGGGAGCCGGGGCCCATACTAACTTTTGAAATAATCCTAACTAACCCACAATTTAAAAATACTGGTCTCCTCAAAGCCCAAAGATAAAAGGAAAAAATAACATAACTGACTACTTAGTAATCTACACACCTAGGCTACTAGAACCTGAAATACAAGTTTGTGGTCTCAAGGCACATGTCCCAATCCCTTTCAATCACTTATTCACTTTTTATTTATTTTTTTGTGTTTAACTTGAACCATGCGTACAGAACTTATTCATTTTAATACTGAACTTCCTTTTTTGGGTCAGACGTCAGTTGTCCCACTTTTAATTAGTTTTCTACTTTCTAAATACTGTACCAATTTAATGAGGGAACAGTTACAGTATTCCCCATCATTATTCAATTGAGTTCAGCGGCCTTATACGAGGTCGCCGTCAGTGAGTAAAACAAAAAAGCTCAAACTCTCTCTAAAACAAAAAAGCTCAAACTCTCTCTACAATATTTTAAGATTCAGAGTGTCTGTCATTGAAAAATGTAAAGGAATGTTCATAGTTTTTTATTTTGTTTCTTTTCTCAGTAATGTTCTATTGTTTTGTGCGAATATAATTATTAGGGTTTCTTAACTTTCTTTACTTTAGTTAATTAACACAATTTTAATACGTCCAAATTTTACTGTAGTGTTCTTCTATTGTTTGTCTAAATATAGCTTTATTTTTGATACTCAATGTTAATTAGTATATAATTGTTTTCAAGTACAGTTCAAAGAATGTCAAAAAGGAAAACAATTGAATCCTATTTTTTCCCTCACAACAAGACCACAGAAACTGAGGGCAGAGTCCAATCCGATGAGCCAATTGTTGATACAGATTCAGTTGGTGAAACAGGAACTAATGTTGAGCAATCTGCTTTAGATGGTGAGCAATTTCCTCCTAACTCTCCAAGAGTTGAGGTAGAGGGTGTTGATTCTAATTTATTAGTACGTGATCCTGGGTTACGTAAGTCGATTGAGTCTTATCCTTCTAGCGAACGAGATTTAGTTCGAAGGGCTTATATTGACCTTGGTGCATATCAACCTCATCTAGCTAAATTATCCTTATTCTGGTCACAACGATCATCAACGTCGTTTTCAATATCATTGGTTTGAGAAATTTCCTTGGTTAGAGTATTCACCTGCAAAAGATGTTGTTTATTGTTTTCCTTGCTTTCTTTTTGCCAAAAAACCAATTGGGAGACATGGTTCAAATACATTCACTAAAAAGGGGTTCCAAAATTGGAGAAAAGTCAATAATGGAAAAGATTGTGCTCTTTTATCTCATGTGGGGAAGGACTCTAATTCACCTCATAATTATGCTGCTAAGTGTTATGACAATCTAAAAAATAGAGCAGGCCATATTGAACATATTATAGAGAGGCAAACTGCAGAGCAAATTTTGAGAAATAGGTTGCGTTTGAAAACATCAATAGATGTTGTTAGATGGTTGACATTTCAAGCTTGTGCATATAGAGGGCATGATGAATGACCAGACTCAAAAAATCAGGAAACTTTTCTTGAGATGATAAAACTCTTAGCCTCATACAATAAAGATGTAGATGTAGTTGTTTTGGAAAATGCCCCGCAAAATGCTAAGTACACATCACCGAGAATTCAAAAGGAGATCTTAAATGTCTTTGCAAGAAACATACCAAGCCTATTTGTGAAGATATTGGTCAATCATATTTTTTCTTGATTGTTGATGAATCTAGAGATATTTCCAAAAGGGAGCAAATGGCCATAGTGGTGAGATTTGTTGATAAGTTTGGCAATGTAAGAGAGCACTTCTTGAATTTAGTTCATGTTAAAGACACTACGTCATTGACTTTGAAAAATGAGATTTGTTCTGTTTTGTCACATCATAAGCTTAGTGTTCAAAATATTAGAGGACAGGGGTATGATGGTGCTAGCAACATGCGAGGAGAGTGGAATGGGTTACAAGCTTTGTTCCTTAAAGAATGTCCTTATGCATATTATGTGCATTGTTTAACTCACCAACTGCAACTAACACTTGTTGCTGCATCGAGGGAAGTACCTGAAATTCATACTTGGTTTCAGCACTTGGCTTTTATTATAAATTCTGTGACTAGTTCCTCAAAACGTCATGATGAGTTACAAGCTACTCAAATTGCTGAGATTCAGCATTTAATTGAAATTAAGGAGATTGAGACAGGGAGAGGAGTTAATCAGATTTGTACATTGCAAAGACCTGGAGATACTAGATGGAGCTCTCATTTTAAATCAATATGTAGTCTGGTAAAAATGTAGAATGCTACTCGCTCGGTTATTAGTGATATAGCTGTCGAAGGAACCACATCTTCTCAGCGGGCAGATGCTCTTAATGCTATCAAGTTGATTATGTCATTTGAATTCGTCTTCATTTTGCTTGTTGTTAAAGAAATTATGGGCATAATTGATGGGCTTTGCCAAGCTTTGCAACAAAAGTCTCTAGATATTGTAAATGTTATGCATATGGTTTCCACCACAAAGACATTGCTTCAGAACTTGAGAAAGGATGGATGGAAAGATATGTGGGAGAAAGTGACATTATTTTGTACCCGTTATGATATCACAATCCCTAAAATGGATGATCCTTATGTTGATATACTGAAGTCTCTTCGTCAACAAATGAGGAAACCAACTGTGACAATATCTCACCACTATGAAGTCGAAATATTTAATGTTGCAGTAGACAAACAATGGCAGGAGTTGAACAACAGGTTTAGTGAAAAAGCTACAGAGCTTCTCATTTTAAGTGCAGCATTAGACCCTAGGGATAGCTATAAGGCGTTCAATGTTACAGATATTTGCACTTTAGCTGAGAGATATTATCCTGCAGATTTTTCTTACCAAGATAGAATTCATTTGAAGTGTCAATTGCAACATTATGGGCTTGATGTTCTTAATCATCCAGATTTGAAGAACTTGTCTAACATCATCGATTTATTGCGAGGTTTAATTTGGTCACGACACGTAAGTCAAAAGACAATAATTTGGTTGATAAGCTTCTACGTCTGGTATTGACTCTTCCTGTCTCTACTGCAACTACGGAGCGGGCATTTTCGACTATGAAAATTGTGAAAACAGAACTTCGAAACAAGATGGAAGATGGCTTTCTTCGGGATTATTTGTTGGTTTATATTGAAAGGGAAATAACTGAGAAGTTTAGTACAGATTTGATAATAGACACCTTTAACCAATTGAAAGAGAGACGCGTACAGTTTAAGTAACCTGCTATAAGGTACGCAACTTCTTTTAATAAATTCTACATTCAATGTTATTTATTTTATTTTATTTTATTTTTTTGTGTGTTTATTGTTTCTGCTCGCTTGTAAACCATATGTGACACATCTCGTTTTGATCTATGAGTATTTAAATTGAATGGAGAAAAAGAATATTGAATATCATATTATTTGGTCCCCCCAATAATGAAATCTTGGTTCCGCCCCTGCCTCTTAGATGATGAAATCTTGATCTAGTCTATCTTCTTGATGTTATTAGATTCAACAGATGCCTTTCATCCTATAAGATATATTTCAGGAAGCTTAACTTATTGTTTGGACCACCCTTTCAATTTTTATTTTTCGGTTAACCGAAATGCGCAAAACGCGAACCGTAACCGTAGCGAAAAATCTAGATTATGTACCGGTACGATAACTGTGCCGAGAACATTTTTTTTCTCAGTATGTAACATGTTCCCCGGTACGGTTTTGTGCTGTTACGATATGGTTTTTCGGTTTCGTATTTTTATGAACAACCCTTATAGGTGGTGTGTTTAGTATGCATGTAGATAGAGCTCCACATTCCCCTTGGGGACTAGGATAGTAAGCGAGTTTGGTGGAGCTAATTAATTAGACCTTTATAATGGAACTGCTTAACATAAATACTAAATTAAGCACAAATCTTTTTATTGTTATACTCCCGAAAATACCTTTTTATTTGTAGTTTTTTTTCCTCCTTATTCTTTTCCTCTCAAATCATCCTATGAATTCACTTTTGTTATTGTAGACAAACTTAAAATCAAACCAAATTCCTTTAGTCGAGAAAATATTTGGGATGCAATTAACCTCGTAACTAATAAAATTTTAATTTGAATTCTTTTATTTATGCATTATTTAGGGTTTATGGGTGGCTGCATTGTAGGTTGGCGACAGTTGAGTAGGGCCTGGTGGTTGGGCCATTGGGGGGCGTGGTGGCTGGGTGGTGGTTGTTGGTAGCTTGTTGGTTAGGGTGGCAGGAAGGAGAGAGAAAGATGCTCAAATCTGGAAATAAAGCCCCTAAACCCCCGTCCCTAGTCTCAGCCTTGTCAACCAACCAAACCGAACAACCCCCTGTCAACTACCACCTCTACCCCAGCTGAGCCCCTCCTCCCCTACCTCAGTCCACCCCGACTCAGCCCCACTACCCCAACCTGTGGAGCACTCGTCTGGCCAACAATCACCTGCCCCACACCACACCGGCGCCGTGAACCCCACCCCGACGTCTCTCTCTTCCCAGCCACCCCACTACCCCAACCACGGGCCACCACTCAAACCCCCAAATTTGGTTCACAAGAGAAAGAAATGGGGGCAGAGAAAGAGATAAAATTGATAGAGAGAAAGGAGGGAGAGAGGGAAAGAGAGAAAACTTGTTAGGGGTATTGTGGGAAAAAGAAATTACGTTTAGTAATTTGCGATTTACGCTTAGTAATAATCAAATCTCCTTGTCCAGATCACTCTTACTGTGTCATCAAGGATGGACATAGATTGTGCCGACTTGCAATCTATCGTAGTCCAACCCAATATTTACACGGCACATCATGAGGATCGACACGACACGACAAATAATACGAATCACTAGATCGTGGGCCTTGCATGGGCCAGATGTTGGGAAATACTCAATGCCTAAGCATGGCATGATACCAATTGGCCCACAAAAATAATAAGGTAATAAAAATTAATAAAGGTGCAAAAAAGTCTTCAGCACGTGGGCAGCATGAGACACGATGGTTGACCGCTCTTAGAGATGAGGTGACACAACTTGAAACCCACCGAGTGGTTGAATCCCTAGACATGGCCAGCACCATCTTATGTGTCATCCGGATCTATAAACAACTCAATTGGTTCACGTAATAGTTAGAGCATAAGCTCACGAGGTTTTGAGTTTCAATCTTGAAACTCCCATGAAAATGGTTAAGACATTCCCATTTACTATCCTAGCCCAATGACTCTCATAACTCATAACCTAGCTCCTACACCAAAGTGATACAATACTCGACTCAAGAAAGGGAATATAGGAAAGCCTAAGTCTAGTGTAACACTAATGGCCCGTTTGACATACCTTCTCCCAACTTCTCTTTCTCCTTTCAAATTTGTTCTTGCTCACTCCCTTTTCATCCACTCCCTCCTCCATTTTCGACTCCTAAAAAGTAAAGCTACAATTGTACTAGAAAGGAGAAGTTACAAATTGTAGCTTCTCCTTCCACTTGTACCTTTATTTCAAGGAGAAGTTACAAGGCGGAGGTGGAAGTGGAGGTGGAGGTGGAGGTGGAGGTGGAGGTGGGAGTGGATGAAAATGGGGTAAACAAGAACAAATTTGGAAGAAATTGTATTTATTAAAGCTAGGCCACACGGGATCTTAAATCTCGCTAATTTGTTTTGTTTTCTTAATAGTTAAGCATCCCTTTTATTAATTACTCAAGCTATAAAATGCTACACAAATGAAGTAGCTTACAGAGGAACGCCCATTTGAGAGCACTCAATTAAATCTCACTAATTAGTTAATATCTATCACTTAGTCCATAAATAAAGACTGGATTCAGAATGACTTTAACTTGAAAACTGGATACTCTGCAACCACAAATTGAAACACCACAGAATGATCCAGCCAAAAGTATTTCAAAAGACATTATAACGTCTCGTATACAAATCTTACAGCCTACGTTCGGCACCTGAGATGCCCTCTAGCTACATAATTTAGATTACTCTCATCCAGAAGCCGTTTGCACCACACATAGACAAATAATCCTACGAAGATACATGATCTCGTCTCTTTGCAGTTCCATTTAAATAATAAAAATAAAAACCCGTACCATATCTCAGCCTAGGAGCGAAATTACTTTCTGCCAAAGAAAAACCACATCAATTCTGGCTGCATCCTGACACTCTCGCGAAGCTTCAAATTATTTTCCGCCAAAATTTTGGCATCTTGCCGTTTTATTTACGCTGAGGCCTGTGAACCAATCTAGCTCCAGGCTCATAATCAGTGCCGAAAGTGCCTCACTTCGGTAAAAACAAGGGAGACACCATACTTGTTGCAGCAATCTACAGCATCCTGGTCTCTTATGCTGCCACCAGGTTCCGCAATTACGTTTACACCACTCTCACAAGCCTCTTCTACTGCATCCTTCCATGCTGTACAGAACAAAGAAATCAAGAACAATTCAAAATTAGAATCAACGTCCCCCCTCCCCTGTGCGACCAACATTGTGAAGGATTGTATTGAATCCTTATTGCAAAGAACTAATACTACTAATAAGTAATAATTGCATGACAAACACACACATATTTCCTTTAGCTATGGAACTTCAAGCTCAAGCTTTGACTACTAGCGAAATCGATCAGCAACAGCAGCGAGCACAATCATGTTACTAATTATGGAGAAAATGAGTTCAAACTTTCACAACACTAGAAGACGAAAGAGTAACATGGAGCATTTACCAAATGGAAAGAAGGCATCACTTGCCAAAACTGCTCCTTTCACCTCCTCTCCTGCTTTTCTCATTGCAATCCTCATACTTTCAAGACGGTTCGGCTGCCCACTCCCCATACCTAGCATGCATTTATTCTGCAAAATTATGTACACATTAACCTTGTGTGAAGTAGTAAGACTAATGCAGCTCTTGATTCTTCACATTAAATTCCAAAATGGAATTTATCGAGACATGGTTTTCTACCAGTATTATTGATGTGTCTGCATTCCTTAAATGAAAAGGCTAGGTGAAATTTCAACATTGATGCAAACATCTAATAGGAAATGCAAGGATTTTACCAGGAATTTTTAGGTGGGACAGAAAAGAAGAGAGAATATGATTTCACCTTTGCAAGGACTATAGCATTGCTTTTCACATGCTTCACACAAAGCCACGCAAATTGTGCATCACCAATTTCCTTTTCTGTTGGGCTTTTTTCAGATACCACTTTAAATTGGATATCTTCAGGTGTCAGATCATCAGACTCCTGAGCTAACCAACCTCCACCAACTTGTCTCAAGGAAAGTTTTCCTTTGTCATTCTTTTTTGCCTCAAGGATCCTCAAAGTCTTTGACTTTCCACGAAGGATCTCATGTCCTTTCTGTGAATACTTGGGGGCAACCACAATTTCATAGAACATCCGTGTCTCACCATCTGTAGGGCTTCTAAATTCTCGAATTTCCTTCGCAAGGGCCTTGAGTGCGACAAGAGAAACAGTCAAGACAAACAATTGTGAGAGTTACATCCTTTGCACGGATCAACCTAAGAAATAGTTCCATACAAGAAAGAGCTTCCCATTGCTCAATAGAAATACTTAATTTAGTTAATCAATAAAGTGCATTGTACCCTCCAGTATGGATGACAAAACTGAAGCCCCAGGACGACAGTGGTTTTACGCAATTTACAAGATCATTGACAGCAAAAACAATAGTGCGTCTCTAGTACTACTAAAGCGGTTACCTCATCAACTTCAACATTAAACGCTACAATGCCACCAAACGCGCTAACTGGATCTGCTTTGACAGCTAGCCAGTATGCCTCAAGGATATCATCACGTGAAGCAACTCCACAGGGGTTTGTATGCTTCACAACAACACAAGTTGGATCTTTGAATTCGGAGACACAATTCCAAGCCGCATCAGCATCTAAGTAGTTATTATACGACATCTCCTGCAGAAAGGAAAACCATTTATACGTCTCCAATAGATAATGCATTACACACTTATCAAAAATAATGTATAAACTTTCAACTAAAATCTTTATGATGTGCAATGTCAAAATTTCAGTCTCAGAGTACTTAGATAAATAAAGTGTCAAGTCAAACTGGTGACTTACAGGAACCCTATAGCCAAAACCAATGGAAAAGCAGAAGTAATAATATAATTATTCGGAAATAAGCACAAATAAACAGGCACAAACTGGTAATTTTTGATCTCATGTCTATTGAATGGAGCCAAAAAAAAATCACTAGGCGTTGAAATTTAAATCAAATGGCGTATCAAACAGTTTGTGCTTCTTATTTATTCTGATGTTGCTGATGGTCGTTGCACAACGGAAGGAATAAGCCTGCGTATAACCAATCCCCCATACCCCGCCTGGTCAGAAACCTCTTTAGAGGCACTAAGGTAATGTCGATGTTGCACCCATAATTTTAAGGGGCACAATCACAATGGCTCACTGTCACATCCCTCTGTTATCTTTTTTACTTTTCATCATATTTGAGATGATCATATTGTTGATCATATTCAAGATGATAGTCACATACAATAGGTAAATATATAGTTTACACACTAGACCACTGTACTACTAGGCAATTAATGCATAGTTTAAACCCATAAGGTAATGTCGATGTTGCACCCATAATTTTGAGGGGCACAATCACAATGGCTCACTGTCACATCCCTCTGTTATCTTTTTTACTTTTCATCATATCTGAGATGATCATATTGTTGATCATATTCAAGATGATAGTCACATACAATAGGTAAATATATAGTTTACACACTAGACCACTGTACTACTAGGCAATTAATGCATAGTTTAAACCACTCTTTCTCTTGTAGGTCTACTTGTATGGATCTTCCAGTTCTCCTAGTTTTTGCTTTTCATTATCCAGAGTGACCAGGAGCAAACAGTTCATTTTGAATTGAAATGACTACCAGAAACACCAAAATTCAGGTTCTTTTTTATAGATAGGGATATATTTATTAATGTACTCCCTCCGCCCCTCTCTTATCTTCTCACTTGACTTTGCACAGTCTCCAAGATGACACTTTGACCATTAATAACTTTAATTATACAGATATAATTATATTAAAAAATTGATATTGTGAAAATATAATCTAAAACGAATCTAAAAAATGTATTTTGATATTATAATTCTTTATATATTTTTCACAAATCAATAATCAATATTTATAAAGTTTGACTCAAAAAGTCAAATGAAAAGATAAGAGAGGGACGGAGGGAGTAAAACAGAAGAATGCAAAATCAATCAAAGAAGGTGGAGCCCTCCAGCAAACATTTCATAGTGGCATGTCAGTCAAATTGAAAATTAGACAAAGACTCGACACATTCCAGAGCAAAATGCCACAAAGAAGCAATAAACACAACCCCTTCGCACAAGATACCACCTCGTAACTTTGTTATGGAAAATTTGATCACTCTTCTCTGTTTTCATATTAGCCATACAAATTAGTATAAGTCTATAGGACATCTCACATCATACTTTGTTGATGTTATACTTCCCAAACTTTGAAAATTTGATAACATGGTGGATTATTACTTCGACTGCCGACAATGATAGTCTTTGTTGACCTTTTTCAAATAATAATTTTTTTTTACAGGTGTAAGGTTATCATTTTGCACATCAGATGCCATGGACTCTGTTTTGAAGCTCAAAGAGAGTAAAATTGTATGATTGAAGAAAAACCATCCACTGATTGACACATATCAGTCAAACTAGGAAAGAAGACAGAAACCTAGAAATTTGACAACCAGCTAGGGAAGAAGCGGCAGTATGCAAGGACATCTAGAAAAGTAAGATTGCACTCATGCGAAAAGAACACTTTTTTTTAAGAGAATTAAGACACACAATCGTCTCCTGAATTTAATTCAAATACTACTTACAAATCAAGAACTTCTCAAGGCACTAACTTTGCAAAACATGGGTCCTTAGATTAAGACCATATCGAAGCAGAAAACAGAATTGTCTCACCTTTCCATGGTGTTGTATAGCAGTGGCAATACCACCGGCGTCAACCTCAGCAAGACTCTTGTCAGCATAAAATGCAGCCTTCTGATGAGGATTTTCCCCGTAACGGAGAGAGCTTTTGAGAGACAATGGAACCGTAAAGCTTGGTGGAAATTTATCTTCAACAAACCACAAAAACAATCAGTCTCATCTTACATAAAGATATATTTGACCTGAAATCTCCATCGATAATATATAAGATTTTGTGCTTGTATGTGGAGACCTATGCTGAGCTTCTAATATTTGGAGAAGAGTTTTATACACCCTAGTGGTCTTCAATAAACATCTCAAAATGTTCACAAACTATTTAAGAGCGTGTTTGGCCTAGCTTGTGAGTAGCTTCTACTTTTCCCTTATTTGCCCTCACAAACCACCCCCTCCACCGCCTCCTCATCCCCATTTTCAGCTTCTAAGAAGCTCAAACACCCCGTAGGAGGCCCAAAAGCAGAAGCATCAACTTGGAGCTTCTGCTTTTTGGCCTCCTCCTAAGGTGAGGAGGCGCTAGAGGGGGTAATTGTGAGGGAATATAGGTGGAAAGTAGAAGCTACTCACAAGCTAGGCCAAACACCACCTTAGTAGTAAACAAAACAAGAAGCTGAACAGCAATGTGAAAAGCAAACTATTGAGTAACTAAATGTGCAAGCAATCATCCTGTGCACAACTCAAATATTGTTTGTTTACGAAAAGTACCTCCTCCAGTCTGCTTCCATAACCACTCTGAAACTGCAGAATCATAAGCAGCTACATGCTGAAAGGCCTTCCAAGCAAGCTTCCTACGTAACTGTTGATCCTCCTGGTTTCCTTTAAGATACTCCAGA
This sequence comes from Tetragonia tetragonoides, assembly GCA_038025085.1. Classification (NCBI taxonomy): domain Eukaryota; kingdom Viridiplantae; phylum Streptophyta; class Magnoliopsida; order Caryophyllales; family Aizoaceae; genus Tetragonia; species Tetragonia tetragonoides. The sequence continues at coordinate 30,409,341 of CM076149.1, read as the reverse complement.
AGGGAAGTATAGTCTTGTGGATCAACGACCACCAAGACATCTTTGTGATTCTGTTGAATATATTCACCAGTTAGGACCTCAAACATTTAGATGAGAAGTATGAGCTGCAGCTCGGACAAGGATAAAGAATAGAAAAACCAAAGATAATGGTCAAGAAAGGTAAGTTATAAGTAGCCAGTTCATTGTCAAGTTAGATTAGGAATACGGAGGTCGATATGAACACTTAAATCTCAGATAACAATCAACTAAGAGTTTACCACGTGACGTGAGGCTTACCAGACAATAAAAGATCAGGACCAAATTAGATGAGACATGACATATAACAGTCTTAAATTGGAATTTACAGTTTACTTCAGAACTTATCTAAAGCTTCACTAAGAAAAGAAACTGAGGAGAATTCAGTACCCATGGTAACAACTTCAGTTGTATACTTGTATTTAAGCACTTTAAATACTTAAAATCACAATAATACACAAAACAAAACGTGTTAACTCCAAAGAAATCATTTCTTTTTGTATCCTATCACATGTGCTGACAATATAAGATGAACAGATTATGTCCGGGCATGTCCTAAGTCCTAACCCAAACTACAGATTTTATTCACCCAACCATCCATACAGAAGATATTTGAACAAGGTAGCATCACCTTCAGGTACATATTTTCATGTGAAGTATTTAGCTACAGATTTTGAGAATGACATTTCAGCTAATAATGGGTTACATACTGTTGAAACAAGTAACTGTAGCTGGGACTACGAGTCACTACGTTCTATACTTATATCTCTTGGGTGGTTCAACTACCACGGTTACTAGTAAGAGATTTTAACACTGTGCTTAGGATAACTGATAGGTTAATGGCCCTGAGGAGTTAATCGAGGATGTTGGTTGCTTTGAACAACAGGCACCTGACACAGTTTACATGGAAAAATGAGCAGATCTATAGTAAAATATATCGAGCTATGGGTAATGCCCAATGGATGACTATGGGGAGAAGAAGCAGCTTTTAGATGCATTAGTATCAGAGATTCAGATCATAACACTGTCTGTGTTGCTTGTGTTACTGAAGGCTCTACTGCTAGTAACTCCTTCAGGTTTTTTAATGCATTGGCATTGGCAGATCATGATCAAATTTCCAATTGGTGTCTAGAGCTTGGTCCCAGCATGTAGATGGTTAGGGGTTGCTGAGAGTTTGGAAACGACTGAAAATGTTGAATAGGAACTAGGAAGGAGTTTGCTCGGGTGGAACAGAGATTGGTGAAGACTAGGCCAGAGTTGCAAGAGGTACAGCAACTACTCAGGCATCAGTTCCAGGATCAGGAGCTACTTGGACTTAAAAAATATGATTGGTTAACACAATCGTACTGAGTTGATGCGATGACAGAAGTACATTGGTCTTAAACACAAAAATACCAGATCATACAAGAATTTGGGGAGAAGGGAGCTTGTAAATGCATAGCTGAAAGAAGTGTTTGCATGAAACTAATACAACAATCATACCATGAGTTGTAAATAGGTTCAGAGGTTCACTTGTTGCTGTTTGTCAGACCCTGGTAGATAGAAATAAACCCACGGGGCTAAAATGAAAATTAGAAACCACCCTGCCTTCTGTCATATTCCATCTTTCTGAAGTGTTTCATTGTTTCAAGACCCAAAACTGTTTTCGGTACGCTCCATACCCAAATTTCTAGTGTTTCTTGTAGTTGCAAAATGGCACCTATTTTCCGTGTCAACGCTTCATAGCATACCAGTGGCTCAAGAAGTTTCTAGAGTGTATATTAATGAAATATGAAATGTACAGCAAAAGAGGACAACATATCCTCTCCAAAAGAGGCATTTACAAATTGGCACAATTCTATTGGACCTCACAAATAGTGCAACTCCTAGATGCCTGTGACGCCCTAGCCCATAAAGAAGTAATCAGCGACCTTTTCCTAGAGGCTCAAGAAGTACCTTAAGTAATCAGACTATCAGGAGTTCAGGACGAACTCTCTTGAGAGGGTGTGTCTTGTCCAAATTAAGTTATGTCTTGGATATTTCAGATAACATGGGGTATCCAAGCTTTCCTTGACTAATCCCATGGGCCCTGAAGTTAACGACAAGGAAATCCTCCAGTGGCCCAGAGGGGACTCGAACCTGGAACCTCTGGAATAGATCTCAGAGGTTTTACCAGCTGAGCTAAAGTTATGTCTTGGATAATAAGAGACAAAACTCCTTGGAATTGTGATTTCTTAGCTATCACGCGTTCTTGGGAGCAATGCGAGAATTTTTAAGAATATTTCCCTTAACCATTTGAGAACAGAAATGAAACAAAACACCTCCCATCTTTTCTCGCCCCTCTGTAAATCTTAAAAGAGACAAAAGCATACAACTCATCGTGCAAAAGTCAGGTAGCAAGTTGAGGTTGAAGCACTGTATAAGACAAGCTAAGGTCCAATCCGCTTGTAAACAGAAGTTTCAAAGCTGCTCATTTTAATGTGCTTCAGCTCCGGTCTCTTATGCTTATATGTTATATCTCATAGGGTTGATGTCCTTCTTGGACAATGCCTACTCTGACAAGATCATCGGTGAGCATATATTCATGGGCAAGTGGCTGCATCTTGGTTGCGATCCAACTGGACACTGAACTAAAGAGAGTCGCCAACACTGCTAATTGGTGCAGTTACAAGACTCTAGGTTCCTCAACTTCTCTGTGACTAGGTTATTTAAGCGTTGAGCAGCAACAACGAATTATCAACTTGCAGCCCATATTTATGTCCTTCGTTCTCCCATGGATTTGAGACTTCAAATCAATGCCAATGCTGTGGAAGGTAAGATTAATGTTCGTAGTTGCTTGGTAGAGGTCCTTAAAGTGCTAAAAGAGCTACTTGGATCATGCCCAATCTCCACCAACCCGCCTGGAGTGTTGTGCTCATGGTCCATATTTGAAATTCATTTTCTCCTACGAGCCAAGCCCGTTTGAGGGTGGGTCATACTTGTGGGGAATCTTCAAGAAGTCTGAGTCATCTGTAGGATCAAGGTTCGAGGTTAGGTGACAATAACTCACAGGTGTCCAAATTGCTCGTCATCGTGCTTGGAGGGACATTTTCCAACATAAATCTTAAATAGTTTGAGGGTATGTAGGTAGGCTATTGACATGTTGAGCAAGTTGCACCAAAAATTCAGAGCCAAATTCGTTCATAGTTCATAAGCAGGAGATATGAACCTCATACTGGAAGTTACCTCTATAGAAAACAACAGTAGGAGTGTAAAAATATGTCCCTTTCAGGATCACTACTTCGGTTAGTGTCCTTAAAAATGGCATGTCAACCTCATTCTAACTTTGTAGAAGGGTTGCCTATTCCCTCTATAGGAAGGAGGCCTGTACATTCTAAACTTAACTTAGCTTGAACTGATTGGGTGTGCGAACACAAAAAGGAATCAATTATCTCATTTATTAACAGGTGCTTTGACTTTATTACAAATAGTTGGTATGTTCCCCACTCATTAGTGGGACCAGAGGATTATCCTTGAGAGGAAGTGTTCAATCGATCAAACTTGGTGGAGCTTAGACCTTGTGCAAGTGTCATCTTTATCGAAGTTCTTGTTAAGCCGTAAATCAAAATGAGCTAAATATTACTCTGTCTCCCATGCATCACAAGTAGTTCTCTTGGTTTAGCTTGTGTTACCAATATAAGATGAACAATGAAAATTTATCAATATACATCACAATATTCCGAATGCGATAACTACCTTTGCAGCAGCTCTGATCATGGCAGGCCCTCCAATGTCAATATTCTCAATTCCCTCGTCAAATTGAACTCCTCCAGCAGAAGAAACCTTTTCATAGAAAGGGTACAAATTTACTACCACAACATCAAAGGTTCCTGCCAGAAATTTGCATATACTATGTTAATCGATGCATAACGAAAGCCAGGGTAAGAAATTGTCAGTATCAGCCTAGAGAATTACTCACCAATTCCATGTTGTTCAAGAGCTTCCACGTGATGCTTTAGGTCTCTTCTAGCAAGGATCCCCCCATGAATGTATGGGTGCAGAGTCTTCACACGACCATCAAGCTACATAAAGACAAACTTATCTTTTTTAGACGAATGTATCATGTCACAAAATCTTCTGTCATGTGTTACTTCTTTCTTACCCTCCTTTCTTCTCTAGAGGGTATTTTTACTTTTTACTACCTCTGATACTAAGCCGCTATGCAATGAACTCAAGGTTGAGGGTGGAGAAGGGGGGGGTGGGGAGGGTTGGGGTATCCTTTCTGTGATGAGTCCATAAGAAAGATATATTTGTTTTCATGAAGAGACGAGCTACAATTGATAAACGTCTTTAAGGAGATGAGAAACTCCTGTTAGTTCCTTGTCTTTTTTATGTTGCCCTTTTTTGTGTGCTTATTTGCAGGACATTCTGTATCTCCTCCAGCCAGACCCCTATGAAAGTGATTGTCTATTACACTTATACATGAGAGCTCAATGAAGTGTTTTGATAATTTTCTTGTTCAATCTAGCAAGTTACAGATAATAAGCCACATAGCTTTGCAAAACATACAAAATACTGACCATTTCAGGAAAACGAGTTAGCTGCTCCACTTTGGTAACAGATACACCATCATTTTCCAGAGCAGTTGCAGTTCCTCCTGTTGAAACGATTGTGTATCTACAGCAAACGACCGAGTTGTGATCAGTACGAGAAAATTTAATGTTTCTAATTTTATTTTGCAACGAATCTATCTACTTAATATAGAATACCACTCAAAAAAGAGGCTAAGAAACACTTACAAAGAACAATATAGCTGTCGGGAAAAATTGTGCAGCGTATGTGGGGTGATAAAACACAACATAAAAAGGAAAAATAAACACTATATTCTAGCCTACGTCCACCGCCCTCTCTTAGGGCAACATCCACTAACTCAATCAACAAGTACAAGTTTGCATAGTGAAACTTGCAAACCCTCTCACATACAAGTTTGGACAGACAAACTTGAAAACCCTTCCCCATAGTGTTGACCACCCTACAAACCCAAGACTCACTCTACTCAGAGGTTACAAGGAGTCGTTACACGGCACACTCATCTAATTAGGTCGATCAAGTCTTCCTCTAATTAGGATCGCACTCGACCCGACATATTTCACACCCCTTGTTTGGAATAAGCCCGAGACTCCCTCCACTCAAAGACCAAGGAATAGACATTCACTCACCTCTCACACTACATAGATGTGGAAAATAGGATACACCACACATAACTTACACCTCTATTTATAGAAGCAATCTTGAGACTCTTGCTAGAAAATTAAAAAAGTTCAAACAACCCTGGGAGTTTAATGGTGTAACTCTTGAGCTCCAAAAACTGCTACTGGAGCTTGAATGCCTTTTTACTTGATCATCAATCACATATTAATGTCAGCCTCCCTTTATAGTGATAACATCAAATGGTGTTATTATACGTCAAGTTCTCACGGTTACAAAACTCCATCTTTCCGTTTTCTCCCCTTTTATTCTTTTTTTTTTCTGTCTTCCTCGTATTTCTTCTCAATTTTTCTAGAATATTCCCACATAATTGGGACATTGTCCCAACAATAACTATAATGCACCAACTAGACCAACTAGAACTATAAGAAGATGGTATCCTACCTGACATAGAATTGAAACTTGTTCTTGTGTTAAGCCATTGGCATAAAATGGTCAGCCAATATCACATAGCATTTCAGGCAGCTTGAGTGCATGACAACAGTAATCTTTACAGAGAAGAAAGATTCGAAAATAGCTTCTTGTCAATTAGCTTCCTACGAAATAAAATTTATTTTTTAGTTGTGCTATTAAAAATAAATCTGAAACAACAATTATTTAAAACAAGTATCCTGACAACATTTTCAGCTATTATCAACTGAACATTCACTTCCAAAGTTGACACCCGTTTGTTTAGAAACTATTCTCAAAATTTAGCTAATGACAATGAGATAACAACTAAAGTTGTGTTTCTCTTTCAGTTTTTGTAAGGTTTATTGATCACACAAAGAAAGAAGTTGGGAAAAAAGTAAGGCTCAAACGAATATAATAAAGAGAGAAGACTATAGAACCAAGAGGAACAAAACGCTCATCCGATTTGAAACAAAAGTCTAACGCACTAAAATTCTGATATGACTTAGTTTGACCTTATATATCAAATGGAGAGGTAATTTCGGCCTTGGGTTGTTAAACATTAAGCATTCATATATAAGTACTAAACTGTGGAGTGCAGCTCATGTTACATAAGTTACTAGTGATCTATTGAGATAGTTCTTCAATTAACTTGGAACTAACTCCAACAAAGATGAAACATATGGAGTATATAAAACTCACCCTAAGCTCTGCAACCCACTTCCGAGCAGCGCCAAATCACTCTTATCAGACAGCGAAATCAATGCCCGCTTGGTCCCTGAGCCTATAATACATTAACTAATCACTAAGCAGAAAAATAAAGAATATCAAAAGACAAAGAACATATGTAATACAATGACAAAAATGAAGGTACCTGAAGCAGTAGAGGAAGTTGATTCCAACTGTGAAGCAGATACAAATTCTGACACAGCCATAGCTTTAGAATTACTTCTCTTAGAGCTTGATTTCAATGACAATAGTCCAAAATCAGCCAACACTACAGCAACCTGAAATCATACAAATATTAGAGATACCCATGATTTTTAATTTTATTTTTTTCCTAAGTTTTTTGATGGGTAGAGAGGGATTTACCGATTGGGTGCTTAATTTGTGAGAACGAAAAGGGTGAAGAACACTTGAACGACTGATAATGGAGGTTGAAGGTGAGGGTGCTCTACATGCACTTGCCACAGAAAATGCAGGCATCTCAAGTTCAATATGCAACACCCAAAAGTGTCAATCTTTCTCACCCTAAGCGACAAATAATAAGGAACAACAGCATTACATATTGCAGATTATTAGTAAAAAAAAAAGTTAAAAACCCAACTCAAATTAAGTGCCCAAAAAGTGCAAAAAATGTTCATGAAGGAGATAAAGTTGAAAAGAAATCATTTTTCCACCACAGATATTTTGATGGGTATGTTGAAAAGTAATGTAAAAGAATATATTCCTAAAGCAACAAGAGAGAGAGAGAGAGAGAGAGAGAGAGAGAGAGGAGAGAGAGAGAGAGAGAGAGAGAGAGAGAGGGGTTACCTGGTTATTCGAACAGAAGACACGGAGTTGAGGGGGACTGGGGAAGAGAGAGAGAGAGAGAGAGGGGGGGTTACATGAAAACTGAAGAGTGGACTCAGTGGAGGCACTAGTAAGGTTTTGGCCTTTTGGGGTATGGGCGTTTTCTTTTTTTGAGGTTTTTTTTCTTTTTTGGCCTTTTTCTTTCGTGTGAATTAAAACTTGGGTTTTTCTATCCTTCATCAACTAATTTCCTATATTCGCTGCTGGAGTGCTCGCCGGAGAAATTGAGAAGGTGAAGAGATGTTAATGATGATGAACATGGGAGTGGTTGAGTATTTTTATTTTATTTTCTGTAATTTGTAAAGTGGAGGGTATTTTTGTAGGCTAAAAATATGAGATTAATTACCATATTAAATTTCCTTAGGTGAATGAATATTTACTGCTTTAATTGACTCACATTTTCACAAATATAATCACAAAAAACGGCTATTATCTTATTTGCCAAAAAACAAAGTTATTATCATGTACCCTAACGGCACGTTATAGAAAAATCCATAAAACTTTATCACTAAAACTTCTGAATGCAAAATTTTACCCTACCAACATCTTCTTTAAAGAAATTGGTATAATAAAATAATTTTTTTATGGAATAAAGCTATTATAGTAATTTCCCTAATTTAATAGGTTGGGACAAAGTCTCTTGTCCAAAAGATTTAGGTGAAATGGGTTTAAAAAAAGCAGAATCACTTAATAAAGATATCCAAATGAAATTAATTTGGAAAATCTAATATATATATATATATATATATATATATATATATATATATATATATATATATATATATATATATATATATATATATATATATATATATATATATATATGTGTGTGTGTGTGTGTATGGCGCTTATATGAATGAATATTTACTGCTTTTCGAACAAGCATACATCACGAACCAAACAACTATTTTTTTTATATTCTTAATCTAAGTAGTTTTTTTACAAATCGACGATCAACTTTAAACACAAACATCGAAACGACATTTAAAAAAGGGCAGACACTTTACTAAACAAGTATGTGCATCGCACGGGATACTTTACTAACTTTAAACAAGTGGATCATGCACGCTGCTGCATTGACACGTGTCATGTCACGTCATCATACCCAGTCAGCATCAAATTTATTAATTAATGCTATGTTACCTAATTAATGAAAAATATGCATGAACCTTATAATCTAATTGAAGTAGGATACATGAACATAAACTACATAAATATGGTTCATGAACTTAACCTAAATTATACTAAAGACTAGGCACATTGAATTTAATAAGGAGAATAGTCACAAGTAATATTTATTAAAAATAAATGATAAAAATTATGTATAATTATTTTTATACATACATCTCGATTTTCTAAGTAATTCCATACCTGAACAATAGAGTAGAAAGCAAATGTTGGGACATTACATGATTAAACCCTATGAAGATGGAGAAATATAATATTGGTAGAATGTGTATATGAATAAGGAAGTCGTAAACATAATTAATTTCTTCACAATTATTTTAATTAAAAAAAGGAGAATATTGATTGATATATTCACATGGATCCAAACAACCACTGCATAACAAATGACATGACTCATAATAAATTTAACATATTAAATCAAAGTATGTATAAAAAATGAAAATTATATATATTGAAAGTACTTTCCAATACAAACCCACAAATATTCTTTCATATTTTGAATCTAAATAGTTTTTCATTTTCGATTTTCAAGGTCAAACTTTGACCACAATTTTCTCATATATCGGCGTACGTAAAAAACTATGAAAGTTATATATAATGAAAGAACTTTTTAATACGAATCCTACAAATATATTTTCATCTTTTAAATCTAGATAGTTTTTCCACCAATTGAGGTCAAATTAAACTCGACGAACATCTAAAATGACACTTAAAAACGCACGGGTTACTTATAATCCATGATATACTAACAAAAGTCGTGCATCGTAAGGGATATAAAAGTGAATCATGACAATTATTGTATTGACCTGGGGCATCCATGTCATTGCATACATATGCAACGTATCATGATTACTTATAGACTACATAAGCACACAAATGTATAAATGTGTCAGTTGATAGAGTATATAAAGGTTGTGATTGTCAATCTATCATTTAACTATTTTTTTTGAATAATATTTTAAAGTATGAAAAAACATATAATTAGTTTGTCCATTTAAATCCAAACAACTGTAATTACCTGTCACATAAGCAACTTTATAGTACACATAACACAGCTTTGGTTTTGTACGGGTAACTCCATATTACTTATTATATACAGTACTAATAAATCATTAACCTATTTTCTTGATAGCATTACAAATATATTTTCTAATGATAAACTACAAGCCCGTGCATCGCACGGGGCATACACCTAGTTTTGAAAGAAACCTGAAAGCAAGTGGGTAAGAATGATCAACCATAAGTATTTAAATGGTAAACACATTGGATTTCACCAAGGGGAAAAAAACTATTGGCAATGGAACAATCTTCTTGATGTCTGAAATATCTTAAGACGGGTATTCAATGGCAAGTTGGCAATGGATAAGACATAAAATTTTGGACTGATTGGGAGTCTCACCTGTGCCGCTTTCAGAACTATTTCATAATGACTCGTCTGATGATCTTCTTTGTGGCTTATTAATTCCAGTTACTGTACTTACTAGGGTTGTTAGAAGGGACATTATATCAGAATTCATCGGTATCTCAATCCCATACAATGAAGTTTCTGACAATTATTATTGGGGTTACAAATGCGGATGAAAATTTCTTTTGCAAATTAGCTTCCTGGATTCACCAAGGCATAAAACATTAGTATAAATCTAAATATGATTTTAGTTGGATTTGGAATCTTAATATTCCTGAAAGTAAAGATTTTCCTTTGGAAATCATGCCTAGATGGGTTACCAACTAAAAAAAGACTTCAACAAAGCAAAGTCTTGTCTACAGGAATGTATTTTATGTAATAATCATTATGAAGATAAATAGTTTCACCTATTTTTTGTATTGCTTGTTCACTTGGAAAATTGATCACGAGACCTTCATCAAATCTTATGGGGGCACTACAATCTTATGGAAATCGACCAAGAAAACTTAAACCACCACTTCGTCAAATCAAGCCGAAATAATTGCTCTTTACGAAATATGAAGAGAATGTGTATGGTTATAGTCTATAATCCAACACATACTAAAGGAAAGCGAAATGAGAACAATTGATGGTATTCCAACTGTAGTTTATGAAGACAATAGTGCACGTGTCGCCCAAATTAAGAACGAAAAAATATCAAAGGAGATTGAACAAAACTCACTGATCCAAAGTTCTCCTTCACCCATGGCTTAGAGACAGACAAGACGGTAAGCGTTAAACATATCAAGTCATGTGAAAGTTTTGCAAGTTTGTTCACAAAAACCTTTTCACTCAAGAAATTTGTGCGACTTGTACATGGGATGATGATGTATTGTCGTTATAACTTACCTTAAATCTCAAGCAAACATTATACGGATCATAATCATTGTACTGTTTTTCCCTTCGATTAGGTTTTTATTCCATTGGGTTTTCCTGAAAAGGTTTTTGACGAGGACTTATAATATGACACAAGAAATGTTATACTCTTTGTCACTTATCTTCATTTTATCCACTAGGTTGTACAAAACAAGGTTTTTAATAGGTCAACTAATACCCCTATGATAATTGTTAATAGTGATCCATTCAAAGGAGTGTTTTAATATTTCACGTTGTGTAAAGGTGAACGGCTCACACTGTTTCCCTACTAAATGTCCCATTATTATAGCATTGTATTTTTACTATTACATTGCCTATAAATAGGCATCTTTGTAAAGTGAAAATACAACCCGACAAAAAGCAATAAAATTACGAATACTCTCACTAGTCAGGACTATTGTCTACTACTACTTCAGACTTCCTTTTTCGAGTTAATCTATAACAGTTTTTACCTCTTTTTTTTTCTTTTTCTTTGAGGGTATAAGAATTTTTATGTAAGCTCTGTTTGATTCAAATTAACTTTACTTAAATTCAATTCAATTCAGTTCAGGTGTAATTTTATCACTCAGATAATTTTTTATTCTGAAATAAATTAATGACGATAACTATGTCATCGGAAAGATCTCAAAGCATACTTTCAAATGAGTCCAATATTGAATATGTTCGGACAACTTAACGACTTTTAGATAGTTAACTGTGAAGTTAAAAAAATCAATTCAATTCATTTTAATTAAGTTAAGTTCAATTTTGTTCACTGAATCAAACGGTGTTTTCAACTTTTCTTTGACATGAGTTGATAGCTACCCAATTCTTCCCCTAGGAAAAAAGAAAGAAAGAAGAGCTACTCAATTTTTGGCACTCCCCTAATAGAAAAAGCGCAATATTATTAGGATAAATTGGCCAAAATTCCTTAGACTTTTGAACATTTTGGTCAGAACACCCAAATACTTTGAACTTTGACAAGTACCCCCTAGAAATATTAAAAATCCATGTTAATCCCCCCAAGCTTGATTTTCTAGCCACTTTATAAATTTTTGATCCCGTTTTGCCCTCATGTGTTTTCCAAAAGATACATTTCTTCCATACGAAATGAAAAGTTACCACATAAAAAGAAAAGCAATGGGTATTACAATGTGGTAACTTTTCATTTTGTATAGAAAAAATGTATCTTTTGCAAAACGCATGAGGGCAAAACGGGATCAAAAATTTATAATGTAGTCGGAAAATCGAGTTTGGGGGATCAACACGGCTTTTTAATTTTTCTAGGGGGTACTTGCCAAAGTTCAAAATATTTGGGTGTTTTAGCCAAAATGTTCAAAAATCTAGGGGGTTTTGGCCAATTTGTCCATATTATTATTAGCCCAAAACATATTGCTAAGAGCATCTCCAATGCAAGGTTTCTGGAGAGGTTTGTGATATGAAAAACCCTTCCAAAAAACCTGTACCCATAGTGACGAATCTATAAATCTTTTTTTTTTTACAAATGACTTTGTCTAGAAAAACCAGGTTTGTGACATAATCTATTTCTAAATTGGGTCCATCACTAGAAATTTTTAGAGATTTATACCATTGGGAGAAAAGGGTTAAATAAAGAAATTTTTTGCAATGATAATATGGCACAGGTAAAAATCCACTTAGAGCTTTGTAGCTTGGAGATGCTCTAAGTGAAGCTCAAACAAGCCGGCCAATTTTTTTCAAATTTCCTTGTTTAATTCATGAAGTTCCATCAACCTTCCCTGCCTTTCTCCACGAAAAACCTCTGTCACACCCATTGATATCCATTATCCGGCACTTTCATAAACTTTCAAGCTCATTTTATCTTTTTCTTGACAATTTTTTGCCCATCTAACCAAACCCAATACATGATACATCCTTGTTAGTACATCTGAAAAAAAAAAAGAAGGAAATGAAGGGATTGCAACAGCAAAACTTGCCGGTTGATGTGACTCAACTTATTGAGCAATTGGAAAGACATTGTTTAGCTTCTGATGGTTCTCTCGTTTCCAAATCTGCCCATCATGATCTTCAACTCGTAAGCTTTCTTTCTTTTCTATTTCCCTAATTTTATGTTTGTTTGATAATGTCTTCAATACCCATTTTTCGGATAGTTATTGTAGATGTTAGTGATTTCAAATTACCCACATTGGATGTGAAATTTATGTTGGTACATTTGAACTTTAGGTTGTATGTTAAGGTTTTAGCTAATTACCCAGATTGGATGTGAAATTTATGTTGGTACATTTGAACTTTAGGTTGTATGTTAAGGTTTTAGCTACAAATCATATGCAAAAGCCAATTTTTAGGTAATTGCTATTATTATGAACTTAACATTTGTGGGTAATTATATATATGCTGGGAAATGTTCAAATTTGTTGGGTTTTAGAGGAGATTATTGTTTGATGGTTGATTGAAGGGAAGTTGATTTTTCATTGAACTTAACTTTTGTGGGTAATTGTACATATGGTGGAAAATGTTCAATTTGTTGGGTTTTAGAGGTGATTGGTGATTGGTGATTGATGGAAGAGAAATTGATTTATTATTATTATTATTATTATTTTAAAATTATTGAACTTGACTTTTGCGGGTTGTAGTTTAAATATGCTGAGAAATGCTCAATTTGTTGGGGTTTTAGAGGAGATTATTGTTTGGTGTTGATTGAAGAGTTTAATTTGCAGGCCAGAGAGGATATGTCTAGGGAAAGATTGCGGTATTTGGAAGCCATGGTACGCTTCTTCTCTCCAAACATTGTCTTAAGGTGATGATTGGTGTGTTGGATTTGATTTTCATTAGGTGGCTTTCTTTTGTAGGCTGTTTACTGTGAGGCGGTTGCGATGGTTGAAGAGTATCAGCAGGCTCTTTCTGTTGCTAATCTTGGTGGGATTCGCGATTTTCAGGGCTTGTACCCGCAGCTTGGCTTGAAATACTCTCCTCAGGTATCAAAAACTTTCGTAGCTTTCTTATTTTCTTAACTTTTGTCACTTCATTCAATAATTAGCTAAATTAAACAACTGAGTTTGGTGTTAATGGTGCATCAATGGGTTGTATCCGCATGTCGTTTCATCATTATGCATGCTGGCAGTATGTGAAGTGCAACTGTATAAGTCTTATGCAAACTTTGAGTTCTAAAACGTGTCATGTTGAAAGGCCAGATATGATGAGTTGTGCGACACTGAGGCTACTACGATGGGAAGTGTGAATATTGATCATATTGTGCTGTGTTTGTTGCTCTTGTTGTCTTTCTCTTCCCATTTATATTGTGACAGACGGTGAACGTTAGTTGGGTACTCCAGGTGTTGCTTAGTTCATCAGGAACTTGTCCTTCTTATCATGTATATGCCATTCAGCGTCTAATGCCTTAATTTGGTGGGTTGATCAATCAGACTTGTCAATACATTTTAAATTCCGAGTCAGTTAGTTACTTAGATGATACAATTTTCTGCTGCTTATCCTAGATAACATGCGATCTGAGATGTTAAGTGATGATACTTTGGATTATTATCAGGTCTATGAGACTCTGGACCACCGCCTTGTTGTTGCTGAGGCAGCTCAAAAGTTGAGACTTCCTCTTATCTCCAAGGATGGTGACATTCGTGAAGAGGAGATTGAGAAATGGAGTATCATGTCAAGAAGCTCTCTTGATAGTACCAGTACAAGTATGACTATAAGCTCTAGCTCTAATTCGACGAGCTATGCTAGTGGCACCCCTAGTATAGCAGGCAATATTGGCCATTCTAGTGCCGCCGATGTGGGGGATCCTGGCATTGGTGGTGTTCCAAACCGTTTTTTGGGAATCACTTCGACATATTTATGGCAGACGCAGCTCCAACAGGTTCCATTATCCATGGTATTTTGATACAATCAATGACATAAGCTAAATGTTGAGCTGATTAGGTTTTTATCTGGTTGAGCATTATGTTTAGAAGGAATTATTTTGCTTTAATCTTCTGCTCTGATTGTTATTATAGGATATATCAGAATATCAGATGTCACTCTTCCGTGAGATAGAGGCTCGTTTGAAAGTGAAATGTGATAAGTTGGCTGATGCTTTTGTGATGGATGATGTTGGTGAGTACACCATTTCTCCTTATTTTTCTTTATCTATATATATGTTGAAGTATCACTAAAGGTGGATGACTAGTGTACTGTGGGAGTTTGTATGGGGGGCAAGTGATAGGATGCTGACATATGCATGTGTTTAAAGATTTAGACGTTGAAATCTGCATCTTCCTTGTGTTACAGGTGGTTCTACTGGACGTCAGAATCTAAGCTCACGGCTCCCTGAGAGGTAAGTGCTCATCTCTCCATAGGTAGCATTCTTACCTCCTTTTGTAGAAAACTGAATGGTATATTCTGTTGGGTACCAACTCTTCTTAGGGCTACTGGGAGTCAAAATAATATTTATATCTCTTCGAGGCCGTGACCGCTCAATTAGAAAGCTGGAATCGTGAACAGACCCCAACTTGGTTGGTTTTTAGAGCTTAGTGGTTATTGATACTTTCTGCCTATCTAACGGTATAAGGATCTGTTTCAACTCAGAAGCATCTTAATGCAGAATTATTGCTCAGATAATGTAGGCCAGCATGTGAACCTCAACTTTTTTATTTTTCTTAGAGCCGGTAGGAGGCTACTATATCTTTCGTTATTTTGGATCCTATTATTTGAGGGTGAGGGGAGGGTGTTGGTGATGGGGCTTGATTGCTAGAGATCCTCCCAACTCCCAAGTGCCGATGGGGTGTTGATTAAGGGTTTAGGTCCACATTGACCAGGGATACCATCTGTAGTACCCCTGCTCCTAATTGATAGAAAATATAGAGAATATCACACACAAACAATATAATTGGTTTCTGAAATATTGCTGCTGCTGCTGCAGTCTTATTCTGTTACAACATTTGAGATATCCTACGATCGACAGAATTCATTGGAACCATTTATACAAATATAACTTGGTAACCTCTAGTTATATCAATGGTATATAACCATTGAACCACAAGCTATGTTATCTATTAAAATCCTAACGTTTTAAATCATTCATTAAATCTGTTATTTTAGGAAGATTTATTCTGAACACACCCCCTTAAACTGATCCTTCAAAATTACATAATCCCACACAATTCTTTTCTTTGAAGGTTTGCTGAATATGTCGGCAACGTGTTTTGTGGTCTTGTAGTAATCAATCTGTATTATCTTCTCTTTCAGTAGATCTCGAAGAAAATGCTATTTGAGATCAATGTGTTTGTTACGTCAATGATAGATTGGGTTCTTTGAAAGTGCAATTGTCGAATTGCTGTCACAATAAATCTTAGTTGAATTATCTTGTGGGGAATTCATCTCTTCAAATAGATTTCGAAGCCAAATAGCTTGACATGCACAAGTTGTAGCTAGCTGCTACATATTCTGCTTCTGTTGATGACAGTCCTACAATCGGTTGTTTCTTAGATGACTACGATATTATCCCACTGCCCAAGAAACATACATATCCTAATATGCTTTTTTCGGTCATCCATATCTCATGCATAATCACTATTTGTGAACCCAACAAGATACGATTCTTGTTCTCCATAGAAAATTCCTTCTTTTTAGATAAGAATTTTTTTTATTAATCAATCAATTGAAAGAATACAAAAGGAGGACAAGGAGTCCTCAAATGAGTACAAACTCCATAGAAAATTCCTAATTCTGAAGTGCCATTCAATTAGCGCAATATTCTCCTTGCTGCTTGCAGATTTGTTATTGTTGGATTATCCATATATAGACTAATTGCATGCATTATACCGGGTGTTGTTGTAGTCAAATACATTAGACTTCCCACTATCTGCTTGTAATAAGTGCTATCTATCTTGTCACTTCCATCATTCCTGGTCAACCTGACCCCAACTTCAATTGGTGAGCTTTTTCTGCTTGCATTTATCCATCTTGAATCTTTGCAACACTTCCTTAACATACTTCTTTTGCGATATAAAATCCCCATCATCTTGAACTACAATACCGGGATACTAACTCATCATTCCAGTATCAGTCATGTCAAACTCTTTCGGTATCTACTTTAAGAGATGAATTTCCCACAAGAAAGTTCAACTAAGATTTATTGTGACAACAAGTCGACCATTGCACTTTCTAAGGACCCAATCTATCATGGACGTAACAAACACATTGATCTTAAATAGCATGTTCTTTGAGATCTGATGAAAGAGAAGATAATAGAGATTGATTACTACAAGACCCCAAAATAAGTTGCCGATATATTCACTAACCCTTCGCAGAAAAAATTGTTCTTAGAGTTTAGAAATTGTCTGGGTCTATGTAAGTTTGAAGAACCGGTTTAAAAGGGTGTGTTAAAAATAAATCTTACCAATAGTTACACGTTTAAGGAATGATTCAAAATGTTGGGATTTAAATAGATAACAAAACTTGTGGTGCAATGGTTATATACCATGAATATAATTAGAGCTTACTAAGTTATATTTGTATAAATAGAGGTTCCTATGAATTGTGTATGATATCTCAAATGTTGTAAAGGAATAAGATTGCAGCAGCAACAATATTTCAGAAACCACTTATATCATTTTGCGTGTGATAGTTCTCTATGTTTTCTATCAATGGTATCAGACCTGATAGTAAATTCTATCACCTCCAATCCATTACAAAACAAGAAAAGAAAAACAATCATGCTATGCCCTCACAAGAATAGATTGGCTAAGATGCCAATGAGAAATTTAGGTATGGCTGTATGGTAGGCAATGATGCTCCCAAAGGAAAAGAAGTGGCCAAAGCATAGGAGCCAACTCAAGACAAATGGGGCAAAAGTTAGAAAACCCGTCAAGTCAAGATGGGTAGAAATCCAAGAGAAGCTCGATAAGACCGAGGTGGCAACACAGCTGTAAGAAAATAGATTGGGACAATGAATCCCCATGTTGAAAAATGAAGAGATTCAAAGTATATGATCAGATATTGGTAATAGTACTTTATGAAACAAAAGAGTACTTTATCAAACAAAATTCACAAGAAACAGAAGAATATAGAAGACATGGAAGATGCAACCATGCACACGAAGATGAAATGAATGGAGGAGTAAATATCATGATGAAACAATGTGAAGCTAAATGTGTGATAGTAAAAGGAGTATGCAAAAACATGGAAGACCCGAGTTTGGATAAAAAAATTACATGTTGACGAATCCTCGCGGCCACCAAAGGTTTTCCTGGTTGTTAACTTTAGGGCCCATGGGAATAGTCGGGCAAAGCCCGGATACCCATTTTATCTAAAAAAAAAATTTGTTGACGAAGGCATGAGAGTTTCAAGATCGGGGAGCAAAAGCAATGACTTTTAAGTATTGTATCTTAGATTTTTCTAAATTGGAAGAGTGTTGGATCAGAGAATTTAGAAAAATCAATAATTGAAAATGTCACAAGTTATGGCTGGGAGATTCATAGGAGTAAGTAACTAATTTGGTTGTTACTTAAAGATAGGAGTTTAGTGATGATTTGTGTACTTAAGTTTGGTATATAAGAGGCTTGTATGCTAGGCATATTTTGTGTGGAATAAGAGCTCCTTAATAAGGAGCATTACATGCCCACCGCCATTCTCCCCCTCATATATTCACATATTTTTGAGTACTGAAAATACTATCATTTTTTATATTGGGTCCACTGTAAATCCGATGTGCCGATTTCCAACACTTCTAAGAAATTTCATTTTCCGGAATTTTTTATATGGTACACCTTGCGCTAAAGTGATGAATAAGTCATATCAATATACTCATGATGGTCATGTTGCGCTAATTGTCCAAAATACAATCACACCATATTAAGTTCTTTAGTAAGAAAGGTACCTTCTAGAAATTGCAAGAGTGCAAAGGTACCATGTACAAAATCCTTTCATCGTTTCTTGTGGTTGATTGTTTATTGCATATTCATGTATACTTGTTTGTAGCCGAAAGAGGCAGCAGACTGCTTTGATTTTAGCCCGTGTTACTCATTTTTTATTCTATGTTCTATATATATCAGGGTAAAGATAATTATTGAAGAGATAGAAAGGGGGGAAGAATCACTAAGGGAGGATCTCTACTCTGCTGACAGAAAATTTGCAGAATACTATAATGTGCGTAAACAGAACGGGGGACATCATTGGTGTTTACTGAGTCTCTTTTTGTTTGTGATATAAATACCACTATACCACTCTCTTGCTCTAAGTATTACGCTTTGATGCACAAAAACATGCAATTATTTTGCTGATATTGTTGTAAAATCTGTTCTGTCCCTGTAAGGTCTTAGAGGAAATCCTTGGTGTGCTTATTAAGCTCGTCAAAGATATGAAGCTGCAACATCAACATCAATATGTAAGTTTTTCTTGGGTTGCTAGACTTGATGGGTTCGTATCATAATATTGTCTTATAATCTTACTTAAACTGTCTGGCAGCTAATATCTTTCATATTTTGTAGGATGATTTACAAAAGACTTGGCTTTGCAAGAGATGCGAAGCCATGGGCGCAAAACTGAGGTATGTCAGCTACTGCTGCTGAAAAGTTTCGGTGTAAATGTCGTGTAACAGTGGGACTCAGGTTATATAGTTCTAGCAGTTGCTTATTGTTTTCAATCTGTATTCATATTATGGAATTTATTCAATTAAGCCAAGCACCTTGGACAAATGTAGTAAATGTTATTATGATTAATTTTTAAAATTCCTGGAGTACAGTGAATTTGAAATTGCTTCGGCATCATATTTTGTTAATCAACTACACAGTTTACACCCGCACAATGTTTAAAATAGCGCGAGATACGTTGAGGCGATAGAGGCCATTGAGCTGAGGCGCTAGACGCAAGGCGGAGTGCGTGCCTCAGTGAAGTGAGGCGTAGTGCCTAATAATTGAAATTTGCTATAAAAGCATTGATGTTTTTCATTGAAATGTACCATAATACCCTATGACATATTATATACATTAATATAAGTTCCAAACAAACACCAACTCATCAATTTGGAGTAACAAAACAGTTATTTTGTGCCTCATCGAATAGCCTCGCCTTGAGGCATAAAAGCGCCAGACCCAAAAACGTCTTGCTCCTCAGCGTCTGAGGCGCGCTTTTTCTGAGGCGCGCTTTTTCTGACACTGGTCCTCTCAGATGCAATTCTTATTGTTTCATTCCTGGGATCAACATATGATATAAATGGTACGAGCAACAAGGGATTCCTATTGCAAGGTGGCTGTGAAGGCAAAGGACCTCTGAAGGTATTAGCGTTTTATGAACCCTGGTGTTTGAAAGTATTAACACTAATAATTTGCACTAGAAAGAGGAGGCTGGTCCAGCTCTATCTCCTGATATTTGTGTGCTTTGCTGGGCTAGGAGTGAATCCTCATCACATCTTTTTGTGAGATGCAGTGTAGCACTGTGTCTATTAAGGTTGTTTGGTCTTCTTTCGGAATCTTGGTTTCTTTGGTGACAGTTATGGAATTCTTGCAAGTGTACTTTGTGGGTTTAGGAGGAGGAAGAAGAAGCTGCTTTGGTGTACTACTATTTTTGCAGTGTTATGGTGTATCTGGAGGGATAGGATGCATGGGTCTTTTCTGGAAATCCTTTGTCGACTGGCATGTTGTAGGATAGGGTTGCCTAGGCAAGGGTTCTCGGAGTAATTCGGTTTCTCAGGCTCAGCAGCATTGGGCTGATTCACAAATAGATTCTTCATAGAGGACTCTTTCTCCTCTTACACTGTAATTCGGATTTACTTTTAACAATGAACATATACGTTTCTGTATCTCTGAAAAAATGAGGTAAATGCTCACTTGAACATCAACCTTGTTTTGCATTGAGACCATGTCACGAGTTTCATGTGTTTGTGTCTCTGATATGCAAGTAAGATTCATGGTTTGCAACTTGTACAAAAATTTCATCTTTCAAAAATCATCAGTAGTTTCTTTTCATCCAAGAATCCTGGGTTAGGCAATTGTTAAATTTAGTAGGTTTTACAACAATGTGTATTATGTTTAAAACACCTGCATTTATGCTTCTCACAATGCTAGGGTTTTGGAGCATATTCTCCTTGTTGCAACCTATACTCAAGAAACAATACCGGCTCTTCACAAAATCAGGTGATGTATCAGTTGCAAATACATGATATCACTTTTGAGGACTTCAAATTCTTACACTTCAATTCATTGTTCTCAGGAAGTACCTTGTTGAGGCTACAGAGGAGGCTTCAGTGGCATATAATAAAGCAGTATGTTTGTGGATACCAATCTTGTGATGCTGTTATTTTACGTTTGTGATTGATTTATTTGATCTTGTTTTCCTACAAGTGCTTTAACTGTGGAGCAGTTGTAGTAGAGCATAAGCTATCATGCATATTACTGATCCTTAAGAGTGTGTTTGGATTGGAACTCTCAGGGATTTTTCTAACATCTGTATCACCAGATCTAGAAGCCCTGTTTAGAAATAAACAAATCTTGAGAGGAATATACAAATCTGCAATTTCTTTAGAATATTAAAATCTCACCTGAAATGATACCCAAGTAGGTATCATTTCAAAGTTCCTCCGAGATATTCTTCATCCACTCGCCTAGCATCCATATAGTTGCCCCGAAAGTCAGTGAAGTGGCATAACTAGTAGTAGTCATCAGCTTAACCATTCATCAGAACCTGGAAGTGCAAACAGATCACCAACAACCTTGGTGAAACTCACTGCCAGCATTGTTCCTTCTGATATTCTGACATATCTGAAAAAACTAGCCATGCTACTACCCTTATTTGATCTATGCCAAAGTTTTATCTCAGATTGAGACAAAGATCTGACAGTAATTTCAATGTCGAAGTACAAGATAAATACTATGTTTGGTGGATGACAGGAATTGATATCTTTCAACTGTCACTTGAAAATTTTGGGTTTGAGTTGCTGGAACTTCATGTATAGTGTTGCCCTTCTTTTCCGAAGGTCACAATGGGAGTGGATGGGGGAGGAAACTCTCCTTGTTTTGGTTGGGGTATTCATTTTGGGCGTCAGGTTCCTGTCTAGTCTCTATTGCCGAACCCATGACCTTGGCACAGCTGTGGTCTTCACCGTTAAATCTGGAGGGGCTTGTATTCTGTGTTTTTTGCCAAATTTTCGCAGATCTTTCAAAAAAGAGTGAACATGAGGCAAAGGTGATTGGAGCTTCTCAAAGGAAGCTATATCTTGATAAGAAATCATTTACTGCATCAGCTTCCTATTGATGGTTAACTTAACATGTGGCAAACACCACTCACACAGTATCATCAACTTGTTAGTCAATAGTTACAAATTTAGACATAATATTGACTACATTTCAGTCAGTCGTTACAACTTTTGATAATACTACACCACTCCCAGAGGCAAGGTGGGAGTGACCGATATTGACAACAAGATGCGAGAAATGAGGCTTAGGTGGCTTGGGCATGTGAGGAGGAGACATCGAGATCCCCCGGTGAGAAGGTGTGAGAGAATTATACTTAGTGACTGTAAACGAAGTACAGGACGCCCGAAGAAGACTTGGGGAGAGGTAATCAGGCAGGATTTGACCCTTCTAGAAATTACCGAGGACTTGGCCCTAGATAGGAAATTATGGATAGTAGGATTCGTGTAGAGGATCCTTGATAGATTTTGGTTTTTGCATTGTCTAGTACTAGAGGATGATTCATTTTGTTTATAGCTTGTAGTGTCTTCTTCACTTTAGCCGGTTCATTTAGTAATCTTTTGTGTTAGTATGTTTATTGCTTTACTTCTCTTGCCCATATGATCATTCTTTATTGCTTTATTTATTACAAAAAAAAAAAAAAAAAACTTTTGCAAATGTATTTAAAAAAAAAAAAAAAAAAAAACATTTTTGTGGGTCTTTCGGAAACAGTCTCTCTTCTAGGCGACTAGTTAGGGGTAAGACTGCGTACATCTGGACCTCCCCAGACCCCGCCCTAGGTGGGATACTTTGTTGTGTTTTGCCCCCAGCTTCATCTGGCAACTGCCGTTAGGCATCAGTCAATAGTTACAAATGTGAGTTGACTAAAAACTAGTCCATTGCAGGATCTAGGTACCTGGGTCAAGTTATAACATTTGGTGCTTATCTTACTTGTAACTGTTTAGACTCTTCAATCAGTAAAGTCCGCCATCTAACTGTTAGTGTTCCCATTTGGTGATTTCGTGGTTACCTCTAGTTTGCTGATGAAAAGCTTGCTACAGCTTCCTAGTGTTTGTTATTTCTTTCCGTTCTTAAGCAATCTGATCAATGTGTAGTTGGGAGAAATACTACATCTGGCTTGTCTCGTTTTCAAATTATAGAATTATTTCACTGGTTACTTGCTCACACTTTTGTGGCTAAATAATACTCGAATTCATGATGGAATTCTTTTGGTTATTATTACCAGGTGACACGCCTGCGTGAGTATCAAGGCGTTGATCCACATTTTGACACAATAGCAAGGCAGTACCATGATATTGTGAAGGTTAGTCTCCATTTTTATGTTAGTTTCCTCTTCTGCAATCTTGGAAGTTCTGAACTCAATACCTGAAAACTGCGTGCAGAAACTGGAAAATATGCAATGGACAATTCACCAGGTTGAAATGGACCTCAAGCGTTTACCTGACCACACAAGTGCATAGAATTTTTCATTCCAACGCATTTTTAGTTAGACAGCTATGTATTATTCTGCCACCGTGAAAAGTGATGAAAATCTTCCATGTTATAGTCTGTAATCTAAGAGTGTCAAAGCAAGACAAGAAGATTGTATATTTATACCCAAATGTACTTGAAGGTTATATACTGAGAAAACAGTTGCGGCATTGTCCTTGTCCAGAAGCAATTTGTATAGTAAACTTGCCTTTACTGATGGTCTTGTCTTGAGGGTGATAGCTGTGTTGCCTGTGTATATCGTACATTCTTACCTCCTTATATTGGCCACCAGTACTTGTGGTATTGGTAATTCTATTGTTGATAAAAATCCTCAGCTTGGGAATGATTTGATATGAATAAATAGGTAACACTGCTGTTAATCGTAAACTTGTTGTGTACTGAATTGTTAAACTCCCCATTACTAACATTAATAATCCATCAGAATGATTAAGATCTCATAAACTAAGAGCCATAAATATAACAATGAGAACATGAAATATTTTCAAGAACTAAATGCTCCAATAAGTAAAAGGTTGAGAGAAATTTCATCATTTGTGCCGGAGAATGAGTGGCTCCTGCTTATCCATGATTTCAGGAAAGTCATGGTTACATAATCCAGAATATTTTGACAGGAGAAACTATTTTTTTCACTGATGGCCCTCAAAAAAATATCAGAGGCATATACCATAGCAAACAACTCAAAGCCTCAAATACACCCCTGATTTGTATAGGGTCATCTATTGCTTGCTTTGATTGCGCCACCTTCTGCGGACAAGGGAAGACAGCTTCAGTTGGTGATCACTTGAGGTGTTGAGGGGACAGCTGAAGAAACTGATGCACCTGAAACAGAGTTTCCTGAATTCTGAACTGAGTCAAAAAAGCTGTGGGGTTGGAAGTTGGAACATCACTATAAGCTTTACCAAAGCTTGTGTCATTGATCACATCACATACTGCTCCTGCAAGTACAGAACCTACTTACTACCTGCGAAAAACACTCTCATGTCGTATGGAGAGTCGAGGGTCCTTGGACATTGGAATCTCCATATTAATCATGCAAGAAAAGGAGGCTTCATATGTGAAGCATTCATCCAGGAAATTCAGAGTAGGTGATGAAAATAATTAACTGGAACAACACGTAAATGGAACCGGGCACCAGTGGAACAAATGGACATCTGAAATAGGAGTTGTTACAGCTTATTGAGCATCAGAAAGGCCGAAATATGCACGTCCGAGGGGATCGGGGTGGGAATTGCTGAGGACATATTTGAGACGACCAACGTAAGGTATGAAGAGACTCATTAATGAACCATTTATTTGGTAAGGCAATGTTTGGGGCTGGATCTGTATCGATCCCAAATATGCAAGTGGCTGAGAAACAGCCAGTTTTAGCATGTTTTCGTTTCTCGTAACAACCATACAATCAGATCCAAGAACCTCGCCTTAAACTAATGAGCAAGTCAAAAAACCTACTCCACCATCTCCTTCGAATGGAGCATAGGATGGGAGTGACGGCAAATCACTTGGCTAGAGCTCCCCATATACAGCCATTTATATCCATGTAGTCCAAGCTCAAGATAGGGAGAGTTTCAGCAGGACAAGAAATAAAAAAAGAAAAAGCAATGATACAAAATCCATACTACAACACCCCTCTTCTTTTTTCTGTTTCCTATTTCTATCTTGAAATGGGGGCAGCTTCTGATTGAAGTTAATCTGTGCGACAGTAAGCGATCAGATAGTTGATGCATTTTGAATTCAATATAGCATGATAAACAATAACCTATAAGTACACATATAACATGTGGATTATGAGACAACCGAGACCAGTTTGCTTTCAAGCTATTACCACATAGTGCACTAGAATCTGATTGCGGACATCAACAAGCTGAGTCTCGACCATCATATTTAAGAAACAAAAATCAAATTCAGAAAAAGATACAAGAATATAGCAATTTAAAACAGGATTCATTCCAGACAATTCAACTACTCATTTTCTATGGACATTACTTAACGACTTTTGTGATCCACTAAACAAATCCAGTATATAGTTTTCCAAATCATCAGCAGTGTACTTGATGTACTTATCACTGATTTCATTGGTGTGTCGTCCCACAAAGGTCCGAAACGCTTGGATTACCTTTAGGGATGTAGAAATTCGCAAGTCGTCCTGAAGCTGAGGATCCTTGATCATCCACCCACTTTGACTCTTGTAGATCTCCTCAAAACCAGCATAAAAGCTCCTCAGCCTTTCTTTGAGAGCATTTTTCATACTTGAGTTTGAGCCAGAGTTCTGAATTCCATCATCTTTGAGGAGTGACAGGATGGAACTCCAGGTAGCTCTCTCATAGTTCATTGCTTGCTGCTGAAACTTCCCATTACGCCTTTTGATCCACTCATTCCCAAATATATCTCTAAGCTCGGAGTTTTTCACCTTCTCAGCCATGTAATAAAGATTGTTCATCAGAAAGAAATGCTGCAATGCAGGATCCTTATATAGCTTTGATTTTTCATCAAGATTCGCTTCTAGGATTGATGTGATGGATCTGAAATGAGAAGCCATTGGGGTGCAAGTATTACCATTTTGGTTCTCATCATCCACACAAAGAACAGAATCAGGAGAGTCAGATAGTGATTCATCTCTTTCAGCTTCTTCAAGGATCTGATTGAGAGTGTCACTGTAGTCAGTGAGCAGCTTGAGGTAGTTCATGACATACCTAGTCAGATGATGGGTACCACCCCCAGCAAAAGGATTAGTTGAAGCATTTGTTGCAATGGCATTCTTAAATTCAAGAAAAGTTGTCCTTACAGCTTCGCCCAATCTCCTCAAAACCTCATGGCACTCACGCTTAACAGCGTCACCAGCCTGATCTGAGTACAACGAATTGATATCTGGAAGTAGATCTACGAGCACCTCGTACATATCAAGTATTCGAAACAATTTCTCAGGCTGCCTGGGCCCCACAGCCACTGCATCTCCGAAACTTAGTAGCTGCATGACAGAACCCTTCGATGAGTCAATTAAGCAAAGAGAGCTAAAAGAACCGAACTCCCCAAAGATCTCATCACTGAGCCTTTTCTCACTCGTGAGATATACCCGTACGAAAATCTTGATGGCCCAAACCCATCTCTTGATATGAGAATCCAAGCTGGCCCATTCCATCTTGAGCACATCTTCAATGCTTAGCAGCTCAACTTCAAGAACAAAGAGGCATCTGCTCAAGGCATTTTTTCTCGCATTGACATAAGCCTGGGAGCACTCATGATCATAACCAGAGCTGAACATTAAACTAGCAATGCCTTTAAGGTCCGGAATGACATCTGGATGGACCAAATCAACAAATTCGTCAAAGATTTTGTTAAAGGATTCTCTATGAAGTGAACCCTCAACTGAATCACCGTCCATAGAAATTGGACTACCAACCACAAGATCCCCCTCATTAGAACGGAAAGACATGCGTTTTGCCTCAAATGGTTGCCCATTCTGGACCATTATGTGCTCAAACTCTTGTTCAAGTCTTGCCATTGCTGTTTGAAGCACATCATGAGCTTTTCTTAGAAGCGCAAGATCTTCATCATCCTTATTCAAACATAGAGTCTCAAGTTTTTCAGTCAAAATACGTGCTTCATCAACAGCCTTAAGGAACTCAATACCATCTCCTGGTCGTGATTCCCATATCATAGACTCATCGGTAAGGCGATTCATTATCTTCTCAGTGACACGGTTTAATTGCTCTTCAGTCTCATTGGTTTCCCTAGCTATTGGTTCAGTATCCTTTGGATAATCAACTATGGTCATAGTGGTCAACTGGGTACGAAGATCAACAAGAATTTTCCTCTCATCTTGAGATAATATTCTTTTGGTCCCTAATACAGCAATAATATGCTTTGCTGCAGCAATTAGGTCTCCTTCTTCATTTGCAGCAGGCAGCTCAGATTCACATTCCCCCATAATAGGCAAAACCCACTTGCTTTAAACCCCAGAAAACCTAAGTCTGGTCTCTAAAACCCCAAAACCATGAAAGGAAAAAGGAACTGAAAGGTACCCAACTTCAGTTAATTTGGCAAGTTGTTGGCCAAATCATGAAACACCCAAAAAGTGAAAATCAAACCACAAAAGTAGAACAACAAATTTGGTATGAACATGACATGATAGGACTCTCAAGTACACTAACTATACTCCAAAGAAAAGTCTATAATTTAAACCCTAAAACGAAAAAAGAAATAAACTTGATTGGGTTGAAAATTCTAAAAAGAACTAACAACCCAGATGAGATAAGCTCAATTGTTCAAAAGTGAAAAGAAGCAGAGTATATATGAACAAAGCTGAAACCCACAACAGTAGCACAAAGAAACTATGCTAACTTTACAGATATCTAAATATGGGGTTTCTCAACTACAATCATATGGAGTAAAATATTGATCAACAGATAGAGCTATAAACCAATAGTAATTGCAACAAGGGAAAAACTGACCTCAAGCTAGCTAGATCTATGACATAGGTTCTTCAAGATTATGGTGAAAGGACTAAACAAATGAAGAACAGTAACAAAGAAACGAGTTTTGTGACTTTGAAAATTCTTCAAAGGTATGAAGAAAGTGGGAAGATTTTTTATGGTGAAACTTTTTGGCTTAGAGCAGTTTTGTCTTTAGCAAAATTTAGAGCTTCTAACTATATCTTCTCTAAAGAGTGAGCATTTCTATGATTATGTTTTTTTATTCAGTACTATTGCCCATAAGATTGTTGACTAAATGGTCTACGCAGATATCTAAGTTTGACGAATGTCTCATATTCATATTCTCATTGAGAGTCTTTATACTCTTTCCTCTTCTGAGTATTAAAGATACAAAATTAGCTTAGGAGTAGTATTAAATACTCATCCAATCCATTCCAAATAATTATATTCCCACCAAAATAACACCGCTTTAATTGTGTAATCAGTTGCACACTTCAACAAATACCTCCAACTAAAAAAGAACAGCATGGACTCGGGTATTAAAAATATTAGGCTTGGAGAAGTTTGGATTGGGGGAGTATATGTTACTATATACGCTTGAGTGTATATAAGAATTTTCAAAGGATAAATATTAGTTTACCTGTATCTCAGTGATGTGTGAATTTGTTGGGTTTTGATATCTTATTTTTTAAGTTGAAAATAGTTTATATGAGTCCCTATATACAAGTTTATTTTTCTTGTCCACATCACATGGTATATCTAGCCGATAGATAGATAAAGCATTCTCCCCAAAATAAGTGTCATTTTAAAGTTTTTATTTTGTTGCCAAAAAAAAATGTTCTTATTTATTTATCTATCATTATTTTCTAAATAAGGCTATGTTTGGGTAATAGTTTTGTTGGAGGAGTTTTAACTTTTGTGATAAAGGAAAAAAGCTCCCAAAAGCTTTGTCATTTGAACATAGGATGAATTCTTTTTCACCTATTCAATAATTGGTTCAGTTCAATTCACTTTACTATAGTGGAAAGCACTATACTATTACAAAATTTTAGTGGGAGCTTTAACTTTTTTTTTTGTGACCAAAAACTTGTCGTAAAAGTGAAAGCTACATTAGGCAGCTTTGCAAAGAGAGCCTAGGTGAAGTTTAACATTTTCAATGCTTAGTAATATATTTTCACCTTATGCAATTAATTTTTTTTTTAAAATTCCCAATAGAGAAAGTTGTGGGGCATTGATTGAACACAAATATTCGTATGAGGCGATTTCAAGGTGAGGCGCCTCATACAAGCATGATGTCATACTTGATTATAGAGGTGACATTACTTTGAGGCCCCCTCATAAGAGAGTTGCTAAATAGTTTCATCCTTGAAGAAGGCAAAGGTATACTAAGAAAAAAAAGTAAGATGTTCTTCAAACCCAGGTCATTGGTGGGCAAGGTGAAAGCCGTTGGAAGTTATGTGATCAGTGTTGTTGAAAGAGCAAATGACCAATACCCCGCCCAACACCCATTTTCCAATTTGAATTGGAAAATGAATAATGAGACGGTTATACTTCAATGTTTAAAGATTAGAAACAAAACATAGGGCTTTTTTTTTTTTTTGATCAGTAAGAACCTTAATTAAGTTAAATTACAGTACAAGACCGAAGGTATAAAGCACCCCTCTTATCAGTCGCAAAAGTGCTGCTACAAGAGTTTTCAACTCATTACAAAACACAATGTTAGAAAACTCTTCCTGACCCATTGCTGCCTCCTTTGCCAAGATGTCTGCTAGCTGGTTGGTCTCCCTGAACTGATGCTGAATTCTTATCCCTTCAAACTCCTTCATGATCTCACTGCATTGGTGAATCATATTAGTCAAATAGTTACTCTTGACTGCCCTGTTGTTGATGAGGGACACTGCGGTGAGCGAGTCTGTGTAAACCATAATCTTTCCATCCTCTTTGAAGAGCTTGTTGTAATCCTTGATTTATTGCCCACATTTCAGAGCTGAGAATATCCTCTGCCCCTAGATGTTGTTGATAGCTTAGCATCCACTTTCCCGTGTAGTCCCTAAAAATACCTGCCACACCTGCATACTTATACTCCCCTAATTTAGAACCATCAGTATTCAAGCGCAACCAACCCAAAGGTGGTGGCTCCCAGGCAACATGAAAATCACTCTTGGAGGCTTTGATGTCAGGTGGAAGTGAGGATCAAAATTCCCAGGCAGCAAAGGTGCATGACTTCAACCAAGATCTAGTGGGTTGAACTTTATTTTCATGCACTCTAAGGTTCCTATGTTTCCAAATATACCAAAGAGTGAAAGAAAACAAGATGTTCCAAGGTAGGTTTTCATAGATGATTTTGGTGCTACAGAGGTTAGTTTTGAGCCAAGGCAGAAGAGTGGCGGAGAAGAAGTTAACAGATGTGGGGAGGAGCCCCCAGAGTTCCCTAGCCGCAGCACAATCTCTTAAAATATGTAAAACATTTTCCACATAATGTTTGCACACATCACAAGCATGGGAGTCACAAAATTTTCTTTTATGTAAAAGGTCACGATGAGCAAGTATATCTTGAGCAGCCAACCAGAGAAAAGTTTTTTTTTGGGAACGGTGGGGATTTTCCAAATCCTTTTTAAATCACAATGAACCTCATTGCTATCATAATTTTTTTTAAACACAAAATAGGACATGCTTAGTGTCAAACTTATCATTTAGAACAAAAGAGCAAGCAGTTAGTTCATTCAAGCTAAGAGCTTGCATCATGGTTTTGATCCTGGTAGGGAAGACAAAGGAGAAAGAGTCCCAGTCCCACCCATTTCCAGCCAGAGAGTTGGCAACTACCATATTTTTCTCATAGGGTAGTAAAGGTCCAGCAATTACAGATCTTAAAGTCCCTTCCCCCAACCAGTTATGGTGCCACAAGGAGACTATGTCCCCCTTATCCAAAATCCAGTGAATGTTGTCATAGAATAAATCTCATCCCTTTTCAAGGTTCCTCCAGTAAGGTGAACCAGTCCCAAAAATATTTTTGTCCTCCTTTTAGTCAAATATTTACTCTTAAGGACCTTGGCAAAAAGGGCATCTTTTTTATGCATCATTTTCCAACAAGACTTTGTGGCATTAACTTTATCCATAATTCTGTTACTTCTAATTCCCAAACCCCATCATCCTTGGCAGTAGCCACCCTATCCCACTTAACCAGATGAAGCCTTTTTCTGGTATCCGAATAATCCCCCTATAAAAAATTTCTCATTATAGAATCCAGGTCTTGTAGGGTTTTAACAGGCAGAGATATACATTGCAGATAATAATTGGGGATAACAGCCAGAGTGGAATTCATAAGCACAAGTGCACAACTCTCCCAGCCATAGACAAATGATTGGCTTTCCAATTAGCTAGTTTCCTTTTGACCTTGTTGACAATGAAGCTGACATGACCTTGAGAAGGTTTCCGAGTGAGGATTGGAAATCCCACATAGTTTCCTAGGTCACCAGAATGCTTAACCCCCAAAATAGGTTCTAAGTCTTCAATAACACCAATTGACAGATTTTTTGAAAAACAATCTTGTTCTTATCAAAATTAACAGTTTGCCCAGAAATCTCACAAAAAATATCCAAAATATTTTTCACATTAAGCAAGGTCTCAGGACTAGCTTCCCCAAACAAAAGGATATCATCAGCAAAAAGGAGGTGAGAAATCTTAACATTTTCTTTCCCAATGGTGATTGGAGTCCAGGTTCTAGAATGGCAAGCCTCAAAAATCAAATTAGAGAGGTACTCCATGCAAAGGATGAAAATGTAAGGTGAGAGTGGGTCACCCTGTCTAATACCTCGAGAAGGACAAAAAGTTTCAGTCACAGTGCCATTCACAAGAACAGAAGAAGAGGAGGAGGTAATGCAGCTCATGATAAGAGTGATGGTATCCTGAGAGAAGTTATGCAATTGCAAACAGTGTCTAATGAAACTCCATTCCAATGTATCATAAGCCTTCTCAAGATCCAATTTTAAGGCGAACCACCCTTTTTTTCCATGTCTATTGCTCATACAATGCATAATTTCGGAAGCCACAATAAAGTTCCCCTTGCTACCTCTACCTGGCAAGAAACTAGCTTGGTTAGGAGAGATAAGTTTCTCCACGTAAGGTGTCATTCTTTCTACCAAAATTTTTGTGAAAAATTTATAAATGGAATTGCAAAGGAAAATAGTCATAAGTTGTCTAACATTTTCAGCCTGGTCCACCTTTGGGATCAAACAAATAACAGTCTTATTCACATCACTAGGCATTTTGAGGTTCAGGAAAACATCCTTCACAAACTTATTCACATGCTGTTTAACCTTATCCCATTTAGCTTGGTAGAAAAAGGCTTGCAGACCATCAGGTCCAGTTGACTTAGCGGGACCAGACTTAAACACAGCTTCATGGATTTCAGTCAAGGAAGGAGGGCTAGTTAGGTGGATCAAATCATTATCATTTTGCCAATTCACATAACAGAAAGCATCTACCAAGGAATGAGTTTTTTCAGTAGTAAAAAGCCTTTGGAAATGATTAAAAATGAGATTTTTTAACCCAGCAAGTGTATCAAAAGTTTCACCAACATCATTTTGCAGAGAGAGGATGTTGCTTTTTTTCCTTTTCCAAATGACAGTTTTGTGATAAAAAGAAGTATTTTTGTCCCTATCATTAATCCACTTTACTCTTGACTTCATAGCCCAAAAATTCTCCTCATGCACCAAAATTTGAGAAATTTAGTCCTGGAGGTTTTCCTCTAAATTAAAAAGGAAATCTTTAAAGTGGAGACTGCTCACACAGATTGACTTGGACACCCTGCAGTCTAGCTAACAAAATTCCCCTTTTGTAAAAAAATATTTCCAAAGGTATTCCTATTCCGGTCAATCAATTTTTCTGTGAAAGCACTTTGCAAAACATGGATATAATCCTCAGAGTTACTCCAAACATCAGTAACCACCTTCCCAAAGGAGGGGTCACTCATCCACATTGGCTCAAAACGAAAGGGCCTAGGGCCAATTTTTGGTGGTACAGTAAGGAATTTCACATGAAGGGGGTAGTGGTCAGAGGTCAACCTAGGGAGATGGGACACAGAAGCCTGTGGAAACAAACTCAGCCAATTATCATTACACCAACACCTATCAATTCTCTCCAAAATGGGATTAACACGTCTTCTATTAGTCCAAGTAAACCTTGAACCACTAAACCTCATGTCAAGAAGCCCACAATTAGACATACAATCATTATAGGCATTAGCACGTTTCTTTTAAATCGGTCTTCCACCAAATTTATCATGAGGGTCACACATTTCGTTAAAATCACCAATGCATAGCCAAAGACCAGTAACCGCAGCCGCAACATCCATCAAGTAATTCCACAAGATTTTTCTAAATTTATATTTTGGACTAGCGTAAATAGTGGAAAGGAAGAATTGAGAATTATTTACCTGAAAGAGGCCATGAATTCCCTGCGGATTAGCATCCATAACCTCGAAGGAGACTATATTGGAATGCCAAAGAAGCGCAATACCGCCAGCAAAACCCGCTGGGTCAACCACGAATCATTTATCAAATCCCAGATTACTCAGAATTGTCTCAGAATGGTTCCACTCACCCTAGTTTCAGTGAGGATAATCAAAGAAGGTTTATGAAGGTCTAGAAGCAGATTGAGGTTAGGTTTAAACGAGGGCCTAGCCATCCCTCTTACATTCCAATATAGGAACCCCGTATCAACTGGAATTTTTGGTATTTCCCTGAGGACCCTGAGAGCTGGCTCGTTCCTTGGCTCTCTTGTGTCTAACAGTGCTCCGCTTGGAAGCCATCTCCAAATCTCCCTCATCACTCTGAAGCTGGCTAAGTGACTCCTTTTTCTTTGATTTTCTTCCTTTACTTTCACTTCGATTTCTAGCTGTTTTGTGTCGCTCACTGCCCTGAACATCATCGGCTCGTTTGAGAAGATTTTTGCTTCTAAGGTCTTCATTTCGCAGTTCAACAAACAAAATCCAATCCAACTTCTGAATTATGAAATCGGGTCTAGCTGATCTCCCCATAGAGAGGGAACTATTTGGCTTGAATTTGTGTTGTTTAGTTTGTCGAATCCGAACCTCAGATCCAATTAAGTGTGCTGAGCTAGATGAGGTGTATCCTCCCATAGGGGAATGTAGCCTGGAACTATCTCCCCTGCTGGTGTCTCCATCATCAATTTTGTTCCCCTTGCAAACTGGATTTTCGAGTTTAGGATCCACTTTCTTATCAATTCTGGGTGAGCTGGTGAAAGTCTCCCCTCTCTCTTGAAAAAGTACTTCGTCTGGTTGAAGTTGACATTCGATGTGCTCTCTTGCAGTGGAGTTGTGTGCCCCATCTTTACCCAGGTGATATTGACCAATTTCACCGATATTTCCCTCGAAGATGGCGGGTACTGGGTGTAGTCCACTATTGTCGACCCTTGTGATGATTCCTCCCTCTCGTCCCATTGGGTGTCCCACATTTTCAGTCGGGTTGGTCTGAACCACGGCACCGTCTTCCTCTTTAGTTCCTTTGAGAGTTGCGTTCAGTGACTGAGTGCTAATGGAGGAACTGGGGTGGTTAGGGTTATTTAAGTTTGCCCTAGCTGTCTCTAGCCCATCACATATGGGTCGGGTACGATTAAGAAGTGAGTCAACCTCTTTTTCGAACAGAGGGAGTTCAGCTAACGAGATGATTGGGCCTTCCTCCAATGGGATGAAAATTGTATTGGGCCTAAGCCCACAACCCGCTCCAATGTTACCCACATGTTCCTTAGGGTTTTTTTGACCCCATCTCTTTCTGGCTAATCAGCGTATTATCAACGTCAACTTCATTTAAAACATCAAACTGGTTTTTAGTACCCAAATTAATTTCCTGAATTGGTAAATCCCCATTTAATCTCTGTGACCCATCATTAGTAGGTCTCTGTTTTTTGACCCACGCTGACCTAGATTTTTCCCTTGCAGTCGTCATCGTCCTTGGATGATTTTCCATACTTCGTCTGCCATGGTTTTTTCCACCAATATCAATCCAAACATTTTGACCCCCCGTACCCTCCAAAGGTTGTTTTTGGCCACCTTCAATAGTACTCTGTTCTAGGTTGATTTTTGGATCTTTTTTGAATCCACATTTAATGAGGTGTTTGTCATATAAATGCGCTGAATGTCCTAGTTTTTTGCTGGTAGGGCAAAATCCAGGGAATTCTTGGTAGTCAATATCCTGGCAAAAAGACCCAATCCATATATGGTCTGGCAATTCTTTTGTCATATCAACTTGGACACACATCTTGGCGAATTTAACCCTCGACCCTGCTTCAGTACGCACATCGCATTTAATGAGCTTTCCTATGGAATTCCCAATTCTATCAAGCACACTCTTGTCATACATCTCCAATGGCAGTTCATGCAATTTGATCCAGATGGCTGCAACGTTAATGGCAGCTTTGAAAGCTTGCAACCCAGGTTCCCACAGCCTCATGGAAAGAAAGATGCCACTAATACTCCAAGGTGCTTCCGCCAGGACTTTCCTCAAATCTTCTTCATTTACAGACCTCACCAAATGGTACCCTTTTCCCAGAGCACACATCTCAAATTCTCCTTTTAACTTCCAGTTCCTATGCATGGACTCCCAAGGGAGATCAAAGGACACAGATTTCCCAACTACTTTGACGACCACAGATTTTACCCAAGATTTGCAGAGGTTTACATACTCATCTTGAGTAATGGCCACGAAGGGAGGGGCAGCAACCGTAGGACCCACAGTGCCCACTACAGCTTCCGGAGGTTCAGAGGCAGCAGGGAGGGAGAAAGAAGGGGTAAAATTACCTAGGAGGGAAGAGATAGAGAGAATGTGAAGCGACTTTTCACGAAAAGACTTAAAGGCATCAAGGGATGCGGGGGAACCTAAAGGAGAGGATTCAACTAAGGGTTTTTGTGAGGTGACAGGGGAATGGGGTGAGGACAAAGGTTTTAGGTGGCTTGTAGGGCTGGGTAGGGGGTGGTTGGGGGGAATGGAACCAAAAGCAGAAGAAAGATGAGCACTAGGAGACGGCGGTTCGGGGTTGACCTGAGGAGAAGCCGTCCGGGGAGCATGTCCCCCTTCCGGGGACATGGCGCTCACACTCACTCACTCTCTCACGCTCTTTCTCTCTCTAAAAAAAGTTCTTACCTATATACCTAAATAATAGTGACCCTATTTTTCTGTAAACATAGAGCTTTCAGGTAGGAAATGGATTGGTCTTTTAACCAAGTTGAAAATTTAGATGCGACGCCGGCCATATGCTACCAAAACGATTAGGAAATGTAGTAATAATAAACTAAATTAAACAATGGACAAAAGAGAAATCAATTTAGGCTAAATTATGTAAATCTAATAATAAGCCATTAATTCATAACAAGCACAAAAGTGGCGGGGAAAAGAAATTGAATATGTTATCGATATAACCTTAGTTTAAATCATTAGACCAATATGTTACCAAAAACGAAAACCATTAGACCAATACCTCATTAGACATGTTATAATAAGATTGACAATTGAAGTTTGGATAAAAATGATAAGAAGAATATAAAAAAAATCTTATATCACTGAAAATCTATGTTAGCACTAGTTAATTTACGATTATTATCAACTTAGGGTGTGTTTTCCCCTAACTTGTTTTTGTTTATATTTATTGTTGAATATCTATTTTTGTTGAACTTTGCTAAATTTTGTTGAACTTTGTTGAATTTTGTTTATTCTAAACTTTGCTGAAGTTTGTTTATTCTACTGAATTTTGTTGATTCAAGTGAATTTTTAATTAGTGTGTATGTTTGTTTGTTTAACTTTGTTGAAATTTCTTATTCTTCTCTGTTGCAATATGCTTAGCCAGTAAAAAAAATTGTCAAATACATGCCTTATAGAACAGAAAGATGGCTATGGTAATGGACCTAAACCAAACAGTAAACTTTTTGGTTTTCCAGCCAAAAAGCGGAAAAAAAACAACCTAGCCAAAAAATGAACCGCCGCCCAGCAACCCCCCAGCCCACCACCTCTAACCTTCAATAACTAATCTAAATCCTAACCTACCACCCACAAAAACCTTAAACAATTATTAATTTGAAAAAGAAACTAATCTAAATCATAAAAATTACCTCAATATCATCATTAATTTGATGAAAAATATTGTCTTGATGAAAAACATCATTCATATTGATTGACTAGGGAGAAAGAGAATGATGGGAGAGAGAGAAAAGGAAGAATAAGAGAATGTTCCTTTACAAATAAAAAGGTAGTTTGGTAAGTTTTGTGTCAAAAAGATTTACATTAAGTAATTTCTGATTTACGTTAAGCAACTTCGTCAAAATATGGACAACAAGATAAAAAAAAATTGGTGCAAAAGAGCAACAAAATAAATGAAGATGTGCAATGCAACAAACATGAAGGTAGGATGATAACAACGATATTTTGAATAAAGAATGATAAGAAAAATGAGTTTTATTTTTCCATCATTTTAAAGTAGAACGAAAGGAAGTTGAAGTTGCAAAATTGAATAGAATTTAGAGTATTTTCCGTCTTAAAATTATGTAAATCATTGAATTCATGTGATAGGCAAATTTTGTACTCAGGAATTATGTATGAGGTATCATTTTTTATGGTGTTTATTTGGTGGTTACTACCTTTTTTTTAACCACCATAATAATAATCTGGTAACCAGCACAATACGACTGGGTGATACTAACTGAAACTTGATACTGATTGATTTAGATTAACTTATCTTATATATATATATATATATATATATATATATATATATATATATATATATATATATATATATATATATATATATATATATATATATATATATATATATATATATATATATATATATATAACTGGGTCCTTCTTCGTGTGGTGTCGACACGTGGGCCGCTATGTAGGCGCGCCACATCATGCAAGCATGACACGTAAGCCGACACGTCAGCATAAACTTGCCACATAGCATAATACATCATCCACCATTAATGTCTTATCATTAGTTGAATCAATTGCATATTTATTAACATTTTTTAAAAAACAACTCTAGTTACGTAAGTCAAAAAATTATAAATCCGTTGGATAGGATTTGAAAGACACTTCAAAATAAGATATATATGTATATGTGTCCGATAAAAGTTGGGTCATTTTCATGCGGCCGTAAACGTCACATCAGAGAGAATGTTCGTGTGAAGATGATACATAAACGCCACATGTGCACTTCTCACGTAGTTTTAGTTGTGCGGTATAAAAGGAACATGGTATTAAACTTTGAGTACAAATATATTGTTATTGCAGAATGAGTTTATTCTTTTTTATCATTAATCGAATTACTTATTAAAATTAGTGTACATATACTGTTTTTACTCTCAATCTATATTTAGTCCAATCTCATTACAAATAAAGGTGAAATTAAAGTATCATTTATTTAAGAATTATTATGATACATAATATGGATATAAATCTTTACAAAAATAAAATAAAATAAAATATATTTTTATCAATAATATTAATAATTTCACTTCTAATTTTTTAATCATTATGTTTTTCAATATGTTTATAGAATTATTTTTGGGCAAAGCACGAGGATAAAACCTAGTATATACATATATTTTTGGGTAAGAGCGCCGGTTATGTGATACGTGTCACAATTTTAGTGGCTATTACCTTTTCTTTTCTTTTTCCTTTTTGTTCTGTCATTAAGATTTTTATGATGATCATAAAGTTTGTATTAAATGTAATAATAATGTTCTTATTTAATATTTGACCATTTTTTAATATTTATGAGTATAAGAGCACTTAATTCACCACTTTTATTGAGTTTTATAATTGTGAGAAAAAGTATTTTGACGTGGCAATATGTTTTAGGGGATAAGTGCGTGTAATATGATAAGGGTTACATATAAAGTCATTATTTTAAAAAGTTATATATTGTGAGTATGACGGGGTAGGTGATATTTGACTAATATTTCCAGTGATAATCGTAGGTGATTACGAGGATAAGGGCATGTGTGACAATGGTTACGTATAAAGTTATCATTTTCAAGTTGTATATAGTTTTTGGCTATTACATGGTAGGTGATATTTGATTAATATTTGCGGGGATAACCATAGGTTATGTGACAATTAACATGTGACTGATAATACTTGTGGAATAAGTGTAGGTATATATTTTTGGGTAAGATCGCAAGTAACATGACAAGTGTCACAATTTGATTGGACATTGATTATTTTTCTCCTTTTGTTTTTATTTTGGTGAGTAATTAGTTATCAACATCCTATAGTAATTGTTATAGTCCAGTTTAATGCTTTCAACACAATAAAAATTACATTAATTTAAAATGGTCTTAATGTCCAGTTTAATGCTTTCAGCACAATAAAAATTATTATTGAGTATGCATCAAATAATGAATATTTGGGGGAATAGATTCATATAATATAAGAAGAGTTATATAGTTGTGAGTATAAGGGTTGGTAACGTGCAGGTGTCACATATTGATAAATTACATATTATTTTCCCTTTTGCTAGATAATGAGTTGTCACTATTTTTTTTTTCCAATTGAAAGAAGGTATGTCTTTTAACTTTTAGATTCCAAATACTGAAATACACATTAACGGCCAGTCTGACCAAACCGATGGTTGTTTAATAACAATAATTATATCAGTTGGTATAAGTGTAGGGTATGTGAAAATTAACTATTATTTTTGGAGATAATCATTGTTAATATTACAAGCATTAAATATTTAATTACGTTTTATATGAATGTATAAACACAGGTTAGACATCAATTTTGTAAGGACATGCTTAAGTATAATGACATGGGTCACATTTGGAGTGACAATTTATTAAGTTACATTATATGATGTACAATTGCAAGTTAACTGACAAGTGATCGATATTATTTTATATTTTAATCGGAGAATGATGACTGGTATAACATGTGTAACATTTCGACTAATTACTATTTTTCATTATTCTTTCCTACCTATCAAGCAATTTATTTAAACATAAGATATAGAGATATATGAGTCGCCCATGCGTAGCACGGGTGAAGTCCTAGTTTAATGTGAGTTTGGTCGTAACAAGTTATAGTATTAGATAAATTTATGATATCAATTTAGTTACATCGATTTCAACTCTTTATTTTTTAAAAAACCTTTTAGATGTTAGAATAGATAAAACCAATCATTCAAATGGTAAAAACCACTTACTAGTTATTTTAATTATTGTGGTGGCACAAATGCGGTAGCCACCCTACAAATGGTCCACTTTTTACGTATACCAGTTAGAGTTGGCAAAAACTGACCTGAGCCAATGACCGATCCGAACCCGACTCGAAAAGGTTTAAACCTGAAATGACCCGACCCGAACCCGAAAGTTGTGAGACAATATTTGTCAAACCCGTTGAGTAACCCGAAACCGAACCCGTATTTGACCCGACCCGTATTTAACCCGACCCGAACCCGACCTGACCGACCCGTTTGCCAAGTCTAAATTAGTGGTATTACTTTTTCGCTCACAGTATCACACCTCATGCATGAGACCGTCTCATTATGATTTTTTGTGAACTTTAACAAAAGAAAATAGAAAGATGTCATTAGCTTGTTTTGACCGAAGCTAGGCAAAGTTGAAGTAGAAGATTGAGAATTTGCACCGATTTGACTTTGCTGAATTTTTTCCCGACGAGTATACACAATAGAATCCCGAAGACTTTGAATGGACTATTATGTTTAGACTTGAAACCATTTTCCATTAGACTGGATTACTGGAAGGTACTAGCTAGTACGTTGAATTGCTTAATTCAAGACCAAGAGAATTCAAAACTGCTAATTGAGCAATTAAAATATGGTAAGTTTAGAAATGCACTCTATTAGTACAACTTTAAAAGTCAAGGTCATTAGAAGATACAATTGCTAAGAAAACTTCATCAGTTTTGTTGGTACACTTTTTAACCAACAGAACATGTAAAAATGCAATGTAAAACTAACCAAAATCCCCTCAATTTCAACCCTTAATTCAGTTTCCAACCTTCTTGTGATTGGATCATATAATCACCCAATAAAACATTATATTAGTTCAGTTTTCAGTTTTTCACTGCTTTATCCAAACCACAGCAATATGACAAAAAAATAATGATCTGATTAGAAATGTTGATAAAGGATCATCAAGACTTTGGGACAGGTTGTCCTCTTAAGAATGCTCTGAGTAACTCTAAGGCTGCTCTTGGCTTGAATAAGGGCACTTCATGCCCTGCCCCTCGAACCGTTACGAATGTTAGCCCCGTTACGAATGTTAGCCCTTCATACACTTCTGTCCATCCTCCAACCTTTACCAGAAAATATTACACAAAAATTGTTCACAATGAGAATGAGTTTTAGTTTACAAGCACATTGTATTTTTATGTTTCTGTCATCAGAGTTTTCGAGATGGTTTTAAGTTACTGACCTGTTTCTTAACGTACCAAGGATACCATGGAAGTTTAATTTGTAGCTTCAATTGTCCAAGAGAGTACCTAGTAGCTGTTACTGGCACCACAGAGTCTACATCCCCACTGTAAAACACATGCACAACACACACAATTGAACAATAGTTTTCTAACAACAATATGTTCTTAACTACATTTTCCTAGACATTTTTGGCTACATTAGTTCAGAAATTTGTTACCTGAAAACCCACACTCTCAAACCAGCTGATATCAGCTGACGATAAGTTGGAAGAATCGAGGCCTCAGTGTCGTTCCAGTTCCTATTCAGAACTTCACTACAAAAGTATGAAAAAACCAATTACTACATACTTAAAAAGGATTTTCTTCAGAAATTAGCTGACAAGTTAACCAGCAAGTAAATAAACTTACTTGCAGGCTGTCCATTTGTAGGGAATTTTGGTGATATTAGCATGCAAAGCTCTCTGCACATCTGGTCTATTATAGTACTTCTCAGCATACTTTTCAGTACATGGATCATACCCAGATAACTTTCTCAAAACCTGATAGAAAAAACACCCAAGGAAAAAAAACCAACATTAATTCACCAAACTTCTTAACTGATGTAAAGTCAGTAATCGAAAATTTTGATCAACTGCTAGTATACCGGATTAGGAAGGTGAGGCAACTTCATGGACCGGTGAGTAGGACCGCCAAGTGTAGTTCCATCGGAGTTATTGCAAGGCGGTGCATAGATGTTGTATTGATCAATGTTGCCAAACTCCTGATCCATGGCATAACTATACAGTGATTCACACTCATCAGAATTCTTCTGCCGGTGAAAATCACAAGTGTTGATAAGTTGGTGGAAGGTTTTATCAGAGATCATGGCATGGCTCCACCAATATGTCACAGTTCCTAGGTTGTCATAATAATTGTCTGTAACTGCATTTCCTACCTGTACATACATTACATGTGCATTTTTTAGTAAGTACTAATGATGTAAAAGAAACATTTGTGAGTAAGAAACTGAAAAGATCAGAAATGGAGTATACATGAACTTTTTCTTGTTATTACCATAATTCCTTTCAGATTTAAGGGGTGTTTAGATATTGCATTATAAGCCAGAATTTCTCGCGCCAACTGAGGGACATAGTGCCCTGCATAGCTCTCCCCTGTCAGATAGATCTTGCGGTGCTTATAACGTGGGAACCGGTGCATCCAGCGGATCAAGAATTTCAAAGAGTCCTTAGCTACACTAATTGGAAAAACGAACTTTGTTAACTGCAAATACACCTGAAGGAGCAGCTAATAATCATGAAAACATATTCTAGTGATCTTTGTACAATGTATATATGAACTCTTACATTATTCAAATCAAAGTCTTAGATGCCTTATAAATATGAAAGTCACATTGGTAATTTCCCACTTGGATAACAATGGGAACTAGTATGGACTTATGGTAGTATACCAGTAAAGCAGTAATAAGCATGATGAGTAAATTAATCCCTTATGGATTTGTGCTTTACTTTTAACTCTTCAAGCTTTTTAATTCTAATATGATCACATTAACTATGTTAAAGTCAATATGCGTGTAGTAAATCCTTGATTAAAGGTGCTATTTGATAACTTCATGAGGAACATAATAGCAACATAGTCAAATGTAATTGTGTTACTTTAATCATAAAACGGGGTGATTAATTAATAATGATATAGACTATAAGTTTCACAAAAACTTGTATGAGACAGTTTTATTGTAATA
Source organism: Tetragonia tetragonoides (assembly GCA_038025085.1). Lineage (NCBI taxonomy): Eukaryota > Viridiplantae > Streptophyta > Magnoliopsida > Caryophyllales > Aizoaceae > Tetragonia > Tetragonia tetragonoides. The sequence goes on along the minus strand of CM076149.1, from coordinate 30,366,379 downwards.
TTCATTATGAGTTGTTTTCACACAAGACTTGCTCGTCACTTTTTATCTTCAAAAAAAAAGTAAAAATGTAAAATGTGCGGTACCAGTGCGGCGATCGGCGGTGTCAAAGAGATCAGAAGATTTGTTGGAGTAAGAGAAGCCAACACCAGCCGGAGTTTCCAAGAAGAGGAGATTTGCAACTTGATTCCATGAGAACTTGTTGTAGTACAATCCTGATGCTGACTTGTTTATCCTAAATGGGCCTATTTCTTCTGACGCTCCATATGCAACTGATGAGCATCCTGGCCCTATTTTCACATCCAAACCCACCAATTTGGGTTATTATTTCAAATATGAAATCATTGCGGCCCACTACAACAATTTATGGGCCCTATTCAAATAATTGTTGCTCCAATACCAAAGTTAAGAAACAAAAAAACAATGGCTAGTAAATTTGAAATTGACAAGATCATAATCTTACAACCATTTATTTCATGTAATGTGTACTCCATGTAGGAAATACTCTAAGATAATGGTTAAAAGTGGACTTATCATCTTGGAAGAGGTGGTAAGGAAGACCTAGTTAATTCAACATATGTGCATTGACTTTTATGCCTCTTTCATAGAAAAATAATAGGAAAACACAAAGATGTTTTTGATTGTGAGGATCTACGTTATTTGGACTCAGCTAAGTGTCTGAGAGTCTAATATCTAATATTCCAATTCATGTCAGACTCGATCATTCTATTAGTACTTTCTCTTTGAAATTTTTTTTTATTTTGATTTTACACGCTCTCCAAGAAGTTATCTACAACTATTAAAGTTATATTTTGAAAATATAATTCAACGTCAATTTAATGATAGTAACTTATTTTGTAAATTATAATACTTTTTCTTAAATTAGTGGAAAGAAAATTTTAGAATGGAGGGATAATTGTATGATTAAAGAAATTTAAAATATCTTTAAAAATTAATATTTTAAAAATGAATCTAACAATACTTTTTAATTTGTACTAACTCTTTATACTTTTTCACAAATTAATAATTAATCTCAAAATATCAAACATGAGAAAAAATTTCGGAAGATAGAATACATTTGTAGTCAAAAGATCTTTATTCAATAAGTTTGACTTGACAAATCAATTATGACAATCATCATAATGATACAAAAGGAGAATAAAATATAAATAAGTTATTTTGATTAGGGGAACAATAATTTTAGAGGTCTATATGGTAGGCACTAAAATGTATTTCTAGTTTCTTTTTCCTAATAACTCCTCTTTTATTTTCCTTTTCAAATCCCCCTGAATAGCAAGTTATGATCAGAATATTCCATCATCAGTCGTGACCTATAGCATTACTCGGGGGCATACAACAATTAATTCCTACTACAAGGTTGGGATTTATGTATTTGTTTAATTTATTTATTTTTGGACATGGAGTTTAGAGTATATGCTAGTGTACGTGAAGAAAGAAGTACAGAGGTTGGGAGCTAATAATGGAAATAGTAGGGCATGCAAACACCTATATTATTGTGCGCAAACTTTTCGAAAGAGAAAACTCTTTAATTTAATTTCTCTGCTTAGCTAAGAATTTAAAATATTTAGGTTGCAACAGGCTATTTATTGATTTACATACACAACCAACTTTGGGTGGTCCAAGAACCACCTACGCCATCTACCCAAGAATTATTATTAGTGTGAACCCAAAAGCTGCAAAACATGAATAGTTCCGTAATTCATTGCTTTTACTATAACTCAAACAAATGCCTAGAAAGTGGAAACAGAAGCTTCCACCTTAGCTACACAATTAATACCCACTCTTTTTTAAATAAATTTTTAATTAAAATAAAATATTTCTCTTTATATCTACAAAAACCAAATCTGTCAAAAAAAAAAAAAAAAAAAACCTCAAGAAATAACAATAAAACAACATTGATCATGTCAAAGAGAATAACTAATATATAAGTGTCTCACATCGAAAGACTTGTAGAGATGAGACTAAATAGCATATTAGTTAGCTAGTGTGATACTCCTCCTAATACCAATTATTTTAAAGATTAAATGGATTGAGACGCTTGTATGCAGTCTACTTTTCTCTATGTATTTTGTCACCTGAGAAGTGTGGAGGATTTAGGTCATCACTTATTAACATCGATCTATACATCTAATCATGCATACTTCTAAATTAAATAAAAAATTAAAATTAGGGATCCCTATTGACCTACTCGATCGTTTAGAGTTATAACGTGACCAATTTGGTAGTAGAGATTAAGATGCAAATAGTCTTAAACATGTTTTTAGTCGAGAAATAAGTAGGTACACGAACATTAAATTAAACAAGAAGGTATTAAATACATTCAAAGTTTAGGTTATATAGGTCTATAGCTAGAAATTAAAGTAGCTGTATTTCTTTAGCTAATGGCTAATGCATTGATGTCCTATGATGATACATATACATGGGTTCAATTCATCACCTAGATCAGACGCATTACAATCAATACCACATTAAATGAGGTTGGCTGAGTTTTGGTTGTTCTGTTAGCATTGATTTTGTCTCATATCAACATACAAGTTTAATGCATTAGTGAGTGAGAGTTGTAGAGAAACATAGTTTTCCGGATACGCCCATTCTCCTCAGTGATTAGATCATAATAAGTCATTTGATGTGATGGGAAATTGCTCTGATTTTGGGGGATAGTGGTGCTCCCTAAGGTACTCGGTGAAAACTCAATAGATATAAAGGAGCCGAGTACGATGTGTAGATCACTGATCTGAATTAACGATTTGAGTATGACCGAGCATTCCAATACTCACCTCGCTAATATTAATATTGGTTATAATACCTAATGAGTTAGTATACTTATGAGCTGTGTGTTTGCAAATATACTCAATAAAAAATTGGTCAAAACTTGAAAATAAATGAGTTGAACACAAGTACTTGTGTTACAATATGTAACGAACTAGTATACACGCAAGTGCTTGCGTACATACTTGGTCAAGACTCGATTAAAACTCGCTCAAGCACCAATTAATACTCGTTTAAGAAACGAGTCGAGCACGAGTATAAACTAAAGATCATCTAATACTCATACTCGGCTCAACTCGACTCGATTGCACACATTTATATTAATATAGTATATAATCCTAAATGAAGATGTAGAGACTACTAGAAAGATATGGAATCATCAAATGCGCAAGCTATAGCTTTGTCTTGTATAACATTTATGTGGAAGCCTGGATTTCTGGCTTGGGAATACAAGATGGTCGTCATTCACTACTATTTCACTTTACCAAAAAAATGATATTCCCATTTATCTAAGCATATGTAACCAAAGATGCTCACCACTGTTCATACAATAAATAGTCATGTATACTAGAATTAATCTTTGTATGATCATTACTTTCTTTGCAAGTGAGCAGTGACATTATTGGTGTCGTTTAATGTGAAAATAGTAGTAACAAAAATGGCCACTACTTAGATGGTAATTTTTTTTGCTATAAACTTGCTATTTAAAATGACAAAAGAAACAAAAATCAAATAAAGAATATTATGATTTGACATACATCATTTTCTGATAATAGATTATTTAGAAAAAATAAATAAATAGCAAATGTTACTTAAAATTGAATTGCTATTTGTTGGTGTAGGGTAATTGGCTACTCAATTCATTTTTCTAATTAAGACTTAATTAAGACCCACCAACTAAACAAGAATTTAGTGAAAATTAGTAAGAATTGGACAATATATAGCATAATGTGGTATGATAAGATATTAAAGTAGTGATATATCACATGGTATAGATAATGACATCGTCCTTAATTATCAATCAAGGTTGTGTTCTTACAGAGTACAGTTATGATAAACATCTGAAAAATAATGATTTTATAAATGTTTGAAAAATAACTATTTTTTGGGAAATGATTAGTGTATTGCCATTTTCCAAAGGAATTTGAAAAGCTTTTTTTTTTACGATATTTGAAAAATAACTGTGCTCAACATAATAGAGTTTTTTCTCGAGAAGTTATGTGAACCCTAATTGACAAAGGAGCAAAAGCCAAAACGAATGAAATTCCTAGCTACTATTTATATTATGGCTTATATAAGACAAGAATGGTAAGAATTTATGTTTTTACTCCAAACTTGTAAGTTCTTCCTTTTTCATGATAAAAAGCAAATACTCAAAGTGCTTAAATGAAGACAAACTGGTTATTCAGAAAATAAGATTCAAATTTATGACTTCTTTTTAAGTCATTTTGAAAGTGATGAAGATAGGCCAGCAGAAATACTATGACAGGGACCATGATGGGTGATGATACTGCAATGAAACATACTACAATTAATGGTCAACGGCTCAATCCCTCCACCTCCTCAAAAAATAAAAATAAAAATAAAAATAAAAACAAAACCAGTTTTGTGTAACACGAATTTACACTAAAAAAGGTTATTATTTTAAATTGTAGAAATCACTTATTATAAATAATGATCTTTATTTTAAAAAGTGATCATTTTATTAATAAAAGGTCCTGTAAAATCGACTTAAATAAGTTTTTGTAAAGAGAAAAGCGTATATTGAAAAAAAAGGAGGTTATTTCACTATTTGTATTGCAACTGCATGAGTTTAATTTTTAGTCGGCAAGAAGGTGCTAGTGGTCCAATACAACTTCTCCATTTCAAATAATTTTTTTTGATGAGGCAATAAACAACCAACACATGCGAAACTGCTATACATGCAGAACCAATCAAAGAAACAACCAATATAGTGATTTCTCCTGCTTTCTTTGAGAATTTAAAAACAAGGAAATGACAATTAACTTAGAAACCGCACGGGCCGTATGAGTTTCGATTTTATTGGGTGTTTTAGTTTCGACTCTTATTTTTCTTCTATTTACTACTCTAAAAATCGCTAATTAGTATTTTAGTACTTTTGTGAAAACAAATAGAAAAGAGTAACTACAATGACAATTACTTATAATTACGGAAAAAAGATGACATATAACTCGTTGGTAATAACCGGTCGATTACTAGTGATAGTATAACACCACGTCAACAATGTTACCGAGACATTAGAAAATAGAATAAAGCTCGGAGAGTATATAGGAAGATTAAGAAGGGCTTACCTCCATTAAGCCAAACAACCAAGGGCTTAGGAATGGGATTAGAGACATCAGCTTCAGTAAGCCAATAAAAGAGAGCTCTCCCAGCAACATCATTGACAGTAACATAACCAGAAAATTGCTGAAATGACACTTTTGGTTGTCCAGGAAGTGAAATTATACGGTCTGCTTCTTCTTGATGTTCTTCTTCATTTACTTCTTGTGTAATTAGTTCATCATCATGGCTAACACAAAGAATTAGTAGCATAGAAAATGCTAGAAAAAACACTAAGATCTCTCTTTTGATGGCCATGGCTTTTAAGTAGAAGAAAGAAAGCCAAAACCCACAAAAGAAAATGGATAAAAAAAAGATGTTTTGATTTTCTTGTTTTTGGTGTTTTTGAGATGAGAAATGAAGCGTGTGTTAATAAATAGGAGGGGCAGAGAAGAGGGCGGGATAATTAGATGAAAAGACAGGTTTTAATCCTTTGACTCTCTACCTGCCTGCCTTGTTGGCAATTATGGGCAATTTTGTCTTCTCCCTGCTACCATAAAAATTAGCTGATTATATAAATGTGGATGATTTATACTTTTGTTAGTAATTAGAATTCGCTAATTTGAAAAAGCTAATTTTTTAGCGGATTGGAAATTAGCGGATTCATTTCAATCCGCTAATCGAATCCGCTATTAACCAAACATGTTAAAATAGCAGATTTTCTAGTCAAATCTTCTAAAGTAAGCCCAATCCACTAATTTTGATACAATCCGCTAATTACCAAATGAGGCCTTAGCCATCTTCATTCATGATCAAACTGTCAAGAATATGAAGATAGTGTTCTAAGAAAGAGGAAAAAAAAAAAAAAAAAAAAAAAAAGAAGAGTACAGAGTACATAATTGGGATTATTTTGAGTATCATCATAATGACCCTTATGATTATAAGAGGCATATGGGAAGTGAGAATGAAAATATAAGATTTTGGTGATGAGATTTGTCCCGGGGAATATAAAATTTGTGAAGGTAATCCTTATTACTTAGGCTCCGTTTGATTCAACTGAATTTTACGTAACTGAACTTAACTTAACTGAACTGAACTTAATCCTCCTGAACTGAACTGAACTGAACTTAATACTCCTGAACTGAACTTAATAGAACTTATTATTATTATTATTATTATTATTATTATTATTGTTGTTGTTGTTGTTGTTGTTGTTGTTGTTGTTGTTGTTGTTATTGTTATTATTATTATTATTATTATTATTATTATTATTGTTATTATTGTTATTATTATTATTATTATTATTATTATTATTACTACTTTTAGTTTATTATTATATTTATTATTTAATTCATTATTTTCAAAAGTAATGTCACATATCTACAAGATAGATACTACTTTTCTACACTTTTTTGTGGTAATTTTATTTTATCATCGTTGTTATCTCTCAAAAATGGTAGGAATTTTTTTTGGATTGAGTATCTCTATCAACGAACCAAAGAATAGCAAAGTGAATTGAAAGTAATTCTACTACTTTACTAGAGTGAACCAATCAAGAAGGGTAACTAGGTTCATTTCTTTCATTTTTTCTTTTCTAGTATTAATTATTTATTGATCCTTTCCCTTATCAAGTAACAAACCAATTGCCCCTTAATTTTGTTTCTTACTATTTTATTGTTTTGTTTAATTTAAAACACAATATCTAATTTTAAAGGTATTACCACGCATTAAATAATAACAACAACAACAACAACAACAACAACAACAACAACAACAACAACAACAACAACAACAACAACAACAACAACAACAACAACAACAATAATAATAATAATAATTAAAATGAACTGAACTGATCTTATTGGCCCTGAACTGAACTTATTGGCCCTGAACGGCCCTGAACTGAACTTATTGGACCTGAACTGAACTGAACTTAATTTAAGTGAAATTTAGTTGAATCAAATAGAGCCTTAGTTTGTTATGTGGGTATTAAATTTGGAAATTGGTTTGGGATTTTAAAATTAGTTTACCAAAGTGCCATTAAAAAAAATAGTAGACGAACTCTGCAGTCATTTTTATGGGCACAATTGTTATTTCACTTGAAGAACTCTATTCCCACCTCCAATTACCGATTCCTTATGGGATTAATTAAAAACGTGGGAATAGAGATATTTTTATCCACTATCCATACCCCTTCTCTATTTCCCGTCCCTTACACCAAATATGAGATTTTGAAATCCTAATCTTCTAATTCCTATCCTCACCTTTTATATCCACTAAACAAACGCCCTAAGAGTAAGGAGAATGATATGTTGACCAACTAACTTAGCAGTATAAGAAATATAGTAGTTCAGTTTGGCAGTAGTTCAGTTTGTTCTCAAAACCATCGCACCGTAGTGCACTGAATCTTTGGTTGCCGTGTATTCCTGGAGGTTGGTTGTCAAAAATTCCTTAGTGTACGTGTAGAGGCAAATTCAACTTTAGGACAGTGATTCATCACGCCACAACCTTCTGTTATAAATAAGTTGTTCCGTTTATAAGCCTTGTTTATAACAAGTCATACTTGTACGCATCTACTCTACTCGTCTTCCGCCTTTGATCCATCCCTCACTAATTTATTGATAGTGAGTCAACTCAATATAATCCAAACCCAACTTCGACCCTCACAAAAAAAAAAAAAAGAAAAAAAAAGAAAAAAAAAAAAGAAGAGCCATGCATCAACGCTTACCGCTTGTCAATTGGCTTGATTACACTTGTGCTCCTTGTATATATAAAGGGTGGTGCTAAACGCAATCATTAAATTACTAAATGTCACCGATTCTTATCTTAAGTTTCCCAAAACAAACCTAACATATATTACGAAAGGTAGAGGGCTAAAAATTATCAAAATGAACAAATCTTTTTTATTGGATTCAACATGTTGAATAAAATTTAATGACGGAGGATAGCGACAACAGTTTTTGCGATTAATTTGAGGTATTATGGTCTCATTCGTGGTCCTATTTAGTATAAACTGCTGTTAAAAAAAATTGTTGGTTTCATGAAAAAATTCGCAGATTGAAGGAGATTCATGAGACTCTCATGAAGCTCACAAATTAACTTCATGAAAGCTTCATGAAGCTCATTCATAAGCTTCATGAGTTCCTCATGAAACGTTTTCGTCATATCCATTAGCTTCTCATGTAATGGAACACAAATATGACTTGTGAGTACCTTGACGGTTTCCTGTGAACAGAAATATGAAGTGATGAGTAAATAGATAAACTGAACACACAGATTTTTACGTGAAAACCATTTTGGGTTTGATAGCCTTTGCAAATATACGAAATTTATCGAGTAGTACAAAATAAGACAATATATTTTTCTGACACCTAGAGACCGTCGGTAATGTAATAACTACCTGAGTGTGATGATTTGTCTCCCTCTATCAAATAATCTGTAGGATTATAATTTAACCAATGATATGCGGACTTCAAGCAATCAAAAGAAATGCTACTTGGCCGTTACCTCCCACTTTCTTGATAATTCATGGAATTAAGCTACATAAGTCGAATTAAATGCTTTATAAATCTAAATATTATGTTAATGTCTAAGCAAGAGTCATTGCATTTAGCAGTTTTTGTTGTGTGAGTGCTAAATTCTGATCTCTTTTGCACTGAAGCTTGGACAGCATGATGCATTGTTTTGCTCTGAATTCTGGTGTCTGTTTTGATCTGAATTCTGATTTCTGTTTTGCACTGCAATCTGATTTCTGATTTCTACCAATTCAGTAATGTGTATTTTTCTCGCCTATGTGAGACTAGTCTTGCTTTGTATTCATGGGAATAAAAAATCCTGATTCTCATTTAAGAGACGTGATCACGTGACTAAGAAAACGAAGGACAAATTTAACAAATATTGACTTGATGTTAATGCTCTTTGGATGTGGCGGTACTATTGGATCCAATATTTTTTTTTTTTTTTGGGTAAAATAAGGGCATTTAATTAAATTACGTTGAAACACAAGTATAGGGGTAATAACCCCATTACAATCGTTAAAGTAAGCCAGTTTGCAAATCTCAGGGACTGAACATAGTTCCTTAAGCGTATTACAATGCAGGACCAGAATCATTAGCAAAATGGGCTAAAAAATCAGTTAAAAAAATTCCTCTCTCTAAATCAGTGGTTGATCTAGATAATTGGCATCAGACCATCTCTATGAATCATAGTATCTATATATTAGAAGCATTTTCTGACAGCATCGGAGGCGTCCACCTAAGCAACCATTTTAATAAAATTTTGAAATAAATATACAATAGAAATATATGTTTTTGTATAGAATATATACTAAAGTTATACTTTTCTAAATCTTTAAAGTGTACACTATTAATTAGAGGTTTTAGAATATGTACTAAAGTTGTACTTTCCTAAATCATTAAAGAGTAGACTATTAGATTTTAAAAAGCAAATAACTTTAGTTTCACTGCTTAAGAAATTAAATTTCTTACACCATTGGAACGAGTACAAAAAAACCTTTAAAATGAGACTCATTTGTAGTATGTTCGATTGATTTACATCATTAGATGCGTCCACCTAAAAAGGTAATCAGTAATTAGCTTGACAAGCTGACACAACTAAAGAGTTGCATGTAAAAATAAGAGAAAAGATATGTATATTAGTTATAAAAATTCAAAAAGCAATCTCAAGGTAAAAAAATAATAAAAAGAGTATGTGTAGAATAAAGAAATAAACGATGAATCTAAAATGATTTTAGGTCCAATCTTTAATAGTAAACTTTACAATTATCACGTATAATTTTATAACGGTACATAATATACTGATCCCCCATGTTATTTTGGGGTCCCAATTTATATTCCCTTCGACTTTATAATTATTAATGTACTCCTTTCGGACCACAAATAAAATTACATTGGACTTTTTACGTTTTTCAAGGCAGTACTTTGACCGAATATAACTTTGAAAAAAACAAGCAAGCATTGAAATATATTTTGCTATTTTAATGTTTACGTCTAAAACTTCTTTATTTTTTGAAAAGTAGTTATGTGTACATTAGACATTTAAACTGATTTTATCATAAAAGAAGGATCATATCTTTGGAATGTTAGTTGTACACTTATACCAACTTAAGAGTATTGGCGTACCAACATCAAGCATACAAAGACTTTGAAACTATTACCTAACATATCACATATGGGATGAGTTAATTAATAGTTAATTGAAATTGATGATAATTATTTAAATTAGATAAGATGCCCTATAAAGATATAGTAATCTTATTATATGGCATCCATGATATTAAATGGATTATATAAATATTTATCCATATATTACTAATACTTTTTCATAAGTGACAATTACACTTTGATTTTTTGATGACATTAATAATTACGTTATATTAGTATTATTATATAATCACAGTTCGTGCAATGCACAGGTCATACTCACGGGCTTCCACCTAGTTTTTTCTTTATTCACCAGCTGATTCCACTGGAGCTCTATTTTGGAAAGATATCTGGTTCTAGTTAAGTTTTATTTTGAGAATTTTTCTGCTGGAGCTCTATTTAAGAAAGATATGAAAAGGATTATAGGGTTTGAGGGACCAATATGCTTATAAGTACTCCAAGGGGAAAACTTGTAATAAGATGCTACCATCATCATGTAGTCACATCGGTAAAGGAAAAGCTAAGATGGATGAAGATGAATTTAAGATATGCACAGAGCAAGAGGAACCTCATTTTGACGAAAAATCAGAATTGGACAGGTATTTAATTAGGGGAACCAACTTTATCTCAAAATGTGGATTTCGACCACCTTACATGGTGGAACCTACCCCATTCTTCAAGGGATAGTAAGGGACAACTTGGAGTCGACTATTCATTTATCCTAAATACCCATAAAAAAGGGTAAAATTCAAACTCTGAAATTTACAATTTTAAAAAATATAAAATTTAGATTTTAATATGGCCCGAGTACCCAAAAATTGGTGCCTACAGGTGGATTCAAAATTCAATTATGAGTATTCCAATAACTCGGCTACACTCACCCCTAATCAAACCATTGGGTAAACCATTTACTTTTCTATAAAAAATTTATTTTTGAAGTCTTTTTTATTTTGTTTGTTACACTTATTGAAATTGTTTTTGGGTGCAATGTTAAGCTTGTTTAATTAACTTTCACAAATGCTTTTTGAAATTTGTATGTAATATCATTAATGTCAAAGTGATCAAAATTTAGCACCAATTAATATTATACACGTAACAATGATATATTGATTTTCACTAGTCTGAGCTTTATTTAGGTCTCTGGAAATTTCAATTCTATGAGAAGTGCATTGGTTGTACTAAGGATGCATTTCTACAGTTTTAATATAAGTACTAGTTAATAACATTCTGGGTGATACCGTTTGTCCTTCTAAAGGTATCGGGCAAGGAAATCCTCAGTCATCGTACATATTTATTTTGTGTGTGCAATTCCTTACTGGGAGACTTCAAAAAGAATCAAATATTAATGATAAGAGTATTGGTATTAGTGTCTATTAGAGAGGATTGAAACTTCATTCTTCTTTTTTGTTAACTTTTGCTAATGATACCTTAATCTTTGCCAAAGCTACTAACCAGAGTTGTGTAGCAATCTAAAATATTCTGAAAACATTTTGTAAACGTATTGTTAGGTCTGAAAGTTAATTTTCAAGTCAGTTTTTATTGTACATCTAATAACTCAAGAGGTACGATTGGAAGTTGTAAAGGTGTTTTAGGTTTGATTAGCTTTCCCGACCTAGACAAATACCCGAGTTTTCCAATTATTACTGAAAGGATTATTCTAACACGTTCAGTAGCATGATTCATCATACATATAACCATCTTAGTACGTGGAAGGCTAATTCTCTTTCACAAGTAGGGAAAACTAGTTTAAACTACCTTAGGCCCTTTTCTTTCAACGGAATGGTGCGCGACGGTGAGGAACGGAACGGAACGAAACGACGGGGCGCGGATAATTAAAAAAAATGTGAGACAAAACGAAGTATAAATGCAGAACGGAACGACGCGGGACGGAACAGATTGGAACGGAATGGAATGCAGCGTGGAAACGATGAAAAGTACAAGGCCTTAGTTTAAGCTTACCTGTTTTCACGATGCAAAGTTTTACACTCCCTTCCCAAAATCTATCTGAGGTAAAGAAAATTTATCTTAATTTTTTCTAGACTAAAAACCATAAATCTCATAACTTGGATAAAATTTGTAAGCGAATGGATTTTGGAGGGTTAGGACTCTATAAATAAAAAGCAGTTAACAAGGCTATGCAGATGAGATGAAACGAATGTGGTAATGCCCATTGGGTCAAGTTAATTAAGAACAAGTACCTTAAAGGTATCAACACTACTACAAAACATAGTTACAAAGTCACTACATAAAAGTCTCTTTTATGTAAAGTGACTTGTATATTGAGACAATGACAATTGTGTAAATAAGTCGCTTTATGAAAAGTGACTTTGTAGGCCATACTTATAATATCACTCATCTACAAGTTGCTTTTAAAAGCGACTTCTGATACCCAAAAAAGTGACATGTGATCCAATTTATTATAAGAAAGGGAAAAAATTGTCCAACCAATAGGTAATTTAATGAAAGTAAAAGAAATTTATTTTAGTTTAGCAAATGATTGCATTGTTGTATTCAACCTCAGAAGGTAGGAATAGAACGATGAATGATGCTTGTGATCGAGTATTTGGACGTTCTTTGTAATCTTCATCTCCTTGAAGATTGATATATAATAAAATGAGAGCGCTTAATTATCAAAAAAAAAAAAAAAAAGATGGCAAGTGAGAGATGGTAATTCCATTAACTTCTGGAGGCATAATTGGGTAATCCCATTAACTTCTTAATTGTACAAGCATCTCCAACATACAAGCATCTTAGAAGAAAAATAAACCAAAGAGGTGTGGTTGAGTGGTAGGGACTCATCCATCCTTAACCAAGGTCGAGGGTTTGCATCTCGCTTTGGGCATGGAGCAACTTTAAATTCCTTGGCCAGCTGTCCCACCCTTTGAGGTGCCTACAAGCCAACGCGAGGAATAGTCACTGTGGTCGACGGTGGATACCCTTGGTAGTGAAACAAAAAAAAAAAAAAAACATAGAAGAAAAATAAAAAAATAGGTAGTACAAGTGTTGAGAAGGCCGTTTATTACTTTAGAATGAAGTAAAATGGTTGGATCTCACACCTACATTTCAGCCTCGCACCTGTAAATCCAAACACAAACAATGGATTCTCTTATCCCATCACTGTAAAGACCCAGGAAAACTAAAGCAAGCAAGCGGCATTGCGGCAGAAGTTACCGACCCATAAAAAAACACCTTTGGCCGTCATAGTTAAGAAGATTCAGGTATTGTATCTTACTTTGGCTATTACATTCATTTGTAAATGGAAAAATGGATGTGATTAATCTCACATTTGGACGGGCTTACAAGAATAATCCCATAAATGTATTTAGTCCAAAATAATCCTAAATATTAACGGCGTTAACGTGAGTGGATTAAATGAAGACGGAGTTAACTTTCCGTTAACTCTTCCATCTTCACCACTCACTCACCATCTTTGTCCTCTCTATTACCGCCATTAATGGCAAAAGTGGAGCTCGATGGCGGCAAAAATCGAGCTCGACACCGACGATATCTCATTTTATCCACCAAACAACAATTCAGTCTTAGTCGTCCTCCTCTCTCTCATCAAAACGATCTTTTACAATCTCTCAATCTTCACCGTGGAGGAAGAGCGGGAGTGGTGGTAATGGTGGGTGGGGGTGAAGAAGTCATGGCGAGTAGAGCTAAAATTAAGAATATTGTGAAGTAGAATGGGTGTGCCACCAATGTGAGCAAGAACAGGCCATTTTCTTGAGAAGTGGAGAGAGAAATTACAGAGAGAGAAAGAGAACCGAGCTTGATTTTCACCGCTATCGAGTTTCGCTTTTGCCATTAATGGAGGTAATGGAGAGGAGAGAGAATGGTAAGTGGGTGGTGAAGATGAAGGTGTTAACAGAAAGTTAACTTCTTCTTCATTTAATCCACTCATGTTAGCACCGTTAATATTTGGGATTATTTTGGGCTAAACACATTTGTGGGATTATTTTGGTACAACCGTCCAAATGTGGGATTATTCACATCCATTTTTCCTTTGTAAATTGTATTCACTTCAAATCAAAGTCGCGGTGGTTGTAGCGGTGGTGGTGGACAGATTTGGAGGAATGGAAATAGAACTGTAGTCTACTTTTATTTATTTTGAGAACAATAGAGGAGTCAGACACGTAAAGTAAGAGTTAGGAACCGGATTGCCTTTAGGTTGAAGATCAAGACACATAACATTAATAAAAAAGACAATTTGTTTTTTTGGTTCACACCAGTCTTAAAGGGTGGGACAGTTAACCAAGAGATTTAAGGTTGCTGCATGCCCGAGGCGAGATTTAAACCTCGACTTTGGTTAAGAATGAATGAGTCTCTACCACTCAACCACACACCTTATAAACAAGAGAATATAAATATGATGAAAGCACGCAATCGGTCCACGACCGTATTAGGATTTCTTTTTAGTTTAACACAAGAGGATGGCTTTTACGGAGTCTCATGAACGTCTAACCTAGACTCCATATTTATAGAATCCCCAAGAGCCTACTTCCCATAACTTGTCTCACTAGTTGCACTTTCTTAAAAATTGTAGGTGCCCCCAGTTGTGTCCAACTTCTACCAATTTGACTCAATTTTACGCAGTTTACTCTAATTTTTTATACTCCCTATTTTTTTTTTAAACTTTCTACTTGCTTTTTCACGGTCTTTAAGGTGGTACTTTGACCACTAATATCTATAAAAATATACAAGTAAAATTTATAAAAAAATTGATATTTTGAAAATACATTTTCAAAGGAGTTTAATGCATATATTTTCAAATCATAACTCATAGTGATTTTTTATATATTTATGGTCAAAGTTTACGAAGTTTGACCGCAAACAAGCAACTAGGAGTTTAAAAAAAAACGGAGGGAGTATTAGATATTTTTTTATTAATAATTTAACATATTAAACACGATAGTTAAATATATAACATGTTATATATCAAAATATAAAAAATAATATGTATTGACTTTGTATTGAAATCATATGAGTAAAAAGTGGTAATAATATATTTTATTTTTGAGGGGATGCCATAAAAGTTTAAATCATATTATCATAGATAAAAAGAAAATCAATTGACGATAACACAACAACAACAACATTATTACCATTATTATTGTTGTTGTTGTTGTTGTTGTCATTGTTGTCCACTTAGACTTCCTAGTTGTCTTCGGTTACTCCCAGTTACCACGGACTAGTTTTCAGATGAAACGAACAAGCTCTAACTAGGGATTATTTTGATAGTAAATCTCTTTTTCATATCTATAGAGTAGCTGATTAAGCATACTTTTCATTCTACTGTAGGAGAAATGACACCTCCTAATCCTATTGTAAAGAAGATAGAGGATGCATGGGAAACATGGAATATTCGTGCATGTATCCTACTTAGCCTCTTTATTCAGGTTCTTTTTTGACATTCTTAGCACCATGGAGGAAAAGCTGACGAAATTTGGGTTTTTTCATTTGGCTGTTATACTTGTTAGCTGATCCAATTGCAGTCTATGTAATTTCACTTCCTTCGGATCTATTGGTATTCTGGGCGTCGTTCCTCCTAGTGCACCTTGGGGGTCCAGATACCATCAGCATTAGCAATAGAGGATAATGAGTTGTGGCTTCGGAATTTCCTCCAACTTCTCGGTTAGGGATTTGGCACTCTTTACCTTATCTACAATACATTTCGTCAAGGCAACAACAAGCTTTTGGTTCCTACCATCATAATGTTTGCTGATGGATGTGTCAAGTACATTGAGCGTACATTGTCTCTTTATCAGGCTAACATAGTTAGCATTCGAGAATCTATTCCAGTCCAACCGATTGATTATCCCCGCCTTATGGAAGAATACAGTTTGGAGGTGGCACGTCGCAACCAAGGAGATGGCATAGATGTGGCCGTTGATAACAATGGTAGCGGTATTTCGGGAGAAAGTATGGAGATAAAGTTGGTGAACAAAGCATATTGGTTCTATAAGTTGTTCAGGGGCCTCATAGCGGAGGTTATATTGACCTTCAATGAGCATTCTGAAAGCCGCGAGTTTTTCCTTGCGGTTGACAGGAAAGCCTCAGTGGCATTGAAGGTGATTCAAATCGAGCTCAACTTCATCTACAACGTTTAATGAGTATGCTCCGGAAGCAACGTGGAGTGAGTCGTGTATTCTCTGTTGTTGTTGTTGTTGTTATCTGCCTCTTGATCTCTTCAAGGACAAACACAACTACCTCAAGGTAGATATCCGCATAACTTATGTGGTTCTAGGAGGTGCTCTTGTCATGAATGTAATCGGCGCTACCATGTTCTTCTTCACTGACTGGGCTATCGTTGCTTTCACTAAAGGTTCAAAGCTTGGGTGTTGCACACTCTTCACCACCATACTAGAATGGTGGTTAAAGCACCGGCCTCGTAGATGGTCGAACAAAGTCTCACAGTATAACTTGCTCTACTATTGCCTCTATGACCATCCAAGACTCTTCGAGGCCCGCCTTTTGCCTAAGCGGGTGAAGGATGTATTGACCAACATGTTATACATTTGTGAAAAGGATATTGAAGATAAAATGCTGGATCTCATATTTGAGGTGGTGAAGGAGAAAACCAAATATTCAGAGGACCAGGAGAAAGCCAAATATTCAGAGGAGGAGAAAGCCAAGAAGGCTTTCAATGCTAGAGGTGATCTCTTTGGCGTGGATGATGGCTTAGCATATTACGCCAAGATCTTAAATCCTTGGACAACTAAGGTTGCGTATGACGAGAGCATAATGCTTTGGCACATCGCAACAGACTTGTGCATTTCATCCTCTCCAGCAGGTTATACGAAATGCGCCAATTTCCTCAAGTATAGTGAGATGTTGTCAGACTACATGATGTATTTATTTATGATGCAGCCATCTATGACTTCTGCAGTGGCCCGATTTGCACGGGCCCGATTCGAGGATACTTTTGCGGAGGCCAAGAAATTCATTAACAGTTTTCCACAACATGAAAAGATTGTAAAAGTGAAGAAATTTTTCCTATGTAAATACAATAATGAATCTGACAGAATTGACTGGAAGCGTATAGATGATGGGATGTTCAAGGCGCTTTGTAATAAGATGCTTTGTGTGTCAACAACAAACATAAATCCCGTTAAAGTAAAGGGTGGTAGGAGCAAATCATTGTTGTTCGATGCATTGCTATTGGCTCACAAACTGAACGAAATTGGAGAAAAACAGTGGGAGGTGATGTTCAATGCGTGGGTGGAGCTCTTGTGCTACGCTGCAGGCTGGTGCACCCCAACCACCCATGTGCAGCAGCTACGTCAAGGAGGGGAACTCGTTACTTTGATCTGGCTCTTGATGGCTCATGTTGGATGGGGGGATTACTTCGGTAGTTCTAGCAATGCACAGATAACCCGGATCCGAATATGAATCACAATTTGGGCAACGGAAACAGAAGATCTTCAAATATTACGTACTACTAATCAACTCGTGTATTTGTAATGCTCTTGCGACTAAACGCATTATTTCCTGGATTGCCTCTATAAAATACTATTATCAAAACAAAACAAAACAAAACAAAAAATTCAAAACTATGTGGCTCAACCTCCATCTACATAAGCGTACTCCTTACATGCATCTCATGAAATCTATGTTAGCACTGCGAGCACGAAGAACAATGTTGGTACACAACAGATACAAAGTTGAACATTTATTTTAGTAAAAATATGATCAATACACTTTCAGAAGCTTAAAGACATCATCCAAACTAGGAAATGAAAAAAAGATGCAACTCCAACCTAATTCTAGAATACTTTGGCATGGTTTTCAAAATTTTGTTGACACAATTTTCAATTAGAGCGCGCTGCTGTTGGAAGAATTATACTCAGCCCTCATGCTGCTGCGATATCTGAATATATCACATCTACTTCCGTTTAGAAGCACGTTTTCCTTGTCCCTTCTTTGGTGGTCCCTTTCCACGACGCTTCAACATTTCAAGCTTGCTCAAACGCCTAGCATCATGTAGATTCATAATGAGAAATTCAGAAATTCTATCTACAAAACAGAAGCGATACAGATAACAGTATAACAGACAACAGGGCTGGAAATATGGGTGAAAAGAAGTTATGAGATAAATATACACGAGAGCACAAACCACTCAGACACAAACAGGCAAACCACCCTTTGGAATTTCTGAACAAGCTGCAATGCATGCTCAGACACTAAAATTCGAGCCGGGAGATCCCACAAACTTTATGCAACACAATCCAAACTGTAACATACAAACCTAGTAGTCATGAATTTGGGAATTCTACAAATCATGGACAAACGCCTCAGTAACCTCAACTCTCAGTTGCAAAGTAAAATAAGGCAATATGTTTTCTGACAACTAGAGAAATACCGTCGTTAATGTAATAACCACCCTATGACTGTTATATCACAAGCTTCTCAGATGTTGACATCACCAGTTTGAGCAGGAGAAAGTAGAAGAGACAGTCCGTGACACTAATTGCAGGCTACATATTCATATAGTTCTACCTTTTAATTTGTCTCCCTCTATCAAGTAATCTGTAGGATTGTAATTTAACCAGACCATCCATCACTTTACCTCTGCAGGCCCCTATAAATCAGATTGTCACTCTAAGAGGACATACGCATATAATAGTGTAATACTAATGTCTACTGCTTTACAATGCCAAAAGTCATAACTCACACTTTTTTTCATACTTGTAGATATGGATCAACAAGACAGACCACTATAAATCGAAAATATAATGCTGCTCAGAAACAAAGGAAGCAAGTAAGCAACACAGCTCATTTTCCTTTCCAATTTCTATATAAAGTTTTAAGGTACAGAGTGAGTGCAAGAGAACAAGGAGTTCAAGATAAGGACCAGGAGTCCTCACAGCAAGAAAAGAGAAACTGTACACAATAGAAGTCTACTCCAGTCTCCGCTGGAGGTCAGACAAGGGAATATCCTGAAACAATCAGCAGAACGAACGCAAAGACACTAAGAATACCACTCTATCCCAAACTAGATCCCAGCCAGTGGCTTTGTCTATGAAGATGTGATCATTTCCCTCAATCCAGAGCACCCCCAACATGGCACATCTTCAAATGGTTCTCTGTTTTCCTTTCCATACCCAAACCCCGCATTATTGGTTTAGAGAAGTTGGAGAAGGTCACAAAGATGCACCCAAGAATCCTTCTGTACCACGAGAAAGTCAACCCCACAAAATGTGGGAAGGAAGCAGAGTGCAAAAACCCCATAACAATTTCTATTTGTCTCCTCCCTCTTGGCATATTCAATCAAGTGATATAAACACCGAGAGAAGTGCCTTAAGAGGCCTCCAGACTGGCACTTCATTTATGGTGTTGATTTTTATATAAAGCGACAGTCCAAGGAAAAGCCCTTACCCTAATGTGGGACCTTAGCTTTCCAAACCAGATTGGAAACCGGGAAGAGTTTTGGTTTCAGAGTTCCTTTTGCAATTGGTTATAGAAAGAACTATAAGAAAATCTTCCTGAAGGATCCACCAAGCACCAACACAGTCCGCGAATGGATCAATTGAAGATGTATTAGTTTAGTTTTTCAAGATGCACAAAATAAGATAAGCCTGACACTTCAAGGAGAGGAGACAGAGCTTCACCAGAACAGGCTGAACTATTGAGTCTCTCTGTCTCTTCCCTTTTTCTTTTTTTATTTTCTTTTTTCCGGAAGAGGGGGTGGGGGTTGATCAGATGAATCTTAGTTAGAGAAAGAAGCTTCATAAGAGTTGCTGCCAAAGACTAAAAGAAGTTCAGCTTACTTCCTGGTCTTGGAGGCTGCAGCATGGCAGGGACTGTGGGGGTAGGGGATCTAAACATAATAGCTTGAAGTGCAGCATCCATTATCCCAAGTCCTTACTATACAAGGGGTGTAGAGAGCTTCAGGTAGATCTATTACTGGAATAAGTTTAAGAAGCATAGGAGCCCCTACCATCCTTTAATATACTTGGACCCTTCTAACTGGTCCCTAAATGAAGTACCTCAGCAAGGTTCCTGGATCTACATATCTATTGAAGCTGAACTCTGCTATTGCTAATGCAATATTTCAATGTGTTTTAACCCTCCAAGGCACAGAGCATCACCTAATTGTAATATATAAGGGCTGAGGTTAACTATTGCCACAAGCCTCTTGTTACCATCTCATTTGCGCAAACACACAGAAAAATGTACCAAGAAAATAGGTCAGGATCTTTGTTTGCATTATTTTGTGCTCCTGGCGACGAGACTGAGCTACTCACCTTGGCCATATCAATTTCACCAAAAGGAGGGGAGAAGAGAATTTAGTCGGGATGATAGTTTGCATGGATATTCACTATGGTTTTAGGACATAATCTAAGACTCTCCAACCCGGTTCCAAAGTTCTAACACCAAACACCGTGAAGTAGGATATGTTTTAGAGACACGGGGTTGACGAACAGAATATCGCTAAATGATTGGGGGAAAACAAGGTTAGGATTGCATTAACCAAGGATATTTGGACTTCAAGCAATCAAAAAATATGCTACTTGGCCGTTACCTCCCACTTTCTTGATAATGCATGGAAGCTACACAAGCCGAATTCTAAGGTAAATGCTTTATAAATCTATTTATTATGTTAATGTCTAAGCAAAAGTCATTGCATTTAGCACTTTTGTTGTGTGAGTGCTAAATTCTGATCTCTGTTGCACTGAAACTTGGTCAGCATGATGCATTGTTTTGCTCTGAATTCTGGTGTCTGTTTTGATCTGAATTCTGGTTTCTGTTTTGCACTGCAATCTGATTTCTGATTTCTACCAATTCAGTAATGTGTATTTTTCTAGCCTATGTGAGACTAGTCTTGCTTTGTATTCATGGGAAAAAGATCCCGATTCTCATTTAAGGGACGTGACTAAGAAAACGAAGGACAAATTTAACAAATATTGACTTCATGTTGATGCTCTTTTGGCTGTGGCGGTACTATTTGATCCAATGTCTGGTTCTAGTTAAGTTTTATTTTGAAGAATTTTTCTGTTGGAGCTCTATTTAAGGAAGATGTGAAATGGACTACAGGTGTTTAGCAGGATTTGAGGGACCAATATGCTTATAAGTAGTCCAAGGGGAAAGCTTGTAATAAGATGCTACCATCATCACCAAGCCACATCGGTAAAGGAAAAGCTAATATGGATGTAGATGAATTTAAGATATGTACAGAGGAAGAGGAGCCTCATTTTGACGAAAAGTCAGAATTGGACAGGTATTTACGGGAACCAACTTTATCTCGAAATGCCGATTTCGACGACCTTACATGGTGGAACCTACCCCATTCTTCAAAGGACAGCAAGGGACATCTTAAGCATTCCACTTTCTAGTGTTCCATTAATATCCGTATTTAGCACGGGAAACCAAGCATTGAGAACTCAACATCCTGGAGGCACTAATGTGTGCTCAAAACTGGATATGGACCAACATTCAAGGAATGTATAAAGCCAATAAGTTTATGTGCTGGGTTTGACAAATCATTTTTCATATTATCTGAGCAAGTTACTTTTGTTTAAAGTTAGGTGAATTAAAAGAGATGGAGTATTCCTAACTGAGTAAGGAATTGGAGGAAGAATGTGAGACGAGAGCTACTGGAAGTAACTTGCATTGATTGAATGTAACAAATTTATTCTTGTATCCTAACTGTTTTACAATTCCTGTTTTTAAATATTTACTTGTATCAAATGTTTGAACTTTTCATATTTCAGTCATTCAACGTGATTTGGAGCAGCTACTTAATTAAGACTTTGCTACAATTTCCGGCATGTTGCTTTGAGCCAATTTGTATCAGGGACAAAACTTGTTTGTAGTAATGACACAATTTGTATGTTTATGGGGTTGCTTGTGTTAAGGACCGTTGAATGTATCACTTTGCAATTGTGAGTCTTGTATTTCCAGGTTTGCGGAGAATTACAATATTGCTAGTTTGCTAACACCTACTGTTGCTGCCTACCAACAGGCTTTTTGTTTGTTTTTCACTTTACATACATTAGAGCGTACCTTTTTTTTTATTTTTTTATTTTTATAAGGTAAGGAGGCCCGCTCCCTGGCTGGCCCATCTCGGGTTTAAGGCCTAGGAGCTTAGTGGGCAGGCATTTGGGGGAAGGGGGAATAAGGGGAAAGGGATCCCAAATGCCCCTAGTGGGATTTGATCCTTGGTGGTGGGTAAGGAAACCAAAGATCAAACCACTAGACCAACCTATGTTGGTTTCATTAGAGCGCACCTACATTGACATTAAAGTATCTGAAAGATTAGGAGTATGCTCAAGATTTTTCCAAGTTCTCAACAATCCAAGATTCCGTACTTCAAGCTTGATGACAGGAATTTGACATAGTGGGTAAGAGTAGGAGTTACCTATCTAGCCCTCAAACATCAGGGCTTTCCTTCAAATCTGCTCTCCTTCCCTTTTAATTGACCTATGACATCATGCCCATCATATTTGGAGGGGGTAGAATAATTCATCTTATGCTCATAACAATTACTCTATATCAAATGAACAAAACAGACTAGGTATCTGTTGCAGCCAGGAGAATAATTCATTTGGTGTAGGGGCATCTGGCTTCAACATTATCCAAAAGGAATACGCCACAAGCTCCTTTATTTTTATTTTTTTTATTTTTAGATAACATGGGTATCCAAGCTTTGCTTGACTAATCCCATGGGCCCAGAAGTTCACGACCAGGAAAACCTCCCATGGCAATAAGCTCCTTATTTTTAGTAATTATATACTAATTTTATTATCACCTCAAAAGAAAAAAGATACTAATTTTATTAAGTTTCAAATCTCAGCTACAAAAGGATTGTAGCTAAGCAACATAAACCAAGGGCTCACAACCAAAAAGCATAATTCAAGCATTTACTCCACAACTTCTATGAAGGGTTGAGGAAAGGCTTGCCATAATGCGATAAGCTCTTAATGAGTTTATCTATTTAATCAATTCTGGACTTTACTAAGCATCAGTGCGGGTCAAGGATCAGCTTGTCTAAGGCAAAAGATTGATTAAGAAGCCTAGGTTCAATGGCTATTTGTATGGATACAATTTAGGCGATTAATAAGCACTAGCAATCACTCTTAGCAAACTATGGTATGTTCAACTTCCAAAATAGCAAATGCCCAGCTCACCCATGATGTGCAGCCACAAGAAAGGTTGCATTAGGTAGATGATAAAACCAATGCACTTAATCGTAAGAAAAGCAGCAAGCTCATGGAGAATGTTTTGATTAGAGTACTTGTGGGAGAACTCTAGAACTTGGTGAGGTGTTTTTGCAATACCCACTTTGCGCCAAAGGATGCAGTTGATCTGTCCTTGGTGGTTTATTTATACTACTTGAACAGCCAGCAATATTATTGCTTTAGTTCCTTTTCTTTCTTGAATTATTTAATTCAGCTATTTCGTGCCTATTTAAGCACTGTAGGCTGTAAGAAAAAAGAAGATTGGATACATTAAATGGAGTTTAGCATAGCTCCTTGCAAGTGCAAGGCTTGAGTGTTTCCTTGAAATCTCTAATCCTTTATGATTACTTTAACCTGGTGGGTAGAGTGGATCTCTTTATCCTAGAGGCGGTGGATCAAACATTAAAACTCTTGGTGGTGAGTCCCTTATGCTATATTTTTCCTTTGGACATTTTCTGCTATCTTTAAACTCATATAATTACTTAGAACAAGCTAGAATTTAAAAATTATGGATAGAGGATGGGCGAAGGAAAATAATTCATTTTATGCTCAATTACTCAACATCAAACAAAACAAAACTGACGAAGGAACAGATGAAGCCTGGACGAAGGTCAAGAAAAGCCAATTTTTTTGATTATTGAATTAGCAACCTTTGTATGCTTGGTGTTAACAAATCTGTTTTCCTGTCACTTTGTGTATAAGTTGCACCAATACTTGTAGGGATTTAGTTAAATCGTCAGGAGGGCTTTCTGGGTGTATGGGCTATAGGGCTCTAACGAGACTTTGAAGCTTTGTATGATTTGATATGGCAATAAGTTGCCTATAATCAAATTTAACTGCCTATTCAAAGAAAAAAAACTAAAAGCAATGCTTCATAATGAGGCTAGTGAACCACCATTGCAGGATATTGGAGGGTTGCTATCGTCTCTGTAGTAGTGTATTTCAACACTATTAGTTGTTGCTTCACTAGACCCAGGGGACTTTGCCAACATTCTACCATCTCTGTGTGGCACTATAAGGCTTTCAAATAATTACTCCATATCCCTATGCAATCTAAGAGCAAGTAACCACCCACCCCAGCTTTCGGGAAAGGGGAGCGACCAAACTGTGTGGCTCCGACCAAGCCATGAGGGGCTTGTCCAGTGGCATGAGGCCCTGAGATGGGTTGAACCGAGTGGGGGGCAGCTTTCCAAATAAACAAATATGAAGAAAAAGATTTAACAGTGTTTCCATGCTAGCATCAGTCTAAACCTAGAAAGCGAAACGGCGATCCAGCAGCCATAAAATGG
The DNA here is from genome assembly GCA_038025085.1 of Tetragonia tetragonoides. NCBI lineage: Eukaryota > Viridiplantae > Streptophyta > Magnoliopsida > Caryophyllales > Aizoaceae > Tetragonia > Tetragonia tetragonoides. Next base: position 30,341,677 of record CM076149.1, on the reverse strand, counting down.
TAAACGAGGCTGTTCAGTTTCATGCCAACAATATCATCATGACAAGAACCAACCTTGTGATGTTAGCATTAATCCACACACAGAGAGCTAAATTACAAAAACTTCCGTAACTATTGCGTTAGAATCCTCCAGTTAATCCCAAATAGATCACAATCTTCATCGACAAATCATCCAATTCATCATCCCCTATACCAAACAAAAACGTCTCCCACAACCCCTCAACAATCTCCCATCACCTATATCACCACCATATTTCCAATTAAACAAAAACCCAAACTTGAAACCCCAAATGCTCAAAACCCCTCACTCTTTGTTCAACATCAATTCAAATTCATATATCTTTGCTGTCTCTAACCAATCATTTCTTATAGGCATATAATCAAACACTTGGTGTGCATATCCAGAACTAACATAATCCAACAAAATAACAACCACCCAGAAAGATATTTCAATAGATATATAACTATATATATATAGAGAGAGAGAGACATATAATCAAACAGTTGGTGTGCATATGCAAAGCTAACACAATCTTTCCAAACACAAAAAGACCAATCAACGGGACTTATATACAGATAGGCATATATGTATAGAGAGAGAGAGGGAGAGAGAAAGTACTCTTGTTCTTGGGTAGCCATGATAATGGGGTCATCATGTTTGAGATCATAAGGGTACCATTGAGCTACTTTCTCACCAATAAGCTTTTTCCTTAACACTTTGTGAGCAGATCTTTGGGCTGTTGGGTTTAATACATGACCGAATATTCGAGCCCTTGCTTCAGTCACCCCTTTCGCAACTGCTGAAGCCACCGCACTCCGAAGCCCTCCAGCCATTGTACTCATTCTCTCTCCTCTAAACTTGATGAAGAACTTACTAGTCTACTACTGCTTTCTTCTCTTATGCAAGGTTTGCTTGGTTGCCCTTGCTGCCCAACTCTTTTCTTTTTTATGACAATAAAAGGAATTGCTACAACGCAGGATCGAACAACGGACCTTCAGTTTACAACGGCGATGTAACATATGCCCAAAAAAAATTTTAGTTTTTTTTTTTCGATTCAAAAATTTAATAAGGGCATGTTCTTTTCAACTGGTTTCCAGTTTTGCCCAGTTTTGACCAGTTCTCCCTAATTTTTGCTCAGTTTCTCCCAGTTTTAATATTTGTACATATTAAATATAATAATTAAATATAAAATATGTTATATCAAATATAAAAATAAATATATGAATTGACTAATATGAAAACATGACTAAAAAGTCCTTATAATAATAATAACAATAATAATAATAATAATAATAATAATAATAATAATAATAAAAATAATAATAATAACAATAATGATAATTAATAATAATAATAATAATAATAATAATAATAATAATAATAATAATAATAATAATAATAATAATAATAATAATAATAATAATGATGATGATGATATTATTATTATTATTATCATTATTGTTGTTGTTGTTGTTGTTTGTTGTTGTTGTTGTTGTTGTTGTTGTTGTTGTTGTTGTTGTTGTTGTTGTTGTTGTTGTTATTATTATTATTATTATTATTATTATTATTATTGTTGTTATTATTATTAATATTAATAATAATAATAATAATAATAATAATATTATTATTATTATTATTATTATTATTATTATTATTATTGTCATAATAATTAAACACTCAAAAATATAAAATTTTCAGTTTGTCCCAACTTTTCTCAGTTTTCCCCAGTTTTGCCCAATTTGACCCAATTTTCACCAGTTTCTCCCAGTTACCAGTTATACTTACCAGTTTTGCCCAGTTACCAGTCACCAGTTCCCAGTCGAAAAGAACGAGCCCTAAGAGTACCATCTTTTTTTTGGAAAATTGGTGGCCAATAATCGGAAGTTTGCGCGGTTTACCGCGAATAATCCCAAGTTTGCTTTTAGCTCCAAATAATCCGAAATTTTGACTCACCAACCCAAAATAATTTAAATGAAGACGAACTCTAACCCCGTTAACGGCCGTTATTGATTTGCACCCAAAACTCCCATTTTTTTTCATTGTCTCTCTCCTCTTAATCTTCAACCTCATTGATCTTTAACCTCTTTACTCCCTCCCACACACCCCCATGAACCCTCAAGCTCCATACCCTCACCTCCTCATTCTCTTTGCTTCAATTAATTATTTTTGAATCCCCAAAAAATCTCAACCGCCCACCCTCTTCTATTCCCTCTCTTATGCGTTGTTCATGTCAATCATTCATGTCCCTAAGGGAATTGTTGAGGCCTCTGGATCTATCGTACAATGGAGGAGATGGTGTTGCTTTTTTATGATGATCATTGATGATTAATTTTGCTCTTTTATTTCTTTTGGGGAGGGATTATAAGTAGTTGTTATTTTTATATTTTCTTTTTGTTTTAATATTCTTTTTTTTTCAGATCTTGCATCATCTCTATTTTCAGCTACTTCAATGGCGTTCTAGGAATTAGTAGTGATGGTGATGGTGGCGTTTTGAATTGGTGGTCTTAGTTTCAGTTTTCTTTTTTTTGGGATTGTTGATAATGGTGATTGGTGTGGAAGTCTGTTGGTAATCTTGTACCCATCCATCAAGGTCTACTTAAAGAAGTGGAGAAATGAGAGAGAGGTGGAGAGAAAAATAGGGGAAGGGCCAAATTGGTGGTGGGGTGGCAATGGTGGTTGGGGGTTTAAGTGTGTGTGTGTGTGTGTGTGTGTGTATGTGTGTGTGAAAGTGTGAGGGAGTAAAGAGGTTGAAGATGAAGGGGAGAGAAAATGAAAAAAATGGGGGTTTTGGGTGCAAACCAGTAACGACTGTTAACGGAGTTTTAATGATTGTTAACGGAGTTTTAACGGAGTTAGACTTCGTCTTTATTTAAAATGTTTTGGGCGGGTGAGTCCAAATTTCAGACTGTTTGGGGCTGAAAGAAAACTTGGGATTATTCGCGGCGGACCGCCCAAACTTCAGATTATTCGCAGCCAATTTTCCTTATTTTTTTTGTTTTTTGAAAGAAGAGCCTTCAGCTAGGCTCTCTGCGTTGAAGCTATCATAACATCACCAACAACCAAAGTTTGAACAGACTCCGGGAGATTCTCCTCCCAAAAATGACTCTCTACCACCCACGGTTGCACATGTGCTAACTCGTGAGCTACTTTATTTGACCCTCTACGAACATGACTCCACTCTATTGACGCAAAATCATCAACCAATCATCAACCAACTCTAAGATATCCGTCAAAGCTGCACTATTTTCTATTCCAAGCACCAAGTGCCCGGGTCCGGATGGATTTGGCTCTGGTTTCTTCAAGGCTACATGGGAGTACTTGGGAGATGAGTTCAGTAAGGCTGTCCTTGACTTCTTCAACACTGGTAAGATCCTCAATCAGCTTAATAAAACTGTTATTACTCTTGTTCCTAAGGTTGATAACCCTGTCAAACCTAGTGATTTTAGGCTCATTGCTTGTTGCAATATATTATATAAGGTCATATCGAAAATATTATGTGCAAGGTTGAAACTAGTCCTACCTTCTATAGTGAATGAAAATCAGGGGGCATTTGTGTCGGGGAGGAACATTGGACATAATATTATGATCACTCAAGACCTCATTCGTATGTATAAAAGGTCAAATATCTCTCCAAGATGTCTAATGAAAATAGACATTAGGAAAGCATACGATACTGTAGACTGGAAGTTTGTGGAGGAGATGATGAAGGGCCTTGGTTTCCCTTCTTGTTTTATTAGGTGGATAATGAAATGTATTACCACCACCAGTTTCACTCTTAACATCAACGGGAGATTCCATGGTCAATTTTCTGGGGTTAAAGGGCTGAGGCAAGGGGACCCTGTATCCCCCCTTATCTTTGTACTGGTTATGGAGTATCTCACACGCTCCTTGAAAGCTACAAGTAAACACAAGGATTTCAGGTTCCATCCTCATTGTAAACATCTGCAACTAGTCAATTTGACTTTTGCAGATGACTTGATGATTTTTTGCAAAGGAGAAATGCAGTCTGTTAGGGCTGTTATGGGAGGTTTTAATCATTTTTCTGAGGTCTCTGGATTGACAGCAAATATGAGCAAATCTCAGATTTATGTTGGTGGCACTAAGGATAATATCAGGAACCAAATCATTAGCTTTACTGGGTTTGCTGCAAGGGAGTTTCCTATGAGATATCTAGGCATGCCTTTATCTCCAACTAAACGGTCCAAATTAGAATGCCAGTTTCTTGTTCATAAGATCACTTAAAGAATCATGTGTTGGTCATCTAGACATTTGTCATTAGTTGGGAGGGCACAACTGGTAAATTCTGTATTATACTCGATGCATGTTTACTGGGCTACCATATTCATTCTACCTCAGTCAGTAATTAAACAAATCGAGCAAGTTAGCAGGAATTTTTTGTGGGGACAAACTTCTGACAGGACAAAGATCCCTCTTGTTTCCTGGGATAAGATCTGCCTCCCAAAGAAATATGGGGGACTAAATGTGAAGAACTGCAAAGTGTGGAACAAAGCTGCAATAGCCAAACATTTGTGGGCTATAACAATGAAAAAAGACTCTTTATAGGTTAAATGGATTAATGTCATCTATCTGAAGGGTCTGGATGTGTTTGATCACATGGTACCTCCTTCCAGTTGGTACTGGAAGAAGGTTATGAGCCTCAGAGGGTCTGCAGGTGGCCTGGGTTCCCTAGCTAGTTGGACTGTTGACAGCAAAGGGGTATACACAGTCAGGCAAGGTTATAATTATCTTCTGGGAGAGCATGAGAAACTTCATGTTGCTGAGAGTGTATGGGGAAGGTTTACTATCCCTAGGCATGCAATCTATCTTTGGTTGGTAGTACAGGATAGACTATTGACAAGAGACAGACTAATGATGATGAATCTCACTATCCCTGACCCTCTTTGCCCTCTCTGTCAGACTCACAATGAGTCTATTTCTCATTTGTTCTTCATGTGCAATTTCTCTAGACAGGTTGTTGAAGGGATTTGCCCTTGGATCAAGCAAACTGCTTGGCCATGTGACTATCCTAGATGGTGCAAGTGGATGAAAAGGAGGCGATACAGCAAACAGAGGAATTTAGTGTTAACTTCCGTAATAGCTGCTGTTGTGTACTTTGTATGGATTGCTAGAAACAAAGCTGTATTTTCAGGGGAAAAAACTGATCCTTTTATGATTGCGGCGCAGATTAAGCAACTTCTGCAGCTAAGGTTTAGTTGTGTTAAACCTAGGAAGATTAAGCCAGTAGATAGATTGCTTTTCCAGGAAATTTTTTAAAGCACCAAGGCTTGAGGTGTGAGTGCCATGTACCCTTCCTAGAAGGTGTCATGGTCTTGCATCGCTCCCTTGTTGCTTTTGTATGAGATTACCGTGTTTGATTGGTCTTTTGGTAATAATATAGCTTTATTATACCAAAAAAAAAAAAAGAATCTAAGATATCCCTCGATTAAAGGCTGAATTAAAAACAATGAACTCCTACCACACTTTAAAGCATTTATTACCACTAAACAATCACTCTCAACTACTATATTAGTAAAACTAAACGAAGAGGCCATTTGCATACCAAATATAAAGCTTTTGCTTCAGCAACCACCGGCTCCCAGTCCTCAAAGTAGTTCCAAGTCGCGGCTGTCAAAACTACCCCTTCATTATCGCGACACACAGCTCCTAAGTTCGAACCCAGCTCCCTACCAGCGTCCGTGTTTAATTTCACCACTCCCGCCCTTGGAGGTTGCCATGACCCAGCCTTGCTTGCTGCCTTATCTCCCTTAAGCTTCTCTTGTTTCCTCGCGTCATTCACTACTCTATCAGCATACTCCAACAGCTTTGCAGGTTCTTATCATAGCGTTTCAAAGATTCGCTTATTGCGAGCACCCCAGATCACCCACGCAGTGACGCAAAAGTGTTCAAAACACTCACTATATAGTTTTTCCTTGACTGCTTCCACCCAGTGTCGAAACTTTGGCCCCTCATTTCTACTACCGCAGTCAAAATTTCAACCATCCCATATCTCCCTAGCCCTGGGACAGTCACGAACAGCATGCAACACATCTTCTACGTACCCCTGGCACAAATCACAGGAGGAGGGAAGCACACGAGTGCTCAACCCTTTCCGCGTCGGTAATGCTTCGTTTGCACGCAACCTGCCACATAAACATTTTTACCCTCGGAATAAGGACGCTGGCATCCCAAAGACAAATCGACTCTTGATGAAGAGGCCCACATCTCTCTATAAATATCAGTAATAAACATAGCCTTATAAGCACTCCTAACTGAATATTCACCATTCTTCTCGAATCCCCAATATCTAACATCCTCTGGGAGTCTAGCACTCAAAGGAATGGATCGAACCTTATCCACCTCGAAAGGAAGTAAAGTGGTCTGTAATTTACTCACATCCCACGCCTTATTTAGTCGATCAATAAAAAACTCCACTTTCCTACCAGCAAACTACTCCCTTCGTGGTGACACAAGCTTTCTCGCACTCATCCCCAGAAGCCACACATCCTCAATAAGAGTACCATTTTTTAGACATTTTCCGTCCAACTTTCTGTTACACTATGGTTCCATTTGATTCACCTGGAAAAAATTGAACTGAAATGAAATAAACTGAACTGAATTGAATTGAATTAATTTTTTTAACTTCACTATTAACCATTTAAAATTTGTGCAAACCCATTCAATATTGGAGTCATTTGAAAGTATGATTTGAGATCTTCCCGATGACATAGTTAACATCATTAATTTATTTTGGAATAAAAAGTTATTTGAGTGATAAAGTTACACATGAACTGGACTGGACTGGACTGGACTGAACTGAACTGAATTTAAGTAAAATTAAGTTGAATCACACAGAGCTATATCGGGCTTAACACTTGTTTTAACTCCGAGAGGTTTTCATGTGGAGAGTCGGCCAAAATGCAGTTGCAACGATGGATAATCTCAAGAAGCAACATTGCTTAGAGGAGAATAAGTGTGTTCTCTACAGGGATAAGGAGGAAAACATGTGCCATCTTTTCAGGGATTGTTCTATGTTGCCGGAATATATGGAGTTATGGCAATCTAGGAATAAATATGAACCCCAACACAGCCATCACCTTCGCCTAATGGATAAATGACCTCTAGTGTTTCTTTGCAAACAAAAAGGAGGAAGGTAAATCATGCATAACATATTCTGTTGTCACATTGCGCGGAATCTGGCTCCATTGGAAAGAAGTAATCTTCAGAATGGCAAAAGTAGATCCAAGAGCAATCCTTAACCTGATTTCAACTCAAATCAAAGAAGACCAGGAGGTGAAGAAACAGGTTTCTGAGGAATTTACCAAATAAGAAAGGGTGATGAACACACCACGAAACGAGTCACAAAGCATAGAGTACATCCTGAGAGGATACGGAGAGCTGCAAGACAATGAAGGCTTAATCATGGATGGCTCTTGGTTGAAGGACACAAAGCGTGCAGGAATGGCCTAGACACTCCTAAGTCCTAAGTGAAGGCGGTGCGGGGGAAAGAAGAGGTGCAGTGGCATACAGCTTAGCAGAATCACCAGTCCAAGCAGAGGCGATAACACTCCTAGAAACTATCAAATAGTGCCTTGAACATGAGCATAGGAAAGTAGGGCTGATCACTGATAGTCAGGAAGTAGTAAGGGGACTCCAACAGAGAAATAATGCAACATTGGAGATCAAGGATATCATCAATGAGATTTGTCTGCTGGTTAATTCCCTTACTAGTTGTCATGTAAATTCCTCACTAGGAACTTTGTAGAAGACGCCCACAAGCTTGCTAATATAGCAAGAGTGCAGGGAGTTTGTAGATGTTTTTAGCTTCAGTAATTTAGTAACCTGTATTACTTCTTGCCAAAAAAAAAAAACACTGAGAAGATACGATATTATTAATTACCATCAACTTAAATGGGACGAGTTTTCTGGTTGTATAGAGCACGATTCGACATGAAGAAGATTAGTAATTGCTTCATGTTCACATGATAATAAGGTGAAGTTAAATGCAACTTTGTCATTAGTAATGGAAATGTATACATGATGAAATATCCTCCAACTCACTTGATGATTTGAGATTGTGTAAACATGTATTGGGTCGTAAACAAAAACAAAATAATAATAATAATAATAATAATAATAATAATAATAATAATAATAATAATAATAATAATAATTAATTATCGCTTTTATTAGTGATTTGTCAAATCGTGTTCCATTTATTGACAAATTATCAAAAAAAAAATCTAATTATATTACATATTGATATGGTTAAAATAAATTTTAAAATGGACCAAGTCTTTTTCTCGAGCCTAGCCTCCCTCTTTTCTTTCTCCTCTTTCTCTCTAAAACCCTAACCTTTAGTAGAACATATTTTCAGGCCGGGAGGGTCGATTTAGGCCATTTCTGGCATGTGATTGATGATTTTTATCAGGTTTAATCTTGATTTCTAGCTTTTTTTTGTTCTGAGTTAAATAAATTCTCTTCATTTGTGGAGTTTTTAGGGATCTTTTATCTTCCTTTCTATAGGATTCTTTTTTCGCCTATTGTGCGATTGATTTTTAGTAGAAGCAGTATGAATTTGGGGACCGGATATACACACGATCGACGGAATCATACAGAGGTTTGTGGGCAAGCGATTGCGTTACTTGTGGTGAAGATCTCCACTTCCGTGAAAGATGAAGATACATCAAAGGAAGCACATGGTTACTATGCATGTTGGGAGTCGCACCTGAGTATTCTAGTATATTGGCTTGTTAGCAGATTTTTTGTTGTTTCTATTGATTTAGTATGTTCTAGGGTTATTTTTATTGTAGATGCCGTATGGTTTTTCTATGAATGAAAGTCTCCTATTCCTCTCTCAAAAAAAAAAAAAATTTAAAATGAAAAAAATATTAACCCTGTACAATGCACGAGCTATCAAACCTATTGTCACTTGTATTTTATAGGTGGCACGGTTAACAACCCTTACAATTTTATTAGGTGACTGTGTGAGAGACCCCATAATTTGAATTTAAATTGCAGAATAATTGTACACAAGTTCGTTTCAAATAGAAAGTAATCTAATTTATAATGTAGATTGCTAACCCACAAAATTAACCTAATCGATGATTAATGGTTATCCAAAAAGCAAAATAAAAACATTAGGAAAGAAGGTTCCGAATGAGGACAACATTTCAATCCGACCGTTGCATTCTCAAAACTTCAAACGGTCACTTCGCCCAAATGAACATGCTATCACTATAGTCTATAACACATATAAGCATTTAAGCTGTCTTCTCATTTTATTCACATTAATCAAAGCAAATCCCACATCTCAATCTCTCCTCTTACACGCCTCTAATGGAAACTCCATCAGAAATTACATCACCCTTGAAAGAACTGAATAAATCACCACTACTCAACTCCAAAACACCTCCTTTACTAAATCAAAATCAACCCAAAATTCAATCTCCCCAAAAAACTACCATTCATAGTGACAATGAGAGCTACAAGTGCAAATGTTCAGCTGGTTTGGGCACCCCGGATCGCCTTAAGGTCCCTAAACCATTCAAGTACCCCGAAAGGTATTTACTGAGTATTCTCTTTCCCCAAGTCGATATATATGTAGGGTGTGCTCTTTTTCACTTACTCAGTAATTGGTCAGTTTAGTAAAAGAACACACTCGTAGACCGGTTTTGAACCCAGGTCTTGTTAGTGGAAATGTTACAGCTTTTTTACCCAACTGAATAAGTGCTTATAAAATTTTGGGATGAAATTCAGGTACACTAGTCCAACAGACCATATGATATCTCCAATATCAAAGGGTCTTCTTGCTAGAAGCAGAAGAGGTGGTCCTCTCTTGCCACCTTCCAAGATTCAGTCTAAGGTATTGGGTGATAAATTTTATGTTCTAATGTACAATAAAATGTAACAAAACTCATATGTTTTTTTGGGTTATTTTTGTGATTCTGTTTCTGCAGATTAGTGAACTGCAAGCCCCAGATGCAGGGCAGATTCAGTTGCGAATGGATCAATCATCAATGAAGTGAACTCTGATATAGAAGGCTTTACGAAGCGTTTGGTTACTTGTTTTGTTTCTTTTTTGTATCTGTATCTTGAACTTTTGTGTTCAATATGAATGTTAATGGTTTATGGTTTATCCCAGCACATTTGAGATGCCTTGTGTAATATATTGTTGTTGAAAACTTTTAAGCAATGAAAGTGTATGACATTGTTCTCCACTAAATCAAATGTTTCACTGAATTGTTTTGTTACTTTTTTTCTGCAAGCACTTTTTCTGCTACTGTATGTACGAGCAGCATTATTATTTTTTTGTTTTGAATGGCAAAATCGAATTTCATTTACTAAGCAACTAATTGGCAATAACCAATAGTATGGTCGGAACATCCGAGCCTCTTCGAGCTCACAACTTATCTCCCCTGAGCTCACATACTGGTTTGAAAGCATACAGGGGGCGTGGATAGACTGTGTTGGACAGAATGATATGCTCATATAGGGGAAATATATCTGGAATTTTGCTTCAAAGGATAATCTTGTTTGGGTTAAGTGTGTTAACCATGTGTATTTGAAGTCCTCTTGGTGGACTTATTAGTGTCTGGTTGATGCTAGACAGTCATGGAAACAACTTTGCTAGGTAAGAGATATATCCTAAAATCGCCATGTTTGTGAATCGTGATGCCTGGGTCTTAAGACTTAAGGGTATACTCAAGAGCCTGTGATTAGAGGTGGCTTTGTGGCACATAGATGTGTACTGTAAGATGGGGGAGTATGGTCTGGAATGAACCGTGCTCTAACTATTCCCAAGCACCAGTATATTTTTTGGCAGATGATGCATCATATGAACTTCAGATCAGATGCAGCTTCTTAAAATCAAGATCTGTTAATTATGATGATTTGTGTCTGCTATGCACACAAGCATCTGACACTCCTGAGCACCCTTACTTTTGCTGTGAGTTCTGCAGGATGATTTTGGAACTGACTCAAATTATTATAATGGCTACAAACATTCTGCATATATACCAAACTAACTTTGTAGCATAGAACTTAGTGATTGCAGCAATGTCGACAAGTCAGAAGAAAATGGAAGATGTCCAGATTCAGTAGTAGACAAGCTCTTTGGGCCACAGTGGTGGCTACATGGCTGCGGTAGCGTTTCATGGTTCCGAATATCCTTTTTAACTAGATCAGGACCAACACCTTTGGTTAGCCCTAACATCTTACCAAATTCCAATGTCTCAGCAACTAACTTGGACTTCCATTTCATTCTGTATAGGAGATAGATTCTTCTCAGCTATTTGTTGGGAGGAATTATGAACAGAGGTCACGCTACCACTTCGTGCAACAAAGCTTTCCACTTTGTGTTTCCTTCTGGTGACTAACTGAAAATGCGCGCTCAGATTCAGCCTTTTCAACGGAATGATCTGTACCAGAAAGCATTTCCTCCTCTTGCATAAGAGCAGCAAAAGAGTTATACATAGGAGCATTTGTTGCAACATTGTTCCATTTCCCTCTAGGAAGAATAGATCTGCATTCTATATCAGAATTATCACCTTGTTCCTCATCGTTATACGAAGTATGCACAGAAACATCATCACGGTCAACCTCCCTATGTTGTGGAATATCATTCTGAAATTGAATTTGTTGCAAGACAGCATTCATTTGGCTTACCGGAATAATTGGTTAACCACCTACTAGTTGCAACTAACTCAAGTGTCACTAGCTGATTTTATACCAAAGACATTCCAGGATCACTAGTAATCACATACTACAAGTTTGCTAGTAAACGGCCACAAATTGTCATTAGCTCTGGCTGATAATATGCCCAAAACAGTTTTTGTATAACAGGTAAATGTCAGTTATCAATAAGCCAATTATTCAAGACATGGTTTGTAGTTTAACATGTATACAGTATATAAAACGTAAACGTCAGTAAACCAAATATTCAACTAGATAGTGGACGGGTTTAAGTGTACTAAACACTACTCAAGACGGACCTCGTACCACTGGAGTGCACCAGCATCTCCATCAATTTCAAGTTCACACACAGATTTCACAAGGTAAGAGACTGCATCATCCAATGTGTCGAATCTCGCAAGGTCAGGTGGCAAGGCCTTGTCTGGCCAATTTTCTAGCCACCCTTTTAGCTTAACCTTCAACTCCTCTTCAGAAATAAACTCTTCACTTTTACCAGGTTCCATGTAAACATAGGTTTCTGTTTGCATATAATTAGCCCTTCTTCTCCTACCTGCATTTATCTGTCAAAAAACCAATCTTTTTTTTATAAAAACAGAACCCATATAAAAGAAACTTCTGTGAAACAAATAATTTTACTTGCCTTAACTTCTCTCAGAGCCTTGGTACTGTAAACTGAAGAAGTAATGAACTTGCTCATACAAACTTGCTTAGGAGGTATAATGGTTGCTAGAATTTGATGTGCCTTGTCTGTTATATTTGGGATTATAAATTGCAAACGAGATGAGTTATAAAATCTCACTGGTAGAATGATGAGAGACATTGATGCGTAGCTGTTGGCTCTTCAATATTCCAGTGGTTGATGTCATTTGAGCCTTGAGTTTTCAGCAGCAAACATAAGTGATCGAAAGAAAGCTTGTTGTTGTTGTTGTTGAGATAAGGGAATATGTCATGTAGCTCAAAATGTGACCCGTTTGCAAAATATCTAATGGGACTCCAATCTGCTAACAGAAACATACGGATGGCAAAAGCGGACACGAGAATAGAACAGAAACCGGACACGAAAGTAGGGAGATAGTGTTAAGGGTTTCTGACACGTTTAATTAAATGGGTCGAACACGGCTGACACGCTTAATTAAATGAGTTAAGTTCAGATTGGGATTTCAGACATGAAAGTTGAAAGTGACACGCTCTAACACAATTAAATCAATATTACTATAAAAGTTAAAGTGAAAATATACAATTTACCTTACTTTATATGTATTTACCATGGAAGTTTGCATGGATCTACTTTGAAATTTCTTCTAGAATTTTATTAATTAATTTTTTCAAGTAGTTTTTTTTATGTTTGAAGGAAAAAAATTAGATAAAATGCTCAAACAGGTTAGCAGTTCGACAGGACTATGACACGATTATTAAATAGGTCGGGTTAGTATTGAAAATTCCAACCCGTTTAATAAATGGGATTTGGGTTAGAGTCGAGAGGCTTCTGACCCGTTTATTTTCGACATGAACATAAACATGACACGACATGACCATTTTGTCACTCCTACTAAAACCATTCGCTTGCGTTTCACGATTTATGTAAAATACTTGTGTTATAAACGGAGAAGTTGACATACTATTTTGACTGAATAGTGAACTTGATAAGCACATGTTTCTGTAAGCAAAAAAATATAACAAAATCAAATTTGTTGATTTTTCGTCCAATAGAAAGCAACTTACTCTCCATGAATTACTATACTAATATTGGAGAAACAAAGAGACCTCAATAATTGGTAGGGCATTTTCTTCATTTTCTTTTCACTTACTAGTATATTATTTTGTACCATTCACGCTTGGTATGGGAAAAACAAGCGCCAAGATAGTCTTGCAAGTGGGTATTGATATTATGCATATTTTTCCTTAATCCTTCAATAATAAAAAAGTACTTGTTGCGATCAAAAAAAAAAAAAAGAAAAGTACTTGGAATTCTTTCTCCATGTATTGTGCTCTCCCATTTGTGTCTCTTAATTTTATGTGAAGGAATATTAAAATCATGGTCGCAATCTTTCGTATAAACACTAGGAAATGTATGGTAAGCCTCAAAAGATGACAAATGATCGATCCTAATGGGAGTTAGTCTTTTTTAAACATGATTAGTTCACTTTTCGTGTTATTGGATTGTCCCTTCGGTTGTCCTTTTGGTTTTTTCCTTCGGTTATCTCTTTGGTTTGTCTATTTGGTAAACATCGGTAACAGAACTTGACCTCTTTCATGATTTTTATTCAATTCAATTCAAGTCTTTTCAAATGCTTTTCTAACTCGACGGTTCCTTCAACTTATCTAAGCTCCCACCTTACAAATTTTCTATAAGGACACACTCCGCGGAGAGGAAACGATCCCAGATCCTTACAAGTTACAAGTAAGTTTCATTTGTTTAACCAATTTGAAATGCTGATTTGGAGTAGATTACATAGAACGGAAATTTAAGAACCTGTAATGTAAAAAACTTATTCTACCAATTAAATATTATGGTCCGTAATATGTTTTTGACTTACTTTACTGGAAAAAGTAGCATTATAGGTGGTGTAACAGTTAAACTTTTTGGTAGCAAATATTCGAAGCTCAATTAACTGTATTTGACATCTCTTTGGGTTGTTTTAGCATTTTCTAATTATAATTTAATGAGGAAACTAAAGTGGTTCGGTCCATCTGCTTAGATCGGTGCTCGCGAGGGAGTACCGGTGAAGCAGTAGCATGAAAGCTTATTTTCGTGGAAGTAGCAGGAGTAGTAGAAGGTTATAGGGAGGAGATACAGGGGAGGAGTGAGGATGGATGGATGGATGGATGACGAATACATGAGATTAGGGCAAGGAGTTTGGTCGCTCGTTCTATTTGGGGGTAAAGAGTGTGTTTGGATCCTCTACGGTTTTGCTTTCTTGCTTCCCTTTCTTCCATCTATCTCTCCCCTCTATATGTTAAAATTAAAAAAAAAAAAAAAAAAAAAAAAAAAACGAAAAAAAAGAAGAAAAAACCCATTCCCTCTGTTTAAGGAGGAAGGATCCTCTCAAGTAATTTTCGGCCTCCAATTTTCCCTCCAATAAACCAATATTATCATGCCACATCACTTGCTCACTCCAAAATACATCCAACTCTATTTTTTTCCCTTTTCTTTTTCTGTCTTGTGAGTTACCACACCGAAAACCACACCATCTATTGGAGAGAATCCCAATTCCTATCTAAGGGCCCAAAACTCACCCCCTCCAATCCGCAATTGGAGGTTCGGAGGACAATCCTCACTCAGGAGTTCTTTTTGTAACAACAGAGAATCCTCGCCCCCGTGAAAAGTTGGGACTTCTTTCCTTTTTTACCCTAGTTTTAAACTTAATAAAACAAAACTCAGTCCGCGGGCCTGGCCTGAACCCGCTCATATTCGGGCCGAATTTGGGATGAAGGTTAAACCCGCAAACTTGGCCCGAATGGGCCGAAATTTTGTTTATTTTGATTTTTTTTTCATATTTTTCTATTAATTTATATTTTTTTTTATTAATTTTCTTGTTGTAATTTTAATTGAAGTTTTTTTTCAAAAATGTAATTTTGCAAATCTGATGTCATGGTTGCGTAGATCTCGAAATTTTTTATGGATTTTAAAAAAAAATTCATCTCAAACGCATATCAAAGTTAGGCTTAAATATAGAAAATGAATTAAATTGTGAAATTGGTCAGAAAAGACCATTGGCTCGCCCGAAACCCGATAGCTTGTGACATTAGCTTTTGCACCAGATACCGGATGGCCCAGCCTGCGGGCCTGGCTTGAACCTGCCCATATCCGGGCCGGATTTGGTATGAAGGTTAAACCCGCAAACTCGGCCCGAATTGCCCGTAATTTTGTTTATTTTGATTTTTTTTTCATATTTTTCTATTAATTTATATTTGTCTATCAATTTGCTTGCTGTAATTTTAATTTAAGTTTTTTTTCAAAAATGTAATTTTGCAAATCTGATGTCATGGTAGCGTAGATCTCAATTTTTTTTTATTGATTTTAACAAAAAGTTCACCTCAAATGCATATCGGGATCAAAGTTAAGCTTAAATATAGAAAATTAATTAAATTGCGAAATTGGTCAGAAACGACCATTAGCTCACCCGAAACCCGATAGACTGAGTATCGACATTAGTTTACCTCCACGACCAGTTTGTTTCCTTTTTTAATGGCTATGAAAGGTAGGACAACTCAACATACACGGACACCTTAGTTGACTCTTTTAATTTACATTACCAAAGTCAAGTATCCTTCAACTTCGTTTATATAGGTAAGGAATATTATTAGTAGGGATGATAAAGGATCAGATGGAGTCCTATTCATTTAAATTTATTTTCATATCATCCATCCATATTCATTTCCCTTAGATGTAGCGGATAATTGGATCTCTATTGGATATTGAATAAATCTCCTCTAACTTCTCAATAACAAACATACATATACACGTTTTTGCCTTCTTTTGTTAAATAATACTAGTTGAATATAAATCATTAAATTGAATAATCAAGTAAAAAAAGTATTGAAAAAATTATTTGCTTTTCTCTAATTAGAAGAGGCTAGAATGCCTAAGGCTCCGTTTGATTCACCTGGATAAAACAGATCTGAACTGAACTTAACTGAACTGAACTAAAGTGAACTTAATTGATTTTTTAAACTTGACCGTTAACCATTTTAAATTCGTCCAAACATAGTCAATGTTGGACTCATTTGAAAGTATGCTTTGAGATCTTTCCGATGACATAATTTTCATCATGAAATTATTTCGGAATAAAAAGTTATATGAGTAATAAAGTTACACATGAACTGAACTGAACTGAACTGAACTGAACTGGACTGGACTGAACTGAACTGAACTGAATTTAAGTAAAATTAAGGTGAATCAAATAGCCCCTAGATTATGTCATATCACCCACCTAAAATAGAGTAGATGTTTCTTTTAATTATAAAATAACTAGAGTAACTTTTAATTTGCGAGTTAAAAGTTGAAAAAAATAATATTTGTAATGTTATTTTAGAATTCAAAGGAATAAATGAAAATGAAAGTCCATAGGTGGATAAATGGATGATTTATGGTTATTATTTCCATATTCACTTAAATCTGCATCCATTCATATTCATTTAGTTAAATCTACCCATTTAACTAATATTGGCGTGGAAAACCCCTAACAGTAGCCAATATCCAAAGCTCGATCAACCGTCAACTATCGGACATATTTTATGGTTGTTGTTAGGATTTTCTTAATTAATGAGGAAACTAAAGTGGCTCACTTCGAAGCAGTATCGTGAAAACATACAATTTATGGTTAGTAAAAAAAAGTAGTACAATTTGGTCTTGCACAAGAATAAACATCTAGATTTGCTTTATTTTTCACTCCAAACACACAGCAAACAACAACAACATCTAGCTCACATTCAAAAGTTAAAAACATACAATTATAGGAAAAAAAGCAACAATGGCAAAAACGAAGCAGGAAATTAAACTACAAAGGCATGATAGATATTGTGGTTTTTCATGCATCAATTATGATATGCTTGTACTTGTAAACAAAAATTCTAGGGTGATTGCCACTAAACGGCAATTACTATAAGTAATGAATGTGGACCGTAGATTCTAAGTGAATCGATCTAAGCCATTCAATATATTAACAATAAATTAATTATGTAAATTATTTTGTAAAGGAACAAATAATATTAAAAATAATAAAATAATAAAAAAGTTATGATGTGTTTGGTTTGCTTTTTTTTTGCTGTAACAAGAACCAAAAAGAGGAAAAGATTTGCTTGAGTTAATTGGGGATGGGAACAAAGCTGCCTGTTTAGTATTACACAAAAGAGAAACAAAATCTAAAAAGAAATCCCAACCATAAAAAAAAAAATCTAAAAGAAATTTGGAAGCAAATATCAGTGAATGAAAGAAGGGAAACAAAATAAAAGAAGAATACAAACGAAAGTAAAGAAAGAAGAAGCAAGAAAAGAAGGAGATAATTGATTGATACATACATTGGCATCACAAAGAAATATGGTATACATAACCTACCGTATGTATAGACAAAAAGAATTAAAAAATGAAAAGAAAAATAGAAAAAATCATCTTCATCTTCATGAGCATACGGGACACTGTTAACAATGGCTTTCATAGCCATGGATACTTAGTTTCCATTAACATACCATAGTGAATTGATCAGAAACTTAGAGCAAATAAAATCTGGGCTATCTAATTTTATTAAATTAAGCATTGATTCATCAAACTTGACAAGGGTGTAATACATAGATATGGCTTCCACCGGTGCCGATGCCGAAGTCAGTGCCGTGAGTGTAGGACGAAGATGATGACCGCCGGAGTTGAAGACGGTGACAGAGTAGGTAGTTGGAGACGTGGACGGAGTAGATAGTTGGAGACGATGACGATATGGGTGGCTGGAAACATGGCCGGAGTGGGTCGCCGGAGATCATTGTTGATGGAGTTGGTTGGTCGCCAACTCAAACATCCCATAAATCACTCACTACTGATGAATAGTAAAAAAAAAAAAAAAAAGCAAACCAAACACATTATAACTTTTTTACGAAACTGCTTAACGTAAATCTAAAATTACTAAACGCAAATGTTTTCATCACAAGTTTTTCCAAAATACCCTTTTACTGAAACACAAATGTCTCTCCTTTTTCTTTTTTCTCTCTACCTCATGGGCGTTGTTTATTGTAAAGTTAAAAATTAAAATGATGAATTATCAAAAAAAAATCAGCAATACTGATGATGACCTGAAATTTAAGTAATACCCAGCAACATTTTATTTTTCATTTTATATTGAATTTGATATTTTTTTTATTAATTGAATTAGGGTTCTTGGGTGGCGGAGGACGGAGGATGGAGGTTGTGTGGCTGGGTTGAGCCCTATCGCCTCTTTCTCTCACTCGTCTAAGAGATATGCGAATCGCGCTTTACCAGTCGTGCTCCAACAGGGGGTGGGTGACGATCCTTCTTCGGCATCGGGGTCATTATACTGCAACAAGGTCAACAAGGTACCCATGTAGTGCCAAAAGGGGTGGGGAACAGGGTACCCCAATCAAGATGAGTCTGATTCTTTGTGGTTGTTTTGGTTATGATGGGTCTGATACATTTCGATTGTGATTCAGTTTCCATTTGCTTGCCTCCATGTTTTGGAGAGATGAGAGAGGGGAGGAAAGAGAGAAAGTAGGTATATTTTGTGAGGGGTATGTTTGGAAAAAATGATTTACGTTTAATGAGTGAGATTTACGTTTAGCAATACCCCTTTTTTATTATTTTATTATTTTTAATATTATTTTGTCCCTTTACAAAATAATTTACATAATTAATTCATTGTTAATATATTGAATGACTTAGATCGATTCACTTAGAATCTACGGTCCATTTTTATTATTTATAGTAATTGCCGTTTAGTGGCAATCACTCTAGAATCTTTGACTTGTAAATCTCTAGGATATCTATCCGCAGTAATAACCATAACGACTTTGATCCCAATCACAAGAGACGCAGCCAAGAGCCCAACACATATAGTCAGCCGACTGGGTGCCCGGTGCACAAGGAATTAGTCCAGTGCATTCTTGCAACAATTTCCTTGAAATCATTTTTGTTGATCCATCAATCTTGGCTTCATTAACTGCATGAGGAATTAGTAATAACCCAAACCACCATTATTATATTATATTTATACCTATAGAGTATATATTACTAAGCAAGGAAAAGAAAAGACAATAAGTCTTGCATAGGAACATTTTCAATGTGGCACGGGGTAACTCTTATTAAAAATAAGAGTGACTTATTATTTATAAAGTACCCTTATTTTTCAAGAATACTACCGTATCTCACTTTAGATGGTCTTATACAAGTTTTTGTGAAGAACCAATAGCTACAAAGTATCACGTCCTAACATGATCGGCCAAGAGATATTGTCATAGACTAACCTGATGCAAATGCAATAAGCACAACAAAGAAAGCAAGTTTAGCTGCAGCAACCCTCTCCATCTCTAATACTTGAGAATTTGTACTTAATGAGCTCTTAAGAGTTTGTATTTGTGATCGAATTTGTACTAATTAAGATGGCTTTTATAGATGTGCCTGAATGAGATATAGTCGACACATCTTTAATTATAATGCACACATATTATTATAATATGCAACCATTAAAGTCTTGATCAACAACTTGTATTAGCTATTTATTTAAGCTAAGCCAGCATTATTAAGATATATACTCCCTCTGTTCTTTTTTCTCCTATCCACTTTTCTTTTAGATCTGTTATTTTTTCTCCTATCCACTTTTCTTTTTAGTAATACTTTGAGTATTAAAAGACCCATTTCTCCTTGTTTTTTCTTGTCATCATTACTTTCCAACCCATCACTAACTCACACACTCTCTCTTACGTTAAAGTAAGGGCAAATAAGCAATTTTTGTTCCAAAAACAACTCTCATTAAACTCCGTGCAAAAGAAAAAAGAATGGAGAGAGTAGTACTAGATTTCCTTGAAAAAGAAGAAGATAATTGTGAATTATGTTCTCATAATAATGTTTAGGGCGGGCCTAATGTTTATCCTCCAAAACCGGCCCAAAGACCTGCATGTTACTATTTACCGCCCCTAAATTACTACCTACCGCCCCCCCAAATTCCAATTTTGCCCTTTTTTAAATTTTCACTCATCCTCTCCCTCTCTAACTCTCACACCAATTCTCCCTCTCTAACACCCACTCTACCACCCACTCTCATACCCAACCTTCATCAACATTCACTCAAGCAACGGCCGCGGATGTCTGCCGGTGACCAGGAAGTGCCGTCGACGGTGGCGGAGGTAAAATTTTTTTTTGCGCATTTTTTTTGCACGGGCGTCTGAAATTTCCGACTCACCCTTGGGTGAGTCGTCTGCGACCGGCGACCCACCCAAGGGTGAGTCGTCTGTCGATCTCGACTCCCCAAGGGTGAGTCGTCTGCTACAGGCGACTCACCCTTGGGCGAGTCGAGATCGACAGACGACTCACCCTTGGGTGAGTCGCCGGTCGCAGACGACTCACCCAAGGGTGAGTCGAGATCGGCAGACGACCGACACAAAAAAAAAAAAAATTATTATTATTTATTATTATTATTATTATTATTATTATTATTATTATTATTATTATTATTATTATTATTATTATTATTTATTGTTATTATTAATATTGTTTCTTCCATGGTCCAAACGGAAATTTCAGACGCCTGTCCCTTGGTTCAGTCGGTTTTGATAGACGTTTGAATTTAAGATTAAGCTAACATTGTTTTCGTTGTTTTCGTTAGGTTCCTTTGGAGCGGTTCGGTGGTGATGGTGTTGATTACAGTACGCATTTCGT
Organism: Tetragonia tetragonoides; assembly: GCA_038025085.1. Classification (NCBI taxonomy): domain Eukaryota; kingdom Viridiplantae; phylum Streptophyta; class Magnoliopsida; order Caryophyllales; family Aizoaceae; genus Tetragonia; species Tetragonia tetragonoides. The sequence continues at coordinate 30,320,610 of CM076149.1, read as the reverse complement.
CACTGATGAGTTATTTGATAGTGATACAGATGCAATTAATTGGGCAAAACAAATTGCCCTTACTATCGGGTTTGAGTTGATAATTTCGTCACACAAGAAGAATGGAAGCGTAAAATTGTTAAGATGCAATCGAGGTGAACGCTACAGAGGGGAATTAAGAGACTTAGATACTGCTGCTCGGAAGAAATCGAAAACAAAGGCTTGTAAATGTACGTTCCAGTTAAGAGCTCGGCAAGTGTATGGGTCCAGTAGTTGGATGATTGTCACATTGCCTGGGATTAGGGGTACGCACAACCATGACTTTGCTGTGTTTCCTAAGGGATATCGTCAGATGAGTGGTCTTAGTCCTGGGTCAAAGAAACTCGTTCGTGACATGACTTCGGCACAAACAAAGCCATGTACTATCTTGGCCGCTATTAAGGAAAAATTTCCCGAGGACAATGCAACTAGACGGCATGTGTACAACCACAGAGATCGTATAAGGAAACTTGATTTTGAAGAGAGAGATGTCATTGGTCAGTTTCATCATTTAGCTGTGGAGAATAAGTACGTACATTGGACAAGAGCCGACCCAGCTACTAATGAGGTAACTCACGTGTTCATGGCACACCCTACATCAATTCAGTTATTTCGGTCTTTTCGTTGGTTGATTGGCTTAGATTCCACGTACAAAACAAACAAGTATAAGATGCCGTTTCTTGAGATAGTGGGGATGACTCCAACCAATAAGAACTTCCTCATAGCTTATGCCATTATGAAGGATGAGACTCAGGCAAGCTATGCGTGGGTCTTAGATAAGTTGAGGATGCTTATTGGAAATGATGTACACCCAACAGCAATTGTGACCGATCGTGAGCTAGGGTTGATGACACCTATTAGAGAGATATTTTCCGAGAGTGCCCATTTGCTCTGTACATGGCACATTAACAAAGTCGTTGAAGACAAAGTGTACAGACTTTGTGGAAAAGATAAGCTTGTCGCGCAGAGGTTCAAGAACGGGAGGTGGAAAATTATCATGGAAGCTTCCACAGAAGCTGCGTACGATAGAGCAGTGCGTATGATGAAGGATAGTTGGAGGAATTACCCTCACGTGATATCCTATGTAGAGGAGACCTGGCTGAGATACAAAGAGATGTTTGTGGCTGCGTGGACGAATAAGGTGCTACACCTTGGCAACACTACGACTTGCAGGGTGGAGAGTGCACATGCCGCGCTAAAACAGTGGTTGAACTCCTCAACTGGAGCTTTGGACAATGTTTGGAACAAGGTCAACAAGTCAATCGAGTCACAAATAACTGAGATCAAGTACACACTTGAAGAGTGTAGAAGACGAAGAAGTGTGATGTACTCGGGTTTCCCATTCAACTATCTGACCGGGTATGTTTCCCATTACTGCTTAGAAATATTATCGAATGAGCTGAAGAGGATGAGAGAATTGAGTCACCAAGTATTTGATCGTTGCGGTTGTGTATTGAGATCCACTCATCAGATCCCGTGTGCGTGTGAGTTGAAAACGGCCACGGATACGGGCATGCCAATTAGCTTGAATAGTGTCCACAAATTTTGGCGAACACTCGTTATTAGTGATGCAGTGGAGATAGCTACGCTTGACATGACTGAGCATCCATCTGAGGACCATCGATACTTTCACTCTCTGGTCGACGAGGTTAACTCAAGCGACCGGGCAGTTGTGCGCAACATATCTGTCCTTATGAATGAGCAGCTTCATCCTGAGGAAGCGAGTTACGTCGAGCCGGAAGCGAACACGACAGTCAGAGGTCGACCGAGAGGGAGTTCCTCTACCAGACGTGATCCTAGTTCATGGGAGTACTCCCAGAGGGGTCGTGGTCGCCCTAGGTCATCCAGTTCGAGCCGCGGGCGTGGTCGTAGCTCATCCTCATCGAGTAACGTCGTGCGGAGTACTGGTATGAAAACCCATAATTTATTAACATGTACATAATGTTGTTAATTACTTTTTGATAAGTACTATTAATGACTTTCTATTATATTGTCTTGCAGCTGGACACGGAATGGATATCACTGAATTCTATCATGTTAACAAAATTCCGGGAATCATCATACCTTTCATTGAAGGATATCTCGATGTGCTTGGGGATGGTAATTGCGGTTTCCGTGTCATTGCGGACTACGTTTTCGGAGACCAAGAGCAATGGCGATTGACGAGAGTTTGCATTGCAAACGAACTCTTAGCTAACCGAGCATTGTACGAAAACATATACGTTGGGGGGGTCGACGCTGGTTACCGCCGTATTATGTGGGACGGAGGTGCGTGTAACGATGATCACTGGATGATAGTACTTGAGGATTTGTTCCCGATTGCCAACCTCTTCAATGCAGCGATTATGTTATTCAGATACGGCAGCGGAAGGGGGTTATATGCTTGTTACACAGTGCTACCGTTGCAAGCACCTTCGACTGCTACACGTCCAAGTAGGGAAATTGTCATAGGTCATTTAGGTAATTCGTACATGCATTATATCCGTCTGGATTTAGCCTCAGATTTCCCTGTTCCTCCGATATGCGCAGCATGGTTTACTTCCCGTTCTGATAGTGTCGCTGGTTGGGAGCAAATGTATGTTAGGCGAAGAGCACATTGGGATCGTTTAGCGAGGTCGACGTAATTGAATGTTTTGCGTGATTGTTATACTTATATCATCGTCACATTTTTGTGTGATTGTTATATTTTGCATGTGGAGAGTGGTCGTGATTATTGGAGGTAAATAAAACAACAAATTACAATAAAACAAAAAAGGTAAATAAGAAACAACAAATTACAATAACACAAATAAATAACAATAACAATGAAACTCTTATATAAATATATAACAAATTCATCTAGGGTCAATACATCATTTGGCAGCCCGCCAATCTCTCATATACTCGTCCATTTGGGATCGAGAACCTTCCGCTTGCTCCGGAGGAATCAAAGTAATGGCCTGCTCATGTAAGACGGCTAGACGATTCACCCACTGCAAAAAAGTAACAATGAGTGTGAGTTCAGAGATATGTAATACGTAAAAAAAAATATATTTTAGTTAATCACTTACATAATCGCTGTTGGATCGTGGAGGAATCACAGGTGCTGCAGCGTCACATATCAGCCGAGGGTGGGAGTGACAGTAGTACCACTCGAGGTAGTCATCCGTACATGCTGTGGGATCTGACGTGGATGCCTGAAACCCATGGAGACCAAGAATGTAAAATCCCGGGAACATACGCCAGGCATCAGATGACATCCGTTCGGGGTAGACAACCTTGTACGAACGACTGCTCCATGACCTGATCGCTTTTTCTGGCCTAATGATCGGGAAAGGGATACTCTGTACGTACCCGATTTGTCGTAAACAACGACCAGGCATGTACGGTTCGATAATATCCCGATACAGTAGCCACCCCATGAATACAGTCCTCGGTACAGATACTGCCGGGTCAGAACCGTACGACAGCCACACCACCTACGTAGAAATGTTGAAAGTTACGGTGAAGTAAAAAAAACATAGCAAACGACGAAATAAATCATGAACACCGATAACTAAATGACGTACCTCTGGCGCTCGCAGCTGATCCAAGCGTCTACGTAAGGAGTGCAGTCGAACCACGTCCTTGCCCTCAGCCTGGGCACTCCATACGGACGCACGGGGAGCCTCGTCGTCCCCGACAACCATCCGCTCCCGATGAGGTCGGAAGCAGGGAAAGTACTCGTATATCCATGCCTGGAGGAGAGTTAGGCATCCGCAGATGCCCTGAGAATCCCCGCAACTAGCTATACCGAGCTGACGATATAGGAAGGCGAGGGCAGCAGATCCCCAAGAGAAGTCATGCACCGTTTCGACACCGTCGTCCATCACCTCCATCACGCAGGAGGGTCTAATACGGTTACCACTCTTGTCGACAAACAAGGTGGATCCAATAAGTAACCACATCCAAGCTCTCGCCTGGTTGTCCTCCACTTGCTCACGGCAAAGCTCAAAAATCGACTCCGTGAGGACCGCACCGCCCTGCCAGTGGCTACACATCAGTTCATCTCGGGTGACCCCGAGAACCTCCATGGCCGCCATCTGCAGCTGCCCATCCCGTCCCTCATTGGAAACGAGCTGTCCCTCTACACGAATCCGAAGAATATGCCATACATCGTGCAACATGATCGTCATCTCTCCGAACGGCATGTGGAACGAGTTCGTATCCGGCTGCCACCTTTCAACGAATGCAGATATCAGGGGGAAGTCAATATGTCTGAACATAATGTCTGCCAGGTGTGATAACCCAGTCCCCTCGATCTGGGCCCTCATCTCGGCCGACATCTCCGCTCGCCACTGACTCAGCCGCTGACAGACACTGAATCGGTTCTGACACTTCAAGAGATCCCTCGTCTCTCCATTCCACATACGAGACGCTACGTGGCCCAGGAAGCTCGGTATGACGCTATCATCCGCCGGCCCACCGGGCACAGGCCCTGTAACAAGCCACGTAGTGTCGTCCTCGGCTCTAGATCGTTTGCTAGTACTGGACGACCCAGTACTAACAAACCTACCGCCTCTGCCCTTCACCACGCGCCAATCTGAGGATGATTCGTCGCCAATCTGATCATCGTCCAATAACTGATCATCGTCCAATAACTGATCCCCGGAGTAGAAATCGCTAGTTTCGTAATCGTGTTGCTCAGCAGTCATCTCCCTCATCCGAACTGCCTCTCTCTGTCTCCGTACAGAGGCATCGATCCCGCGCGTCCTCGTGTGACGCGGTCCTGAACCAGCTAGTTCACTGAATAACCTCGGCACCGATTTACCGGCTCCTCCCCTCTATCATTTCACATTTTTAATTAATTAAACAATAATCAATAATAATAATAATAATAATAATAATAATAATAATAACGATAAATAATAATAATAATAATAATAATAATAACAATAAATAATAATAATAATAATAATAATAATAATAATAATAATAATAATAATAACAATAAATAATAATAATAATAATAATAATAACAATAAATAATAATAATAATAATAATAATAATAATAAATAATAAAAAAAAAATTTTTGTGTCGGTCGTCTGCCGATCTCGACTCACCCTTGGGTGAGTCGTCTGCGAATGGCGACTCACCCTTGGGTGAGTCGTCTGCGATCGGCGACTCACCCTTGGGTGAGTCGTCTGTCGATCTCGACTCCCCAAGGGTGAGTCGTCTGCTACAGGCGACTCACCCTTGGGCGAGTCGAGATCGGCAGACGACTCACCCTTGGGTGAGTCGCCGGTCGCAGACGACTCACCCAAGGGTGAGTCGAGATCGGCAGACGACCGACAAAAAAAAAAAAAAATTCAACACAAATTCAATTCATAAGGCAAAAAAAATTCGCGATTCAATTCAAGGCAAAAAAAATTCAATTCAAGGCAAAAAAAATTCAATTCAAGGCAAAAAAAATTTCGAAAAGTTACCCCCCCGCGATGCGGTCGGTCGCCGCCTCCCTCGCCGTCGAAGCCTCTGCCGCTGCCGCTAGCCCCTGACATTCCGTTGTGATGGTGGTGGTGGTGGTGGTGCCGTGAGTGGTGGTGGTTGCCGGTGTGATGGTGTGGTGGTGAGG